>JAQMRL010000112.1:0-35182 GCA_035578175.1 Catonia carolina
CATATCAGAGTGCGTACTCTGTCCATGAAATTGGATATTACTGCACGACAAGTTTCGACTTCCATTTGCCCGATAACCCGTCGAATTTCCTCCTTCAAGTCATTGATGTTTCGGGGTTTATTGGCATACACCAATGACTTCAGATGACCCCAAAGATGAAAGTCACAAGGCGTCAAGTCACACGACCTTGGTGGCCATTGATGGTCGGAATTACGAGAAATGATGCGATCCTGGAACCGTTCACGGAGCAACAACATTTTTTCTCGTGCAGCGTGACATTGCAGCGTGACGCGAGGGTTTTCTAAACCCCACATACGGCAGTTCTGTTTATTAACAAAACCGTTTAAGTGGAAGTGCGCCTCATCACTGAAAATGATTTTGTTTGCGAAGGTGTCATCATCCTGCCGTTTTCTCAATACCCAGTCAACAAACTGTCGTCTCTTTTGGTGGTCTGCCACTTTCAAATGTTGCGTCAACTGAATTTTATACGGGTGATATTGGAGATCGTACCGAAGAATTCTCCGTACAGAAGAACATCGTAAACCCATTGTTGAGAACGGCGACGTATTGATTTTGCTGGGCTAACAGCCACACTGTCACGAAACAACCCAACGTTCTGCTCAGTTCGGCCAGAACGACGACGTCCAGAACTTTTAAGGTCAACTGTTGAACCCGTCTCAAAAAACTTTTTCATGAGCCTGCGAACTGTTGATTCATTCGGTGCTTCATTACGTCCTAGAGTACCGTGAAGTCGCCTGACAGTAGCCGCATAGCTCTCTCCACTCTGGTAAAATGTTTTGACGATTCACACTCGTTGTACAAAAGTAAACTTCTCCATGGTTAGACACAGACTGCGAGAGTACTACACTGCGAACAAGAGAAACTACAACTGAATCGTCAATCGGAATGTTCTCCGAAATAGAAATGAGGTCTAACAATGTTGCCAACCGATAAACAAAAATTTACTAGCCGTTTAAAAACCGGCGCTCTTTTTGAATAACCCGTTAGATTACACAAACATACAAAAACACAGAAACTGAATTCCACAAAAACTACACATTAACTTTACAATACACTCACAAAAAGACTTTACACAATACACACACAACAAAGGCAGTATAACAGTCGTCGACCAAACAATGCTCGGAATAGTTAACCTGTTTAACAACTCGAATCGCTCGTCGAAGATCAAACGGATACTGACTGACTGCACTCGGAGGTCTCTTATATACCTGTTTATAAAAGATCATTCCAGAACAAAGTAGAGAAATCATAAAGTACAAATATAACTCTTTATTAATGAATGCTAGAAAAATCCATTTTAAACAAGTCAACTATTGTAAATAGAAAACGTAAACAACTTCATAAAAATACCTTTTATAATAGGCGTACCCTTTATTGTTAAAACTGTAATTTATTGCTGCTATTGTGTGTTGATATTTTTATTATTCCTTAACTATTTTTACTTTCTCTTGCCTATATGAATATATAGGAAGGAAAGTATTGTTTTCATGTCCATTTTAAGAAATCGAGTTTTCACCGGATCTATACGTTTTCAGACCCCCTGAACCCAAAAAACATGTTTTTAGCGATTGGTCTGTGTGTGTGTGTGTGTGTGTGTGTGTGTGTGTGTGTGTGTGTGTCTGTGTGTGAACAGAATATCTCAAGAACGGAACATCGTACGAACTTGAAACTTGAAACTTAAGTTACGTACCACTACCGGACTCGACACGAACATTTTCATCAAAATCGGTCAACCGGAAGTGGTAGTTTATTCGTGTAATTTTTCACTTTTTTGCGATTTTCTCAAAAACTGGTCCTACGATTTTTTTAAAAATCGCCTGGTTTACTCAATTTTTTATTCTCTACAAGATAGGGTAGGCGTCATGTTTGCTAAAATTCTGGGTGAGGCTGTTTTCACGTAAAAACGTTGTTTTTTTAAGATTACAGCTTTAATATGCATTTTAGCGCAAAACTTTATATAATAAAAGTTGTAGAAAATTAAATATTCTACAACTTTTATTTCAAACAATTTTTTGTATAACTCTTAGTTTAGCGGTAATTTGCGATTTTCTGTTTTTTTTCTCACGAAAATGTGTGAAAAATTGATTTTTTTACGATTTCGGCCTTAGTATGCATTTTACGACAAAAGTGTATATAATTTAATTTATAGAAAATTAAAAGATCTACAACTTTTATTTAAAGCATTTTTCTCTACAGAGCCTAGTTTAGAGAGAAACAGTGATTTTCCGTATTTCTAAGCCAAACTGAGGTTGATTTTCATTTTGCATCATTCACTCATGATTAAAATAAGGTTATGTTTTTGAGGTTAGTTTTTTGTTTATTTCTAATATTTTATTAATAATGTTAGATTTATTGTTAATTATTTGCATTGGCAAGAGAAAGTTGTGTGAGTGTTTCACACCAGATTTTTACTTTTCCAGGTGCAGCTGTGTCAGGAGCCGCAGGTCGGCCATCTTACAACAAAGACCGATGTTTTACATTGCTTGTCGTTGATGACCAAAACACAGATTGGTAAGTTTCATTATCACGTGACATCTTCATTTATTTCTTAACCCTTTTTTTACCCAGTGCGGTGGCATACAAGTCACTTTGGAGTGAAATAACAGACATAAAAACTTTAATTGTTAGCGACTACTTTTGATAAAAGAGCGCTGGATGTGAAGTACAATAATTTTCTGTACCCTAGCCACGAATCGAACCTGAGACCTCCGCTTTGCAGTGTAAGATGTTGACCACTACGCCACGAACACGACCATTAGTTTCTTTTTAAAGTTAGTTTTAGTCTTAAATATTCGTGTTCATTTACTAAAATAAAGTAGCATTTCTTCAAGTATGTTGAATGTACATACTAGAATATTTTTTAGGCTGTAAATACTGATTTTGTCCATTTTACCAATATTTTTGAATTGTAACCTTTTTAAGTCTTAAATAATGTTTTGCTACAAATCTAAGCAAGAGAAAGAATTTTGTTTAGGAAGCCTGCATATGAGTTTTACTTATTTGTTACTTATTTGTTGGCAACTTTGATACCATCAAGCCCAATGTGACATATCTGTCACACTTTTTTGACACACCATCAAAAAAAGGCTGAAGGTCTAAAAGTGATTTTATTTCACTTAAATGTCAGTAAAGTGTATGAAACAATGTACACATATTTGTTTGTGTAAAGTTAAAAAATTTGGGATTGAAAAGGGTTAAACGTTATCTGCCCTTGCACATTGTTTATCTCCCATTTTTACATTCTCTTGCCTATACGTATGAATACAGTGATCTTGTTCAGGTGATGAGCCTGTAGGCTGGTTTGAACGTGTAGAGGTTTTACTAAGTAAAACGAGGAGTGAGGTGGTTTACCATTGCCACAACTCACTCAGTGGAAAAGTACGCTTATCAGCATGCCGGGCCCTCTAAAAAGCATATATTTTTCACTCTGTAAATGACACCTTCACTTCATTCACCACAGGGTCCAACTGTGTAATGAAATTCATTACTTTGAGAGGAGGAGATAACTGTGATTAGTGTCACCTAACACACCTCTACCTCTTCTCTTATTAAATGATTCACTCATTTAATTGGGTGACCATGTGATGATAAGAAACACAACTATTTATTTTAGCCCTGCAATGAACAGATTGAGTGTAAATAAATTGACACTCCACCTATCTGTTATGGGCAGATGAATACAGTGAGAAGTCGATTATCCGGAACAATTGGGGATTTGATCGTCCGGTAAATTGATTTGTCCGGATAATAGATTTTCCAAACTTATTACTTTCTCTTGCCTATATGAATATATAGGAAGGAAAGTATTGTTTTCATCTCGATTTTTCGAAATCGAGTTTTCACTGGATCTACACGTTTTCAGACCCCCTGAACCCAAAAAAACATGTTTTTACCGATTGGTCTGTGTGTGGGTGTGTGTGTGTATGTGTGTGAAAAAATATCTCAAGAATTTGTATCTCAGATTTTGTTACTTTCTCTTGCCTGTATGAATATACAGGCAAGAGAACACACTTTCCTTCCTGTATAGGAAGGAAAGTGTTGTTTTCTTGTCGATTTTAACAAATATCCCGAATATACACCTAAACAGACCCCGTCAACCCACACAACAATATGTTTTTACCGATTGGTCTGTGTGTGTGTGTGTGTGTGTGTGTGTGTGTGTGTGGAAGGATCCTTCTTGAAAGGTGATTAGCTTTATCCTCCACACTCTTGCGTTTTCGCTTACGCTAAGCGCGTGCCTTGATGCGAGGTACACTATATGCATTAAGGCTTGCCCGATATGAGCCAGAAGTACAGAGTGCTTTTTTAGTCCTGTTACCCAATTGTTAATGTCTGGTAATATTTTTCTAAAAACAAATAAATTTTGTTTTGTGACACTAAGTTGGTAGCCCTACTCAACCAGTATGGATATGGCAGTGTGAGTTGATTCTCCTTGAGCTGTGTAAAATTTTGTGCCATTTCCGGTCGTGCTACGAACAGAATATCTTTTATCATAAAACAATCTCTTGTTTAAATCTGGAGGCTGAAGCTCTAGAACTAATCGTATGTGATACGGATACAATTTCAATTTTTTAGCAGCTTTCTGAGCACTCGAACATGACAAATCAACATGCGAGGAAAGTTTTTGTAAACTTTTCCATGGAGAATTGAGCAATCTTGTTTTCACATTCTCTTAATGTCATCTGTCAAGAGAGTTGGTCGACCACTACGTTTTCTGCTGCAAACAATACCTACCTCTAAAAATCAGTTAGTTAGCCTAGAAATTGACTAGAATAGAGTGAAGGAACACCAAAAAATTTAATTTGAAATGATTCTTTTACACTCGCATACGATTTTGTAGCAAAATATTGTTCAAGAATGAAAACCCGTTGTTCTAGGGTAAAAGACATTCTGTTCGTAACACAACTGGAAACAGCACAAAATTTTACATAACTCAAGAAGAATCAACTCAAACTGTCATATCTATACCGGTTGAGTAGGGCTACCAACTTGTATTATGAGAGAGCACTTTTTCATTCGCCCTTTCTTAGAAAAAATTACCAGACATTAACAATTGGGTAACAGGACTAAAAAAATCACCCGGTAAGTTAGTAGATTTCCATAGCGCACGGTGTAGCCCAAGAACTTCCCACCACTTTAGATTCTGTGGTTTCAATTTGTACAGTTGAGCCGTTGTTAGTTAGCTCCTAGTGTCAACAAACAAAAGCCACCTACTACAGGGTGCACGCTACACTCCACCACTTCATGGACGTCGTATTCCTATTAAGTTAACTATTTTTAAATTATATATACTTAAGTACTTAAAACATCAGTCATGAATGATGTAGGCCTAACAATTCATTTATAAAAATACTTTTAAAAGTATTTTGTATTTAAATAGGTACTTTTAAAAGTATTTGTTGTTACTTTTTATCAGCGTGTACTCATATTGATATAATGCGCATGCTCAGTGACGTCATTATTTGTTTACATTGGGAGCAAACTAAGAGAGGCTGGACTGTAGTGTTTTATAGAGCGCTGCATCAAAAAAGTCTGTTCTGTTTGCAGAGCTATATCTCATAAATAATGGAACGGAAATTTTCAACCCTACATCAAGTTAGAGTATATGTTCTTTTCTGTGTTGATTGGTTTTACTTGGATTATTTTATTTCAAAATTAGTCGGAGATACAGTAAATTATCTATAAAAAGTGCTCAGTTTTTAGCCGGTTTTCCTTTAATGTACTTTTAAAAACGTCTGTTACTCTGTCCATGTTTTATATAAATAATCGGTGTTTAAGTATGTTGAAGATCAAAGTTTTCTTTATAATATGAATATTTTAAAAGTGAAATCTGATGTTCAGCTTCAATACCCCTGCCATTATTTATTTAAAAAAAGTGTTATTTTAGCTCCATGAAAATATAGGGAAAAGATTTCCTACGTTTATTTAGTTGTCAATTTCTACATAAATGCAACAGTGATACCTGCAAACAAAAAAATATAATTTTCATCCATCTTGGAAACACAACAGAAATGTAGACAGGTGAGGACAGGCAAGGCAAGCTTTAACGCACCTTCAATTTGAACATTAAAAAGCAAATCGAAAATAAAAGCGCACGAGTGCGGACTGTCACCGACCGGGCAAAACCTTGTTTGGAAAATTACTGTCCCTGAAAAGGGCTGCTTCATTGTGTTGGTGGCCCTAAATAAGGGCTGTTTTATTGTGTTGGCAGCCCTTAAAAGAGCTGTTTTAATGTGTTCGTGGCCCAGAAAAGGGCTGCTTTATTGTGTTGGTGACCCTGAAAACATCTGCTTTACTGTGTTGGTGGCCCAGAAAAGGGCTGCTTTATTGTAGTGGTGTCCCTGAACAGAGCTGCTTTATTGTGTTGGTGGCCATTAAAAGAGCTGCTATATTGTGTTGGTGGCCCAGAAAATGGCTGCTTTATTGTGTTGGTGGCCCTGAAAAGGGCTGCTTTATTGTGTTGGTGGTCTTGAAAAGGGCTGCTCTATTGTGTTGGTGGCCCTGAAAAGACCTGCTTTAATTGTGTTGGTGGCTCTAAAAACGGCTGCTTTATTGGTTCGTGGCTCTGAAAAGTGCCCCCTTATTGGGTTGGTGGCCCTGAAACGGCTGCTTTATTGTGTTGGTGGCTCAGAAAAGGGCTGCTTATTGTGTTGGTGGCCCTGAAAGACCTGCTTTATTGTGATGGTGTCCCTGAACAGAGCTGCTTTATTGTGTTGGTGGCCCTAAAAAGAGCTGTTTTATTGTGTTGGTGGCCCTGAAAACGGCTGCTTTATTGTATTGGTGGCTCTGAAAAGTGCCGCCTTATTGTGTTGGTGGCCCTGAAAATGCTGCTTTATTGTGTTGGTGGCCCAGAAAAGGGCTGCTTTATTGTGTTGGTGGCACTGAAAGAGGCTCCGTTATTGTGTTTTCGGCCCTGAAAGAAGCTGCTTTATTGTGTTAGTGGCCCTGAAAGAGGCTGCTTTATTGTGTTAGTAGCCCTAAAAACGGCTGCTTCATTGTGTTGGTGGCCGTAAAAAGACGCTGCTTTATTGTGTTGGTGGCCCAGAAAAGGGCTGCTTTATTGCTTTGGTGGCCCTGAAATGGCTGCTTTATTGTGTTCATGGCCCTGAAAAGGGGCTGTTTTATTGTGTTCGTGGCCCTGAAAAGCGCTGTTTTATAGTGTAGGCGGCCCTGAAAAGGGCTGCTTTATTGTGTTTGTGGCCCTGAAAGGGCCTATTTATTGTGTTGGTTTCCATGAAAGAGCAGTTTTTTTTGCGTTGGTGGTTCTGAAAGGGGCTGCTTCATTGTCTTGCTGGCACTGAAAAGGGCTGCTTTATTGTGTTAGTGGCCCTGAAAAGAGCTGTTTTATTGTGTTGCTGGTCCTGAAAGGGGCTGCTTTATTGTGTAAGTGACCCTGAAAAAAGCAGTTTTATTGTGTTGGTGGCCCTGTAAAGGGGCTGCTCTATTGTGTTAGTGGCCCTAAAAAGAGGCTGCTTTATTGTGATGGTGGCCCTGACAGAGGCTGCTTTGTTGCTTCGGTGACCCTGAAATGGCTGCTTTATTGTGTTGGTGGCCCTAAAAGAGGCTGGTTTATTTTGATGGTGGCCCTGACAGAGGCTGCTTTGTTGCTTCGGTGACCCTGAAATGGCTGCTTTATTGTGTTGGTGGCTCAGAAAAGGGCTGCTTTATTGTGTTGGTTTCCCTAAAAAGAGCAGTTTTTTTGCGTTGGTGGCCGTGAAAGGGGCTGCTTCATTGTCTTGCTGGCACTGAAAAGGGCTGCTTTATTGTGTTGGTGGCCCTGAAAAGTGCCGCTTTATTGTGTTGGTGGCCCCTGAAAAAAGGGCTGCTTTATTGTGATGGTGGCTCAGAAAAGAGCTGTTTTATTGTGTTGGTGGTCCTGAAAGGGGCTGCTTTATTGTGTTAGTGACCCTGAAAAAAAGCAGTTTTTTTGTGTTGGTGGCCCTGAAATGGGGCTGCTTTATTGTGTTGGAGTCCCTAAAAAAAGCATTTATTTGTGTTGATGGCCCTGAAAACAGCTACTTGATTGTGTTAGTAGCCATGAACGGAGCTGTTTTATTGTGTTAGTGGCCCTTTAAAAGGGCTGCTTTATTGTGTTGGTGGCTTTGAAAAGGGCTGCATTATTGTGTTGATGGCCCTGAAAAGAGCTGCATTATTGTGTTTATGGCCCTGAAAGGGGATCTGTTATTGTGTTGGTGTCCCTTAAAAGTGCAGTTTTTTTGTTGGTGGCCCTTAAAGGGGCTGCTGTATTGTGTTGGTGGCCTTGAAAGGGGCTGCATTGTTGTGTTGGTGGCTCTGAAAGGAGCTTTTTTATTGTGTAGGTTTCCCTTAAAAGAGCAGTTTTTTTGTGCTGGTGGCCATGAAAGGGGCTGCATTATTCTGTTGGTGGCCTTGAAAAGGGCTGCTCTATTGTGTAGGTGGCCCTGAAAAGGCTGCTTTATTGTGTTGGTAGCCCTGAAAAAAGCTGCTTAATTGTGTTGATGGCCCTGAAAAGAGCTGCATTATTGTGTTTATGGCCCTGAAAGGGGCTCTTTTATTGTGTTGGTGTCCCTTAAAAGTGCAGTTTTTTTGTTGGTGGCCCTTAAAGAGGCTGCTTTATTGTGTTAGTAGCCTTGAAATAGGCTGCTCTAATGTGTTGGTGGCCCTGAAAAGGGCTGCTTAATTGTTTTGGTGGCCCTGAAAAAGCTACTTTATTGTGTTAGTGTCCCTAACATTACTTACTTCCCTGAAAACATTACTTACTAACATTACTTGTTACATTATTAGTTGCTAACATTACTTACTTCCCTGAAAAGTGCAGTTTTTTGTGTTGGTGGCCTTGAAAGAGGCGGCTCTAGAGTGTTGGTGGCCCTGAAAGCGGCTGCTTTATTGTGTTGGTGTCCCTGAAAAGGGCTCTTTTATTGTGTTGGTGGCTTTGAAAAGAACTGCTTTATTGTGTTGGTGTCCCTTTAAAGTGCAGTTTTTTTGTGTTGGTGCACATATCAGAGTGCGTGGGCTGTATTATTGTGTTAATGGCCTTGAAAAAGGGCTGCTTTATTGTGTTGGTGGCCCTAAAATGGGCTGCATTGTTGTGTTAGTGGCCCTGAAAGCGGCTGCTTTATTGTGTTAGTGGCTCTGAAAAAAGCAGTTTTATTGTCTTGGTGGCCCTCAAACAAGCTGCTTTTGTGTTTATGGACGTGAACGGGGCTGCTATATTGTGTAGGTGGCTCTGAAAAGGCTGCTTTATTGTGTTGGTGGCCTTGAAAAGGGGCTGCTTTATTGTGTTAGTGGCCCTGAAAAAAGCAGTTTTATTGTGTTGGTGGCCCTGAAAGGGACTGCTTTATTGTGTTGGTGGCCCTGAAAAAAGCTGCTTTATTGTTTTGGTGGCCCTGAAAGGGGCTGCTTTATTGTGTTGGTGTCCCTGAAAAAAGCAATTTATTGTCTTGGTGGCCTTGCAAGAGGCTGCTTTATTTTGTTGGTGGCCCTGAAAAAAGCTGCTTTATTGTGTTGGTGGCCTTTAAAAGAGCTGCTATATTGTGTTGGTGGCCCTGCAAGAGGCTGCGTTATTGTGTTGGTGGCCCTGAAAAGGGCTCCTTTATTGTGTTGGTGGCTTTGAAAAGAGCTGCGTTATTGTGTTGGTGGCCCTGAAGAAAGCTGCTTTATTGTGTTGGTGGCCCTGAAAGGGGCTGCTTTATTGTGTTGGTGGCTCTGAAAAGGCTGCTTTATTGTGTTGGTTGCCCTGAAAAAAGCGGCTTTATTGTGTTGGTGGCCCTGAAAGGGGCTGCTTTATTGTGTTGGTGTCCCTGAAAAGAGCAGTTTTTTGTGTTGGTGGCCTTGAAAGAGGCTGATTTATTGTGTTGGTGGCCCTTAAAAAAGCTGCTTTATTGTGTTAGTTGCCCTAAAAAAAGGATGTCTTTGTATTGTTGGCCCTTATAAAAGCTGCTTTATTGTGTTGGTGGCCCTGAAAAGTGCTGCTTTATTGTTTTGGTGGCCCTGAAAAGAGCTGTTTTATTGTGTCGGTGGCCCTGAAAAGGGCAGTTGTTGGCGGTCGTATCCGTTGTGCTGGCGTGATGGAAGCGGAGCCAGAAGAGTGACGGCTCGGGTACCGGGTTCAGGCCTAGCCTTCCGTTTGCGGCAGTTGGTACCCCACTGCAGCGTGGCAATGGTGGCCCCCAGAGCCCCGCAGTGTCGGGTTGGCGTAGTTTATCTGCCGATAGCGCAGCCGAGGTGGCTCTCTGCGGGCCGGCGAAGGCTGACCGGTGCGGGAATGTAGCGTCCGCCACCGGTAGTGTAGACCAGTGTTGGTGCTTCTTGTCTCGTCCTCTTTAGTTGGGAGCTCTTCTTCTGGTGTTCTCTTCCGGTTGAGAGTTGATAGAAGAGTTCCTTTTGCGGGCCAGGGCGCTCGCTTAAATGGGGATTTAAGCGAGATGGGGATTTTATCGCCAGAGGGGGCTCTGGCGATTCCACTTCAGGGTGGTGGGGAGCAGCTATAGGCTCTCCGTGTCAGGCACGTAATTGGACCATCTGTAGGCACTACGTTGGTAGAGGAGTCGGTGACTACACATAGCTATGAAGTAAGCGTTCCCAAAGGTCATGACATTTGCATGTTCACCACCAACCATTCTGGAAACTTTTTCAACCCCCCCTCTTGTAAATATTTGTTAACTGACATTACAATAATAATTTGTAGTGATAATAATAAATGTAATATTGTAATATTGTAATTTGCCGGCCGCATTGGCGCAGTTGGTAACGTGCTCGCCTCACATCATACGGTCCTGGGTTCGAATCCCACTCTCTTCTCTCTTCTTCTTCAGCTTTTCCCTTCCTCAGGGGTCGCTGTTCCTTATTCTTCTCCTCCACTCTCTCCGATCCACCACTCTCTCCGATCCACCACATCCTCCTCGCTCAGGCCCTTCTCCCTCATGTCGTCCGCCACGGCGTCTCTCCATCTTCTCCGGGGTCTCCCCCTCCCTCACACCCCATCCACCCCCAATCCATCCACAACCCTCCCCACATACTCCTCCTCCCTACGCATCAAATGTCCATACCACTGCAGTCTTCGTTCCTGAACCTTCTTGGACACTTCTATCACTCCCACAGACTCCCTTATTACCTCATTCCGTATCCTATCTTTCCTAATCTTTCCCTGCATCCACCTCAACATCCTCATTTCCGCAACCTCCAACTTGTTTCCCTGTCTCCTCGTCATAGGCCAAGTCTCACTACCATATAACAATGCCGGTCTAATCACTGTCTTATATATCTTTCCCTTCATTTTTGTCCCAATCCTTCTGTCACACAATACACCTGTCGTTCGCCTCCAGTTATTCCATCCAGCTTGTATTCTATGGTTAATTTCCTCCTCCAGTGCTCCACTCTCGGTGAGGCATGAACCAAGGTACTTGAAACACTTTACCCTTCTCACCACTTCATTCAGCAAACACACCCCTCCACTCTTATCCTCACCTCCAAACCATAGGTATTCAGTCTTCGAATCCCACTCAGGTAATGCATATTTTCATACGTTATAAAAATCATTTCATCCTCTATCTTACTAAAGTTACACCCCAACGTCGTCGCTAATTACAGTTGTAGTTGATGCGACGTTAAATAAATGAATAAAAAATAATAATTTGTAATTTCTTTGTTGTTTTTAAAGGTCAAAATATTTCCGTGGTAAACGTCTTCATGGAGATTTTGATATACGTGTCGAGCAAGCCGAATTTAAAGAACTTTCTGTCACAGCTAATGTCGATTCTGGAACTACCGTTAGTATGCAAGTTTATCGAAATGGAACAAAAGTGGTCAGGTATGTATATTGTCTGTATCCTGAATCCTGAATCCTGGATCCTGATCCTGAATCCTGAATCCTGGTTGAGAGGGCCAAGAAGCCCTATGATGGCGACATCGTGTTAAGGAACACCTGGTCGCTCGGGGAACAATATAACAGAATAATTGCAACCTCAAGAAATTTAGGGGGAATTTTATAGTTTAAATAGGAAATAGGATTCTGGTTCGTGGGACATTGGAACTGGGACTTGAAGTATCCTGAATCCTGAATCCTGAATCCTGGTTGAGAGGGCCAAGAAGCCCTATGATGGCGACATCGTGTTAAGGAACACCTGGTCGCTCGGGGAACAATATAACAGAATAATTGCAACCTCAAGAAATTTAGGGGCAATTTTATAGTTTAAATAGGAAATAGGATTCTGGTTCGTGGGACATTGGAACTGGGACTTGAAGTATCCTGAATCCTGGTTGAGAGGGCCAAGAAGCCCTATGATGGCGACATCGTGTTAAGGAACACCTGGTCGCTCGGGGAACAATATAACAGAATAATTGCAACCTCAAGAAATTTAGGGGCAATTTTATAGTTTAAATAGGAAATAGGATTCTGGTTCGTGGGACATTGGAACTGGGACTTGAAAGGAGGTAATTCATTTTTAGAAGTTATCTGTGGAAAATTTAAAGTAAGGGACAAGTGGGTTTAAGAGCGGCTCTTTTATTTTATTTTATATTTCAGTGGCCTTTTTCAGTTTTGTGGGAGTCCTATTATCTTGGTGAGGGGAAGGCATGCATTTTACTGAACGTGGACTAAAGGTATAATTTAAGGTAGGGGTTTGTTTATGATTTCAGGGGAGACGGAAAAGGTAGAGTTTGGCATAATCACCGGCCTTTTTATTTTCTGAGTGTTTACTAATTAGGCCTATGTCTGTATCATTTTTTATCTATTTTTTACTTACTCTTGCCTATATGAATATATAGGAAGGAAAGTATTGTTTTTATGTCCATTTTAAGAAATCGAGTTTTCACCGGATCGTTTTCACCGGATTTACACGTTTTCAGATTTCCTGAACCCAAAAACATGTTTTTATCAATTGGTCTGTGTGTGTGTGTGTGTGTGTGTGTGTGTGTGTTTGTGTGTGTGCGTGTGTGTATACAAAATATTTCAAGAACGGAACATTGTACGAACTTGAAACTTGAAACTTAAGTTTCATACTACTACCGGACCCGACACGAACATTTTCATCAAAATTGGTGAACCGGAAGTAGTAGTTTATTCGTATAATTTTTCACTTTTTTGTGATTTTCTCAAAACCTCGTCCTACGATTTTTTTGTAATATCACCTAATTTACTCAATATTTTATTCTCTACAAGATAGGGTAGGCGCCATGTTTGCTGAAATTCTTGGTGAGGGTGTTTTTACGTAAAAAAAGAGTTTTTTTAAGATTACGGCTTTAATATTAATTTTACAGCAAAAATATATATAATAAACATTGTAGAGAATTTAAAAACCTACAACTTTTATTTCAAGCATTTCTTTGTATAACGTTTAGTTTAGCGGTAATTAGCGATTTTCTGTTTTTTCTCACGAAATCGTGTGAAAAATCGATTTTTTTAAGATTTCGGCCTTAGTATGCACTTTACGAGAAAAGTGTATATAATAAAACTTATAGAAAATTAAGAGATGTACAAGTTTTATTTAAAGAATTTTTCTCTACAGAGCCTAGTTTAGCGTGAAAGTGTGATTTTCCGTTTTTTAAGCCAAATTGAGTTCGATTTTCATTTTGCGTCATTCACTCATGATTAAAATAAGGTTATGTTTTTGAGGTTAGTGTTTTGTTTATTTCTAATATTTTATTAATAATGTTAGGTTTATTGTTAATTATTTGCATTGGCAAGAGAAAGTTGTGTGAGTGTTACACACCAGATTTTTGTTCTTGTTATTATAGACTTATAGTTGTTAATTAATTAATAAATATTTATTTTTTATTTTTCAGATCATTCCGACCAGATTTTGTTCTCATTCGTCAGAATTTAAGAGACGCGGGGGAAGATTATAAAAATATTCTTTTAGGTTTCAAATTTGGAGGTGTACCAAGTATTAATTCTCTTCACGCAATTTATAATTTTCAGGTAATTTTTACTTTCTCTTGCCTATATGAATATATAAAAAAGAAAGTATTGTTTTCATGTCGATTTTAAGAAATCGAGTTTTCACCGGATCTATACGTTTTCAGACCCCCTGAACCCACACAAACATGTTTTTAGTGATTGGTCTGTGTGTGTGTCTGTGCGTCTGTCTGTGTGTGTGCGTGCGTGTGTGTGTGTGTGTGTGTGTGTGTGTTTGTATACACAATATCTCAAGAATGGAACATCGTACGAACTTGAAACTTAAGTTACATACCACTACCGGACCCGACACGAACATTTTCATCAAAATCGGTCAACCGGAAGTAGTAATTTATTCGTGTAATTTTTCATTTTTTTGCGATTTTTTCAAAAACTAGTCCTACGATTTTTTTTTTAAAATCGCCGGTTTACTCAATTTTTTATTCTCTACAAGATAGGGCGTCGTGCACATATCAGAGTGCGTAGGGTGTTTTCTCGTAAAAACGTTGTTTTCTTAAGATTACGGCTTTAATATGCATTTAAACGCAAAACTTTATATAATAAAAATTGTAGAGAATTTAAAATCCTACAACTGTTATTTCAAACAATTTTTTGTGTAATGCTTAGTTTAGCGGTAATTTTTGATTTTCTGTTTTTTTCTCACGAAAATGTGTGAAAAATCGAATTTTTTTAAAGATTTCGGCCTTAGTATGCATTTTACGACAAAAGTGTTTATAATAAAATTTGTAGATAATTAAAAGATCTACAACTTTTATTTTGAGCATTTTTCGCTACAGAGCCTATTTTAGCGTAAAAGAGTGATTTTTTGTATTTTTTGGCCAATCTTGAGGTTGATTTTCATTTTGTGTTTTTCTTTCATGATTAAAATAAGGTTATGTTTATTGAGGTTAGTTTTTTGTTTATTTCTAATGTTTAATACTAATGTGAGGTTATATTGGTCATTATTTGCATTGGCAAGAGAAAGTTGTGTGAGTGTTTCACACCAGATTGTATTTTGTATTATTACAAAATTTGTAAGAAAATATTTAATATTTTCTTGTAATATATGATAGAGTATTACTTCTTGTTGTTTAGGTCATCAGCCGAAAAGCTGGTTTGAACGTGTGCACAGGTTTTACTAAGTAAAACGAGGAGTGAGGTGGTTTACCAATGCCACAACTCACTCAGTGGAAAAGTACGCTTATCAGCATGTACGCTTATCGGGCCCTCTGAAAAGCACATATTTTCCACACTGCAAATGACACCTTTACTTCATTCACCACAGGGTCAAACTGTATAATGAAATTCATTACTTTCAGAGGAGATAACTCTGATTAGTGTCACAGTACACCTCTACCTTTTCTGTTCTTAAATGATTCAGTCATTTAATTGGGTGACCATGTAATAAGAAACAGAACTATTTATTTTTGCCCTGCAACGAACAGATTGAGTGTAAACAATTTGACTCCGCCTGTCTGTTATGGGCAGAACTGCAACTTGTGTTGTTGTTTAGGTGATTTGTTGTTGAGGTGTAGGGTGGTTTGACCTGTAGAGGTTTTACTAAGTAAAACGAGGAGTCAGGTGGTTTACCATGCCTTCCTCACTGATTGTAAAAATACACTTATCAGCATGCTGGGCCCTCTGAAAAGCACATATTTTCCACTCTTCAAATGACACCTTCACTTCATTCACCACAGGGTCCAACTGTATAATGAAATTCATTACTCTCAGAGGAGATAACTGTGATTAGTGTCACAGTACACCTCTACCTCTTCTCTTATTAAATGATTCAGTCATTTAATTGGGTGACCATGTGATAAGAAATAGAACTATTTATTTGAGCCCTGCAACGAACAGATTGGTTGTAAATAATTTGACACTCCATCTGTCTGTTTTGGGCAAAGAGTATTACAGGATGTGTTTTTACAGATGTGATTACTTACAGGATGTGTTTACTTTTTCCAGGACAAGCCGTGGGTTTTTGCACACTTGATGCTTGTACAACGACGTTTAGGCAAGGACAACTTCCCGTTAATCGACCAAACCTACTATCCTAATTATAGAGAAATGGTAAGTAGGTTTTTTAAATTTATATTAATTAATCTGCTCCTAAAAATTTTTTTAACTGTAGATAACACTGGTCTGCAAAAAAAGAAAGTTTTTTCCCCTTGGACTTTGATGGGTGATCGTTAGGTATAAATATAACCAACTAGGGTGGCATGTGGGCTGCACATGCGCAGTAAGTATCTCCTCCACTACAGCGTCAACTAAAGATACAGGCTTCCTCTTAAGTACCTAGCACTCACTACTCATTGTGTTCTGTTCATGCGGTAATCGTTTTCACATTTCTGTCGCTGTCGAAAGCCACACGCCTTCAAAATTAGTTGCGCGCGTACAAAATACAGGGGAAAATGTCTGCGATTCATTTTGGGGTAATAGGCAATAAGTTTTTTCTAAATGATGTACCTATCATAAGTTTTAACAGGCCCAAAAGAAAGGTACGTCATACCCTCATTCTGTTATATTTACTATACAGTTCTTTTTGTTAAAATTTCATACAACTGATATTGTGCGTGTGTAGTTGATTTCTAAAAATTGACGAATGTTTGGTATAAAGTTCACAACTATTAAAAATGATTCAGCTTCTTGGAATACTAACAGGAAGGAGACACCAGACACGATGATCTATCCTTGATTTCCCTTCAAAAAGTGATTTTTTTCAAGCTCGTTTATTATTTCTCTTTCTGCCGTACGTATATCAAATTACAGATAAAATTTTATATTTTATAACAAAATAATAAAACGCGTATTATGTCGTCCTGGAAAAGAAGTTATATTAGCCTACGTGATACGCAAAAAATGTGATGAGATTTAAACGTCTAACTTTGTACGAGCGTATCTTATATAAAATATCAGAGTATAATAATAACATTTATAGTGTATAAAATAAAATTCATTAGGAAGCGAAAGTAATTTTTTCAGAATTTTTTGATGAAAAATGAGCTTGTTAGAGTGTAGTGAACGAAACTGGCCGGCAGAGTGCCCTGCCGTACCGCGTATTGTCACTGTTGCGCTTGAACACCCTCCACTGATTGAAATGAGTTGAGGGGAACGGCGGACGCAACACATTCTCTTTCTGTCTCGCTGCCCTCCCTACATGCCGCCGTGATTGGCGAACAGTATATCTTGACCCCCTGAATTCAAATCTGACCTATGTTTCTCTCTATCACCCATCGTTTTTGAGGGCCCCCCGAAATTCTTGAAAAAAACACCTAAAAGCGGTTATTCCTAATAAAGCGAAGGACAGGGGGAGGTCGTAAATACCCATCCTCCCCTCCATAGAAAATGTTATCTCAGTGCACGCACATTTATCGATGAAGACCGAAGGGGGAGGGGTAATATCCCCTTTAGTTCAGAAGTGTGGCAGGGTGGGAAGCCGGACCAAATGATAAGCTTAGCTCAGTGAAAATTATGTTGAATTCTTCGAAGAATTGATATCCGCATACGAGTCGATGGGTTGCAACATGTTATTAAAATTTCACCTTTTATACGCGCATTTGGACTTTTTCCCAGAAAACTTGGGAGCAGTTTACGATGGACACAGAGAAGGTTTCATCGACACATTGCACTCTTCGAAAAACTGTTCTCTGGGAAGTGGAACTCAAGTAGGGTATGTTAGCAGACTATTGCTGGTCACTCTTGCGTGAAACTCCCAGAGATCAGTACAAGAGAAAAGCTACCTCCAAGTAAAACCACTCTCTTTTAGTATATGTATTCGATGATAAGTATCTTGAACTTGAAAAATTTTATAAGTAAAAATGCACAAAATGTATCAATACTCTCTTATTGTACTCTTTCAGTGTTAGGTAGGCCTTGAAGAACCATAAAAACGTGATACAGCTGCACAATTTCATATCATAGTTACACCAGACTGATAGAAAGTAGAAATTTTCCAAATAAGGGGGAGTGGACCCACCCCCCAAAAAATGGTGGGTGATGGACCAAAAGGGAGGTCAGATTTGGATTCAAGGGGTCAAAATACATTAAGATCACCTATTAAAGTTCAAGGGGAATTTTTGATGCAGACCAGTGTAATTAAAAACTGAAACTATAAACATGTATTTTAGCAATTTAAACTACATTCAAAATAAAAGTCAATTTCTTGTTTACAGTAGGCCCTCGCATTACGATTGTAAAGCGGAAATATCGTATTGCGAGACCGACCGGATTGTTGCCCAACCATTAGACCATTATACAGGGTGATTCAAAACTATACGACAATCTCTTGGGATCTCATTCTATAGCTAAAAAAAAGAAAAAAGTTCATATATACATATGCCTGAAAACGCTTAGTTAGCGAGTTAAGGCTAGCGAAAAATTTCACCTACAACTCTGTACCCTCGGTGACGTAAGGCCGTATAAAAATGTTAAAGCTAGTTACAAAGATACAAATACGATTGTTTCTTATGGTTTTTAATCTGAAAAATTGAATACAATTGGTTCCAGAGCTGTAAATGCAATACTTTCAGAGATATCTATATTATTAAAATTGTGATTTTGTCTGTACAATTTTTCAAAATGCCCTAAATTTTGTTTCTACGCCAGATATACCAAGTCAACGCCGAAAATAAGTTCAGCTCAATTTTTGTCTGTTTATCTGTTTGTCTGATTTATCTGTTTGCCTGTTTTTCTGTTTATCTGTTTGTCTGTTTATCTGTTTCTCCCTATATCTGTTGCTCTGTTTATCTATTTGTCTGTTTATCTATTTGTCTGTTTGTCTGTTTGTATAATTGTCTGTTTATCTGTTTGGCTCTTTATCTGTTTGTCTGTTTATCTGTTTGTCGGTTTATCTGTTTATCTGTTTATCTGTTTGTCTGTGTATCTGTTTGTCTATTTATCTGTTTATCTGTTTGTCTTTTTATCTGTTTATCTGTTTGTCTGTTTATCTGTTTGTCTGTTTAACTGTTTATCTGTTTATCTGTTTGTCTGTTTGTCTGTTTATCTGTTTGTCTCTTTAACTGTTTGTCTGGTTATCTGTTTGTCTGTTTATCTGCTTGTCGGTTTGTCTGTTTATCTGCTTGTCTGTTTATCTGTTCGTCTGTATATCTGTTTGTTTGTTTGTTTATCTGTTTGTCTGTTTATCTGTTTGTCTGTTTACATGTTTATATGTTTATCTGTTTATCTGTTTGTCTGTTTATCTGTTTATCGGGTTTTCTGTGTATCTGTTTATCTGTTTGTCTGTTTGTCTGTTTATCTGTTTGTCTGTTTGTCTATTTAACTGCTTGTCTGTTTATCTGTTTATCTGTGTATCTGTTTATTTGTTTATCTTTTTGTCTGTTTATCTGTTTTTCTGTTTATCTATTTGTTTGTTATCTGTTTATCTGTTTGTCTGTTTGTCTGTTTATCTGTTTGTCTGTTAAACTGTTTGTCTGTTTATCTGTTCGTCTGTTTATCTGTTTATCTGCTTGTCTGTTTATCTGTTTATCTGTTTATCTGTTTGTCTTCTTGTCTGGGTATCTGTTTATCTGTTTATCTGCTTGTCTGTTTATCTGTTTATCTGTTTTTCTGTTTATCTGTTTATCTGTTTGTCTTCTTGTCTGGGTATCTGTTTATCTGTTTATCTGTTTGTCTGTTTATCTGTTTGTTGATTTATCTGTTTGTCTGTTTATCTGTTTGTTTGTTCATCTGTAATCTGATTATCTGTTTATCTGTTTGTCTGTTTGTCTGTTTGTCTGTTTATCTGTTTATTTGTTTATCTGTTTATCTTTTTATCTGTTTATCGGTTTATCTTTTTTTGTTTGTCTGTTTATCTGTTTGTTTGTTCATCTGTTTGTATGTTTATCTGTTTGTCTGTTTTTCTATTTGTCTGTTTATGTGTTTATCGGTTTATCTGTTTTTCGGTTTATCTGTTTGTCTGTTTTTCTATTTGTCTGTTTATGTTTTTATCTGTTTATTTGTTTATCTGTATATCTTCTTATCTGCTTGTCTGTTTGACTGCTTTTCTGTTTGTCTGTTTATCAGTTTTCTGTTTAATTGTTTATCTGTTTGTCTGTTTTTCGGTTTATCTGTTTGTTTGTTTATCTGTTTGTCTGTTTATCTGCTTGTCTGTTTGTCTGTTTGTCTGTTTATATGCTTGTCTGTTTATCTGTTTGTCTGTTTATCGTTTTGTCTGTTTATATTTTTTCTGTTTGTCTGTTTATCTACTTGTCTGTTTGTCTGTTTATCTGTTTGTCTGTTTATCTGTTTGTCTGTATATCTTTTTATCTGTTTGTCTGTTTGTCTTTATGTCTGATTCTCTGCTTGTCTGTTTATCTGTTTGTTTGTTTTTTTATGTGTTTATCTGATTATCTGTATATCTGTTTTTCTGTTTGTCTGTTTGTTTGTTTGTCTGTTTATCTGCTGGTCTGTTTGTTTGTTTGTCTGTTTATCTGCTTGTCTGTTTATCTGTTTGTCTGTTTATCTGTTTGTCGGTTTATGTTTGTCTGTTTATATGCTTGTCTGTTTATCTGTTTGTCTGTTTATCGTTTTGTCTGTTTATATTTTTCTCTGTTTGTCTGTTTATCTACTTGTCTGTTTGTCTGTTTATCTGTTTGTCTGTATATCTTTTTATCTGTTTATCTGTTTGTCTGTTTGTCTGTATGTCTGATTCTCTGCTTGTCTGTTTATCTGTTTGTTTGTTTGTTTATATGTTTATCTGATTATCTGTATATCTGTTTATCTGTTTGTCTGAATCTTTGTTTGTCTGTTTATCTGCTGGTCTGTTTATCTGTTTGTCTGTTTATCTGTTTGTCTGTTTATCTGTTTGTCTGTTTATCTGTTTGTTTGTTTATCTGCTTGTCTGTTTGTCTGTTTATCTACTTGTCTGTTTGTCTGTTTATCTGTTTGTCTGGTTATCTGTTTGTCTGTTTATCTGTTTGTCTGTTTATCTGTTTGTCTGTTTATCTGTTTGTCTGTTTTTCTATTTGTCTGTTGGTCGGTTTATCTGTTTATCTTTTTATCTGTTTGTCTGTTTATCTGTTTGTCTGTTTGTATGTTACGGCATCACGCAAGAACCGGTGAACCCAATTCAATGAATTTTGGTACTTATGTTCTGGATATTATCGAAATGAAAATAGGCAATAAATTTTTTTTAATATCACGAACGGTTGGGGGCGTTCAGAGGGAGGGGTAAACAAAAAACTGCGAATATCTCCGTTAAAAGTCAATTTATCAAAAAATGTTATATAATCGAAATTACGAAACGTTTGAAGACAAATAAGTCTGATTATAAACATTTTCATTGTCATGCGTAATAACGGAGATATTTCCAATTTTATAAAAATGAACATAGCAATATTTTAGGAAACTAACAGAATAAAGGTAGGCCTACGCGCTGCAGATATTCATTCCGAAACTATAGTTACCTTCCCTACCCTACTCCTTCCACCATTAACCTCCCTCCCTCCCTCCCCCCCTTACACGACACACCCTTTCTCAGTCACATTGTCGAAAACGAATGATAGACACCTTAGTAGTTAACTAAGAGTCGGTTGATGAACATTGTGGTGTTCCTCCTCTAGTGATTTACCTTTCATTTTACTTTCTCTTGCCTTTATGAATATATAGGAAGGAAAGTATTGTTTTCATGTCGATTTTAAAGAAATCGAGTTTTCACCGGATCTACACGTTTTCAGACCCCCTGAACCTAAAAAACATGTTTTTAGCGATTGGTCTGTGTCTGTGTGTGTGTGTGTGTGTGTGTGTGTGTGTGTGTGTGTGCGTGTGTGTGTGTCTGTGTGTGTGTGTGTGTGTGTGTGAACAGAATATCTCAAGAACAAAACATCGTACGAACTAGAAACTTAAGTTACATACCACTACCGGACCCGACACGACCATTTTCATCAAAATCGGTCAACCGGAAGTAGTAGTTTATTCGTGTAATTTTTCACTTTTTTGCAATTTTCTCAAAAACTGGTCCTACAATTTTTTTAAAAATCGCCTGGTTTACTCAATTTTTTATTCTTTACAAGATAGGGTAGACGTCATGTGTGCTGAAATTCTTGGTGAGGGTGTTTTCTCGTAAAAACGTTGTTTTCTTAAGATAACGGCTTTAATATGAATTTTAGCGCAAAACTTTATATATTAAAAATTGTAGAGAATTAAAAATCCTACAACTTTTATTTCAAACAATTTTTAGATGTAATTAGCGATTTTCGGTTTTTTTCTCACGAAAACGTGTGAAAAATCGATTTTTTTAACATTTCGGCCTTAGTATGCATTTTACGATAAAAGTGTATATAATCAACTTTACAGAAAATTAAAAGATCTACAACTTTTGTTTAAAGCATTTTTCTCTACAGAGCCTAGTTTAGCGTGAAAGAGCGATTTTCCGTATTTTTAAGTCAAACTGAGGTCGATTTTCATTTTGCGTCTTTCACTCATGATTAAAATTAGGTTATGTTTATTGACGTTAGTTTTTTGTTTATTTCTTATGTTTTATTACTAATGTTAGGTTTATTTGTTAATTATTTGCACTAGCAAGAGAAAGTTGTGTGAGTGTTTCACACCAGATTTTTACGGTATCATAAAAGCAATTTTTATTGCTCTGTAGCGAATAATTAAATTACATTACAGTTGCGACAGATACATTACACACACACACACACACACACACATTTGTGTGAGTTAATCTTTAAAACATCAATTTTCATTGCTCTGTATAAGTAGTAAATTTATTCATTTATGTAAAACAATACAAATTAATTTTTGTGGAATCTGTTTGGGTTTCGCCCACATGCATACCCCAGACCACCAGTAAACAAAACTGGCTCTCTAGAGGTTCCAGCCTCGATTAACAATTGCATCACTGATGTACACATTGTTTTTCGATTCTTCCAATTTTATCTTATATTAGTCCTTTCATTGTTGTTGTGATTGTTGTTTAGGTCATCAACCGAAAGGCTGGTTTGAACCTGTTGAGGTTTTACTAAGTAAAACGAGGAGTGAGGTGGTATACCATTGCCACAACTCACTGAATGGAAAAGTACACTTATCAGCATGCTGGGCCCTCTGAAAAGCATACATTTTTCACTCTGCAAATGACACTTTCACTTCACTCACCACACAATCCAACTGTATAATGAAATCCATTACTTTCAGAGGAGATAACTCTGATTAGTGTCTTTTACACCTCCACCTCTTCTGTTCTTAAATGATTCAGTCATTTAATTGGCTGACCATGTGTTAAGAAACAGAACTATTTATTTTAGCCCTGCAACGAACAGATTGAGTGTAAAAAATTTGACACTCTACCTGTCTGTTATGGGCAGCTTTCATTGTTAATAGATTTAAAGTTTTTACAAGTACTGGTGATCTTATATAGTCTGTTTTCTTTACTCCTAGATATCTTTTAACTAGGCTATGTTTTTTCTTATTTCGAAGATAATTATGCCTTCGCGGAAGAGGTCATGCTTGACCAAGCAAGCATTGACAAGACGTGCCAAAATCATAAAATTAAACAGGGCTAACGAGAGCCAGGAAGCTACTACATCAAAGATAAAAACAGATCAAGGGAGGCTTATTCCTACCCGCCAAATTGAACCCGTAAAACAACGTGAACTTCTTCTTCTTCAGGTGCCATCTCCGCTTCGAAGGTTGGCAATCATCAGGGCGATTTTTATCTTTGATGTCACAGCCCTAAACAATTCGTTGTTGCTGCAACCATACCAATCTCTTAGGTTTTTCAGCCAGGATTTTCGTCTTCATCCCAAGGATCTCTTTTCTTGGATTTTCCCCTGGAAAATCACTTGTAATATTTTATATTTTTCTCCCCTCGTGACATGTCCCATGTACAATAATTTTCTTTACTTCACTGTTAATAGTACTTCTCTTTCTTTATGCATACGTCTCAACACTTCCACATTCGTCATCTTTTCCACCCATGAAATCCTCAGAATTCGCCGGTACAGCCACATTTTAAATGCATCCAGTCTCTTTTCATCAATCTTCTTCATTGTCCAAGCCTCCATCCCATAGTACAGTACGGATAGGACATAGCATCTTAGGAGACGTGTTTTTAATTCAAGGCTTAAATCTCGGCAGCAGAACAGTTTCGTCATCTTTATAAATGTTTTTCTGGCCTGTTCTATTCTGATGCGAATTTCTTGAGAGCTGTCATTGTTTTCATTAACAATTGTGCCTAGGTACTTGTAAGCATGGACTTTTTCAATGCATTGGTTCCCTACATATATCCTACCAACGTTCTGATATGCTTTAGCTATTAACATATACTTTGTTTTATTAATATTATGTGAAAGACCGTACTCTTCACTAACTGTGGCCACTCTGTTTATTAGCATCTGAAGGTCTTCATGTGTTCCAGCTAAAAGAACTGTACAACGTGAACAATTACTGGTATCTCAACAACTCCACCAGGCTTCTTTTCGCATAAGTAAGTGCTCTGAAGCAGGTTCCAGTCGCCTGAAGGCTGACAGGGAGAGACAGTTTTACAACCATGTAAGGCCGAGTCTGTTGAAGAACATGACCAACGATTAGCGTCTGAACAGGTCCGTCAAGCTTCTATTCGCAGAAGTCAGTGCTCTCTGAAGTCTTGAGGCTGACAGGGATAGACACTCGCAATTTCGCGAGGCCGAGTCGGTTGATGAACATAAGCTACGGTTAGCGTCTCAACAGGTCATTGAGTCAATATGAACACATTGAGTGATTCAATAAGATGGAAACAGAGTGTATTTCCTGAACGACATGTTATATTTTAATTCTGTAAATTACATTTGAAAGAGAAAGTTTTAAATTTTAATTTACATACATGAAAGTTTATAGATGTTCAATGTGTCCTTCCTCCTCCGGCTGCACGTACAACATCTAGACGGTAACTGAACTCATCCCAAACCCTCTGACGCATGTCTTGGGTCACTGAGTTGACTGCAGCTGTGATACGATTCCTTAGTTCATTCAAGTTGGTGGGAAGAGGTGGTATGTAAACTGAACTTTTCACGAACCCCCACAAGAAAAAGTCACAGGGTGTGAGATCTGGAGACCTCGGTGGCCAAAACTGAAGTGCAGATTCGTCATTCGCCATGCGACCTATCCATCGTTGACGTATGGATTCATTTAGGAAACGCCGAACATTGCGATGCCAATGGGGTGGATTTCCTCAAATGAATGAAGATTCAGGAGATTACATTTTCCAGCAGGACGGAGCTCCACCCCATTGGCATCGCATTGTTCGGCGTTTCCTAAATGAATCCATACGTCAACGATGGATAGGTCGCATGGCGAATGACGACTCTGCACTTCAGTTTTGGCCACCGAGGTCTCCAGATCTCACACCCAGTGACTTTTTCTTGTGGGGGTTCGTGAAAAGTTCAGTTTACATACCACCTCTTCCCACCAACTTGAATGAACTAAGGAATCGTATCACAGCTGCAGTCAACTCAGTGACCCAAGACATGCGTCAGAGGGTTTGGGATGAGTTCAGTTACCGTCTAGATGTTGTACGTGCAGCCGGAGGAGGACACATTGAACATCTATAAACTTTCATGTATGTAAATTAAAATTTAAAACTTTCTCTTTCAAATGTAATTTACAGAATTAAAATATAACATGTAGTTCAGGAAATACAGCTTATTGAAATTGTTTCCATCTTATTGAATCACTCTGTATTATCATATCTCAATACTGGCTAATTTACATTCACTAGCGTAACCATTATTGTTGGACATTAAAAATTAATTACGCTTCTGAAAATAATAAAGCGCTGCGTATCATGATTTACACAAAGATTTCGCTTTTATTTTACGTCCAACTATTTTTTTTCATTTACAATAATGGTGACATTGAAATGAGGTACAAATAGATAACAATGCATGATTAAAGAACATAAATACCTGACAGGGATCGACCTCGGTACACCAACAGACCGTCAAAAACACCAAAAAAACCGTTCGAAGAACGGGCATTTTAGCTAGCATTTACCAATATTTTTAGAAGAATGTGTTGTTTAGGTCAACAGCCGAAAGGCTGGTTTGAACCTCTAGAGGTTTTACTAAGTGAAACGAGGAGTCAGGTGGTTTACCATTGCCACAACTCACTCAGTGGAAAAGTATGCTTATCAGCATGCCAGGCCCTATGAAAAGCACATATTTTCCACTCTGTAAATAACAGTTTCACTTCATTCACCAAAGGGTCTGGCTGTACAATGAAATTCATTACTTTCAGAGAAGATAACTCTGATTAGTGTCACAGTACACCTCTACCTCTTCTGTTCTTAAATGATTCAGTCATTTAATTGGCTGACCATGTGAGAAGAATTTCTGCTCATAACAGACAGGTGGAGTGTCAAATTATTTACACTCAATCTGTTCGTTGCAGGGCTAAAATAAATAGTTCTGTTTCTTATCACATGGTCAGTTAATTAAATGACTGAATCATTTAAGAACAGAAGAGGTAGAGGTGTACTGTGACACTAATCAGAGTTATCTTCTCTGAAAGTAATGAATTTCATTGTACAGCCAGACCCTGTGGTGAATGAAGTGAAGGTGTCATTTACAGAGTGGAAAATATGTGCTTTTCAGAGGGCCCGGTATGCTGATAAGCGTACTTTTCCACTGAGTGAGTTGTGGCAATGGTAAACCACCTCACTCCTCGTTTTATTTAGTAAAACCTCTAGAGGTTCAAACCAGCCTTTCGGCTGTTGACCTAAACAACAACGTGATAAGAAACAGAACTATTTATTTTAGCCCTGCAACTAACAGATTGAGTGTAAATAATTTGACACTCCACCTGTCTGTTATGGGCAGATTTAGAAGAATATTAACATGAAAAATAAACAGTATGTACAATAAGCACAGACCTACGCGTCGGTAAAACCCGTATTCATTCAGTCAGTTACCTACCTGCCCATTCCACCAGTACCTTGTACACCTATTCTCGGTCACATTGTCAAAAATGAATAGGTCGTTTTAATAGTGGTCACCATCGTGGTGCACCTATTGTGATTAACCTTTCATTTATTATGAAAATAATAAAGCGCTGCATATCTTAATTTAAAAAACACAAAGATCTCGCTTTTATTTTACGTTCAACTATTTTTACTTTCTCTTGCCTATATGAATATAGCCTATAGGAAGGAAAGTATTGTTTTCATGTCCATTTTAAGAAATCGAGTTTTCACCGGATCTATACGTTTTCAGACCCCCTGAACCCACACAAACATGTTTTTAGCGATTGGTCTGTGTGTGTGTGTGTGTGTGTGTGTGTATGTGTGTGTGTGTGTGTGTGTGTGTGTGTGTGTGTGTGTGTGTGGGTGTGTGTGCGCGCGTGTATACAAAATATCTCTAGAACGGAACGTCGTACGAGCTTGAAACTTAAAACTTAAGTTGCATACCACTACCGGACCCGACACGAACATTTTCATCGAAATCGGTCAACCGGAAGTAGTAGTTTATTCGTGTAATTTTTCACTTTTTTGCGATTTTCTCAAAAACCGGTCCTAGAATTTTTTTAAAACCGCCTGGTTTACTCAATTTTTTATTCTCTACAAGATAGGGTAGGCGTCATGTTAGTTGAAATTCTTGGTTAGGCTGTTTTCACGTAAAAACGTTGTTTTTTTAAGATTACGGCTTTAATATGCAATTAAGTGAAAGAATTTATACAATAAAAGTTGTAGAGAATTTAAAATTCTATACAACTTTTATTTCAAACATTTTTTTGTATAATGCTTAGTTCAGCAGTAATTACCAATTTTCTGTTTTTTTCTCACGAAAACGTGTGAAAAATCGATTGTTTTTAAGATTTCGACCTTAGAATGCATTTTACGATAAAAGTGTATATAATCAAACTTATAGAAAATTAAGAGATCTAGAACTTTTATTGTAAACATTTTTTTGTATAACGCTTAGTTTAGCGGTAATTAGCAATTTTCTGTTTTTTTCTCACGAAAGCGTAAGAAAAATCGATTTTTTTAAGATTTCTGCCTTAGTATGCACTTTACGACAAAAGTGTATATAATAAAATTTATAGAAAATTAAGAGATTTACAACTTTTATTCAGAGAATTTTTCTCTACAGAGCCTAGTTTAGCGTGAACGTGTAATTTTCCGTTTTTTTAAGCCAAATTGAGTTCGATTTTCATTTTGCGTCATTCACTCATGATTAAAATAAGGTTATGTTTTTGAGGTTAGTGTTTTGTTTATTTCTAATATTTTATTAATAATGTTAGGTTTATTGTTATTTATTTGCATTGGCAAGAGAAAGTTGTGTGAGTGTTTCACACCAGATTTTTTCATAAATTAATAATGGTGACGTTAAAAGGAGGTAGATAACAATGAGTAGGTAGTTAAGAATATCAGACCTGACAGGAATCGAACTCGGTACCCCAAAAGACCGTCCACGGCACCAACGAAACCATTCGAAGAACGGGTTACACAAGAATTGGTGCAAAGAAATAACACATTTTTGTGTTTAACGTAAGATTATTTCCATAAATGGTAAATAAAAGTGTATTTTTCTTAAATAAATTTGTAGAAAATTTAATTCTGAAAAGATTCATGTGAATTACTCAGGAAAAAAATTAATAATAGATATTGAAATTTCGCTTTATTTAAAATCAAAACAGACGCACATTTTTAACTGCATAAAATATTAACTAATATGTAGGTTGGGAGTAACAGCTGATCATTATCAGCTGTTACTCCCAACCTAATATTTTATGCAGTTTTTTTGAGGTTAGTTTTTTGTTTATTTTTACTTTCTCTTGCCTATATGAATATATAGGAAGGAAAGTATTGTTTTCATGTCGATTTTAAAGAAATCGAGTTTTCACCGGATCTATACGTTTTCAGACCCCCTGAACCCAAAAAAACATGTTTTTAGCGATTGGTCTGTGTGTGTGTGTGTGTGTGTGTGTGTGCGCGCGCGCGTGCGGTGCGTGCGTGTGTGTGTGTGTGCCGGAAGTAGTAGTTTATTCGTATAATTTTTCACTTTTTTGCGATTTTCTCAAAAGCTAATCCTACAATTTTTTTTAAAAATCGCCTGGTTTACTAAATATTTTATGCTCTACAAGATAGGGTAGGTGCCATCTTGGCTGAAATTCTTGGTAAGGGTGTTTTCAAGTAAAAACTTGGTTTTTTAAGATTACAGCTTTATTATGCATTTCAACGCAAAAATGTATACAATAAAAGTTGTGGACAATTTTAAATCCTACAACTTTTATTTCTAACATTTTTTTGTAAAACGCTCAGTTTAGCGGTAATTAGCGATTACCTGTTTTTTCTCACGAAAACGTGTGAAAAATCGATTTTTTTAATATTTCGGCTTTAGTACGCATTTTACGACAAAAGTGTATATAATAAAATGTATAGAAAATTAAACGATCTACAACTTTTATTTACAGAATTTTTCTCTAGAGAGCCTAGTTTAGCGTGAATGAGTGATTTTCTGTATTTTTAAGCCAAACTGAGTTCGATTTTCATTTAGCGTGTTTCACTCATGATTAAAATAAGGTTATGTTTATTGAGGTTAGTTTTTTGTTTATTTCTTATGTTTTATTACTAATGTTAGGTTGTATTGTTAATTATTTTCATTGACAAGAGAAGGTGTGTGAGTATTTAACAGCTAATATTTGCATGTATGTTTGTTTTTCCAGCTGAGTGAAATCTGGTGTGAAACACTCACACAACTTTCTCTTGCCAGTGCAAATAATAAACCTAACATTATTAATGAAATATTAGAAATAAACAAAAACTAACCTCAAAAAATATAACCTTATTTTAATCATGAGTGAACGATGCAAAATGAAAATCGACCTGTTTGGCTTCAAAATACGGAAAATCATTCTTTCACGCTAAACTAGGCTCTGTAGAGAAACATGCTATAAATAAAAGTTGTAGATCTTTTTATTTCCTATAAATATGATTATAAATACTTTTGTCGTAAAGTGCATACTAAGGCCGAAATTTTAAAAAAATCGATTTTTCACACGTTTTCGTGAGAAAAAAACAGAAAATCGCTAATTACCGCTAAACTAAGCGTTTTACAAAAAAATGTTTGAAATAACAGTTGTAAAATTTTACATTCTCTACAACTTTTATTATATAACGTTTTGCGCTAAAATGCATATTAAAGCCGCAATTTTAAAAAGAAAATGTTTTTACATGAAAACAGCCTCATCCAGAATATCAGCAAACATGGCGCCTACCCTATCTTGTAGAGAATAAAAAGTTTAGTAAATAAGGCGATTTAAAAAAAATTGTAGTACCAGTTTTTGAGAAAATCTCAAAAAAGTGAAAAATTACACAAATAAACTACTACTTCCGGTTAACCGATTTTGATTAAAATGTTCGTGTCGGGTCCGGTAGTGGTATGTAACTTAAGTTTTAAGTTTCAAGTTCGTACGATGTTCCGTTCTTGAGATATTTTGTACACACACACACACACATACACACACATACACACACACACACACACACAGACCAATCGCTTAAAACATGTTTTTTTTGGGTTCAGGGGGTCTGAAAACGTATAGATCCGGTGAAAACTCGATTTCTTAAAATCGACATGAAAATAATACTTTCCTTCCTATATATTCATATAGGCAAGAGAAAGTAATGTTTTATTACTAATGTTAGGTTGTATTGTTAATTATTTTCATTGACAAGAGAAAGTTGTGTGAATATTTTACAGATCATATTTGTATGTATGTTTGTTTTTCCAGCTGAGTGCTCCACGTTTTCCAGTTGTATTTAAGATAGGTCATGCACATAGTGGTCTTGGTAAAGTGAAAGTTGAATCGAACTCAGATTTCCAAGATATGTCATCTGTTGTGGCAGTTGCCAATACATATTGCACAACCGAACCTTACATCGACAGTAAATACGACATTCATGTTCAGAAAATTGGACAAAACTACAAAGCTTTCATGTAAGTTGTTTCATCTTTATTATTATAAATAATTACTACAGTCCAGCCTCTCTAAGTTTGCTCCTAATGTAAACAAATAATGACGTCACTGAGCATGCGCATTATATCTAAATGTGTACACGCTGATTAAAAAGTAACAACAAAATACTTTCAAAAGTATTTAAATACAAAATACTTTTAAAAGTATTTTTATAAATGAAATTGTTAGGCCTACATCATATCATGACTGATGTTTTTAGTAGTTTAAGTACTTATAATTTAAAAAATAGTTAACTTAATAGGAATAGGACATCCATAAAGTGGTGGATTCTAGCGTGCACCCTGTAGTAGCTGGTTTTGGTTTGTTGACAGAAGGAGGAGCAAACTTAGAGCGGCTGAACTATAGGTGAACCTGTACGGGAAAACCCGCACAAAAGTGTAAATTTGTTTTTATAGAACTTCTCTGTAAACAACATTTACTTTCTCTTGCCTGTATGAATATATAGGAAGGAAAGTATTGTTTTCATGTCGATTTTAATAAATCGAGTTTTCACCGGATCTATACGTTTTCAGACCCCCTGAACCCACACAAAAACATGTTTTTAGCGATTGGTCTGTGTGTGTGTGTGTGTGTGTGTGTGTGTGTGTGTGTGTGTGTGTGTGTGTGTGTGTGTGTGTATGTATGTGTGTGTGTGCGTGTATACAAAATATCTCAAAAACGGAACATCGTACGAACTTGAAACTTTTCGAACACGAACATTTTCATCAAAATCGGTCAACCGGAAGTAGTAGTTTATTCGTATAATTTTTCACTTTTTTGAGATTTTCTCAAAAACTGGTCCTACGATTTTTTTTTAAATCGCCTCATTTACTCAATTTTTTATTCTCTACAAGATAGGGTAGGCGCCATGTTTGTTTAAATTCTGGGTGAGGCTGTTTTCACGTAAAGAAATTGTTTTTTTTTAAGATTGCGGCTTTAATATGCATTTTAGCGAAAAACGTTATATGATAAAAGTTGTAGAGAATGTAAAATTCTACAACTTTTATGCCAAACATTTTTTTGTATAACGCTTAGTTTAGCGGTAATTAGCAATTTTCTGTTTTTTCTCACGAAAACGTGTGAAAAATTGATTTTTTTAAGATTTTGGCCTTAGAATGCATTTTCCGAAAAAAGTGTGTATTATAAAATTTGTAGGAAATTAAAAGATCTACAACTTTTATTTAAAGCTTTGTTTTGTACAGTGCCTAGTTTAGGAGCGATGTTCCGTAATTTTAAGCCAAATTGAGGTCGATTTTAATTTTACGTATTTCACTAATGTTTTTTGAGGTTAGTTTGTGTGTTTATTTCTAATGTTTTATTACTAATGTTAGGTTTATTGTTAATTATTTGCATTGGCAAGAGAAAGTTGTGTGAGTGTTTCACACCAGATTTTTTTGGTTTTATTGTACTACTGGTTCATTAAATCTTCTTCTGTCCTCATTCGCCTCATGATGGAACTTCATAAAAAAATCTGGTGTGAAACACTCACACAACTTTCTCTTGCCAATGCAAATAATTAACAATAAACCTAACATTAATAATAAAATATTAGAAATAAACAAAAAACTAACCTCAAAAACCTTATTTTAATCATGAGTGAATGATGCAAAATGAAAATCAACCTCAGTTTGGCTTAGAAATACGGAAAATCACTCTTTCTCTCTAAACTAGGCTCTGTAGAGAAAAATGCTTTAAATAAAAGTTGTATATCTTTTAATTTTCTATAAATTTTATTACATACACTTTTGTCGTAAAATGCATACTAAGGTCGAAATCTTAAAAAAATCAATTTTTCACACATTTTCGTGAGAAAAAAAACAGAAAATCGCAAATTACCGCTAAACTAAGCATTATACAAAAAAATGCTTGAAATAAAAGTTGTAGAATTTTTAATTCTTTACAACTTTTATTATATAAAGTTTTGCGCTAAAATGCATATTAAAGCTGTAATCTTAAAAAAACAATGTTTTTACGTGAAAACAGCCTCACCCAGAATTTCAGCAAACATGACGCCTACCCTATCTTGTAGAGAATAAAAAATTGAGTAAACCAGGCGATTTTTAAAAAAATCGTAGGACCAGTTTTTGAGAAAATCGCAAAAAAGTGAAAAATTACAGGAATAAACTACCACTTCCGGTTGACCGATTTTGATGAAAATGTTCGTGTCGAGTCCGGTAGTGGTATGTAACTTAAGTTTCAAGTTTCAAGTTCGTACGATGTTCCGTTCTTGAGATATTCTGTTCACACACAGACACACAGACACACACACACACAGACACACACACAGACCAATCGCTAAAAACATGTTTTTTGGGTTCAGGGGGTCTGAAAACGTATAGATCCGGTGAAAACTCGATTTCTTTAAAATCGACATGAAAACAATACTTTCCTTCCTATATATTCATATAGGCAAGAGAAAGTAAAAATTGTACAGTGGCAGGCGATTTTCAGTTCGTGCAATTGCCTCTTCATATTTTACCATGTTACTCAGTTTCTTATAGCTTCGAGCATACGGATTGACAGCAGTTAAAACTGCTCCATTTTTTCTAAAATCTCATTATTTAATTCCACATAAAACATAACCAAAATATAGCAGATCGAACTGTACACAAATTTACAACAACTACGTTGGAAATTCCAAAGCGATCTGACCGTGACATTGCCAATGCGTTGGTAGGCGTATACTTTAGTTCGTTGAACTTGTTGCCCCCTTTCCAAATTGAAATAGCTGTGCGAGATGTGGGAGGGATAGATAGAGAAAGAGAGAGGCCTATACTTCAGTTCGTTGAACTTGTTGCCCCCTCTCCAAACTGAAATAGCTGTGCGAGATGTGGGAGGGATAGAGAGAGAAAGAGAGAGGCCTGTACTTCAGTTCGTTGAACTTGTTGCCCCCTCTCCAAACTGAAATAGCTGTGCGAGATGTGGGAGGGAAAGATAGAGAAAGAGAGAGGCCTATACTTCAGTTCGTTGAACTTGTTGCCCCCTCTCCAAACTGAAATAGCTGTGCGAGCTGTGGGAGGGATAGAGAGAGAAAGAGAGAGGCCTGTAGTTCAGTTCGTTGAACTTGTTGCCCCCTCTCCAAACTGAAATAGCTGTGCGAGATGTGGGAGGGATAGTTAGAGAAAGACAGAGGCCTATACTTCAGTTCGTTGAACTTTCCCCCTCTCCAAACTATTTTAGACCTCCTATTTTACGGTCAAAAATTGAAATATTTGATTTTCGATAGTTTTCTGCAAATCTTCTCGAACAGAAGAATTATTTGAGCCCACTTCGGTGGAAATTGGTGAAGGTTCAGGTGGTTAAAATCGTGTTGAAAAAAACCTGCTCGCTGTTAATATATAGATTATGCTAATGTTTAACCCACCGGGTTGGTCTAGAGGTGAAATTGTCACTAAAATCAGCTGTCTAACAGCTGATTTTCGGAGACGAAGGTTCCTGGTTGAAATCCTAGTGAAGGTAGTTACTTTTATTTGGACTTGAGTACTACACAGTGGTTATTGGCGTACTTTGATGGTTGGGGTTCAATTAACCATATTCTCTCACGAATGGTCGGCCTGGGTCTGTAAAAGACTACACGTCATATACATCATCCTTGTCATTTACACGTCATACACATCATCCTCATCTCATTGGGTGATGGGGTTGCTTATTGTTCTAAATTGAACAGATTGCAACGTACACAAATTAGGAATAATAAAAAAACAAAAATTGTTGTTTAACCAACCGGGTTGGTCTAGAGGTAAAGTCGTCGCCAAAATCAGCTGTTTAACAGCTGATTTTCGGAGACGAAGGTTCCTGGTTGAAATCCTAGTAAAGGTAGTTACTTTTATACGGATTTGAATGGTAGAGAGTGGTTGTGGGTGTAGTTTGATGGTTGGGGTTCAATTAACCATACTCTGTGAGTGTGTGTGTCTGTGGAAGACTACATAGTCTCAATTACACGTCATACACATCATCCTCATCTGATTGGGTCATGGGGTTGCTTATTGTTCTCAACTGAACAGATTGCAACGTACATAAATTATGAATAAATTAAATTAAATTATGAATTATGTTTGATGTGAACAGCCTGTAGGCTGATTTCAACCTTTAGAGTAGTAGTTCCCAAACTATGGGTGGGGACTCTCTAGTGGGTCCTGGAAACAGATTAAAAACACTCAATTACTTTCTCTTGCCTATATGAATATAATATAGGATTACGACTTTAATTATTATAGCGCAAAAATGTATATTATAAAAAATGTAGAGAATTTAAAATCCTACAACTTTTATTTCAAACATTTTTTTGTGGAACTTAGTTTAGCGGTAATAAGCAATTATCTGTTTTTTTTTTCACGAAAACGTGTGAAG
>JAQMRL010000113.1:0-27500 GCA_035578175.1 Catonia carolina
CACATATCAGAGTGCGTACGAGCAGCAAGCAGCTCGCGGCGGGGGTCGACAAGACCTCGTGCGTGCAGCGAGAAACGGGCGGACAGCCGCGCCCTAAGAGCTCGCACGGAAGACCCGGCGAGCCGGCGTTCTTTCCTTGCAAGGCTCTTAATAATAGCAACTCTTATTACTATAGGTGATAAGAGTGCGTACGGGAACCGTCGTGCCGAACGGCAGGACGAGCTCTCCCTGCTTAACACGCTCTCGTCCGTCCGACCGAATCGGGAACTGGCACCCGATAATAATAACAGGCGGCCGTACTGGAGAGAGGATCGACGGCGAAGCGAGGGAGCCCTGGCAAGGACAGCGGCACCGAGTGGAACCGATCCATCCGCCTCTGGTCGGCCGCCGGACAAGCCCTAAAGGGACGGACTTTACGAGCAGCAAGCAGCTCGCGGCGGGGGTCGACAAGACCTCGTGCGCGCAGCGAGAAACGGGCGGACAGCCGCGCCCTAAGAGCTCGAACGGGAGCCGTCACGCCGTTCGGTCGGACGAGCTCCACTTAAACACTTACGACCGAATCAGGAACTGGTTCCACCTGTCTGTCGCCGGCCATACGAGCAGCCAGGCCTCGCCTAGCTGTGAGATGGTAGAGCTGAAACTGCGGGTCGACGCCTTGCACGAGTAGCGTTACGGGATTCGTCCTGTCAGCTGGACGAGCTCCCCCTAAACACGGTCTCGTGTACGGCCGAACAGCGCTCAGTCAGTGACAGAGCAGGAGTAAAGTCGGGGACTTGGCTCCCCGACTTGTTGAATTATTTATTATACGGACTTAGATAAAACGGGGGGGTCCGTTTTATCTGTGCTGGCCAATGGATTGGCGACCTTCTCCCGTATGACATGATGTCGTGAGTGCAGGTGCGCCAGGCAGCAGGCCAGGCCTGGCTGCAGCGGTAGGAGCTGCTCGGCTCGAGGGCGGGGCCGCCGGCGACCGAACATTCCATACGGGAGCGATCATCTCATACGGGGAGGATCGTATGGCATTCGTATGGCATGATAAGTGCCCGGCCGGCGAAGAAGGCCCGAGCGCTCGGCCCTGCAGCGGGTACCAGAAGGCTGCGACCGAACATTCCATACGGGAGCAATCATCTCATACGAAAAGCTCGTATGGCATGATCAGTGCACGGCCCTGCAGCGGGTAGCAGAAGGCTGCCCGGCGCTCGGCCCGAGGCGAGTCCGCCTGCTACACAACATTCCATACGGGAGCAATCATCTCATACGAAAAGCTCGTATGGCATGATCAGTGCACGGCCCTGCAGCGGTAGCAGAAGGCTGCCCGGCGCTCGGCCCGAGGCGAGTCCGCCTGCTACACAACATTCCATACGGGAGCAATCATCTCATACGAAAAGCTCGTATGGCATGATCAGTGCACGGCCCTGCAGCGGTAGCAGAAGGCTGCCCGGCGCTCGGCCCGAGGCGAGTCCGCCTGCTACACAACATTCCATACGGGAGCAATCATCTCATACGAAAAGCTCGTATGGCATGATCAGTGCACGGCCTGCAGCGGTAGCAGAAGGCTGCCCGGCGCTCGGCCCGAGGCGAGTCCGCCTGCTACCGAACATTCCATACGGGAGCGATCATCTCATACGAAGAAAAATTTCTCGTATGGCATGATCAGTGCCGGGCCCGAGCGCTCGGACACTAGGCGAGGCCGCCCGATACCGAACATTTCATACGGGAGCAATCATCTCATACGGAAAAAAAAACGGTTTTTGGCTTGTAGCGGCCGAACGGAAGGAGCTAGAAGGAGAAGAGGAAGGCTCTAACGAAAGATTTTACAACGGCGCATCTAACTGGCGCGGTCCCGGCGCGATTCGGACTAAAGGTTCAGCCGCTACAAGCCAAAAACCGTTTTTTTTTTTCCGTATGAGATGATGAGTGCAGGGCCCGAGCGGTCGGCCCGAGGCGAGTCCGCCTGCTACCGAACATTCCATACGGGAGCGATCATCTCATACGAAGAAAAATTTCTCGTATGGCATGATCAGTGCCGGGCCCGAGCGCTCGGACACTAGGCGAGGCCGCCCGATACCGAACATTTCATACGGGAGCAATCATCTCATACGGAAAAAAAAACGGTTTTTTGGCTTGTAGCGGCCGAACGGAAGGAGCTAGAAGGAGAAGAGGAAGGCTCTAACGAAAGATTTTACAACGGCGCATCTAACTGGCGCGGTCCCGGCGCGATCGGACTAAAGGTTCAGCCGCTACAAGCCAAAAACCGTTTTTTTTTTCCGTATGAGATGATGAGTGCAGGGCCCGAGCGGTCGGCCCGAGGCGAGTCCGCCTGCTACCGAACATTCCATACGGGAGCGATCATCTCATACGAAGAAAAATTTCTCGTATGGCATGATCAGTGCCGGGCCCGAGCGCTCGGACACTAGGCGAGGCCGCCCGATACCGAACATTTCATACGGGAGCAATCATCTCATACGGAAAAAAAAAACGGTTTTTGGCTTGTAGCGGCCGAACGGAAGGAGCTAGAAGGAGAAGAGGAAGGCTCTAACGAAAGATTTTACAACGGCGCATCTAACTGGCGCGGTCCCGGCGCGATCGGACTAAAGGTTCAGCCGCTACAAGCCAAAAACCGTTTTTTTTTTTCCGTATGAGATGATGAGTGCAGGGCCCGAGCGGTCGGCCCGAGGCGAGTCCGCCTGCTACCGAACATTCCATACGGGAGCGATCATCTCATACGAAGAAAAATTTCTCGTATGGCATGATCAGTGCCGGGCCCGAGCGCTCGGACACTAGGCGAGGCCGCCCGATACCGAACATTTCATACGGGAGCAATCATCTCATACGGAAAAAAAAAACGGTTTTTGGCTTGTAGCGGCCGAACGGAAGGAGCTAGAAGGAGAAGAGGAAGGCTCTAACGAAAGATTTTACAACGGCGCATCTAACTGGCGCGGGTCCCGGCGCGATCGGACTAAAGGTTCAGCCGCTACAAGCCAAAAACCGTTTTTTTTTTCCGTATGAGATGATGAGTGCAGGGCCCGAGCGGTCGGCCCGAGGCGAGTCCGCCTGCTACCGAACATTCCATACGGGAGCGATCATCTCATACGAAGAAAAATTTCTCGTATGGCATGATCAGTGCCGGGCCCGAGCGCTCGGACACTAGGCGAGGCCGCCCGATACCGAACATTTCATACGGGAGCAATCATCTCATACGGAAAAAAAAAACGGTTTTTGGCTTGTAGCGGCCGAACGGAAGGAGCTAGAAGGAGAAGAGGAAGGCTCTAACGAAAGATTTTACAACGGCGCATCTAACTGGCGCGGGTCCCGGCGCGATCGGACTAAAGGTTCAGCCGCTACAAGCCAAAAACCGTTTTTTTTTTTTTTTTTTTTCAAATTTCATTAAAAATCGACGTGAAACATATTTTCAATAATAAATCAAGTAAATATTCGTACGGGAAAGACTTGTAATTGAAAAAAAAAAAAATTTTTGGTGGGCCCTGAAAAGGGGCCATTTTTTTGGTTTTTGGCTCGTAGTGGGCGAACGGAAGGCGCTAGACGGGCTGGCTATAGTGCGTTTATGTGATTTTACAACGGGGAATCTAGCTGGCGTGGTCCCGGCGCCGCCGGGATTAAAATAAAGAAAAACATTCCTCTAACATTCGAGTAATGCTAGTATTGATAACCGATCACTGAACGAGAAGGCGGATGGTAAAATATATTTTACAACTAAAAATAATTTCACAACGTAGAATATTCCACTATATTTATTGTTAACAAATACGTTCTAGTCGATTTCTAATGAAATGTGAAAAAAAATATTTTTACCCTAAAAATATTCAAAGTCCGACGACAATAAAACTCGGAAAACTTATCATGTCATACGAAAAAATTTTTCACAAAATTATTCTAAGTCCAACAAAAATGTCAAGAAAATAGGGCATCTCTTCATTTTTGAAGGGAGGTTGACAACCTCCGAATCGAGGTCCGATGGGTCAAACGCCCCTAAAATCACGTTTTCTCGGTATACCCCCGACGTGCCATACTGGAACTTTTGTCGCTTCTATAGGGGACTAGGGTGCTCTGACCGCGTATGAAACGAAAGGTACGGTCGGACCGACTGCCTTCGCTCGCCGAGCCAAGGCGACCGTCTATCGCTGCGAGGCCCGGTCTTCGCTGCCAGGCAGCCCTGCTGCCACCGATCGTACCGAAGCGAGTCAATACGAGTCCCTACCCCGGCAAGCGAAGACCGGGGCCTCGCAGCACGAGCGGGCCCGGCGCACGGACTTTTTCTCACCGTGCGTCCGCCGATCTCTCTCGGCGCTCCTTACCGTAGGCAGGCGACTGTTGGCGGGGCTGCGGAGGCTCGATCGCCCTTCGAGTCTCGTTCTCTCGGTCTTGCCTCGCAGCACGAGCGGGCCGGCGCGCACGGACTTTTCTCACCGAGCGTCCGCCGATTTCTCTCGGCGCTGCTTACCGTAGGCAGGCGACTGTTGGCGTGGCTGCGGAGGCTCGATCGCCCTTCGAGTCTCGTTCTCTCGGTCTTACCTCGTCGTGCCATACTAGACGCCCGAATAAGGAGTCCGGGCGACTTGCTGCTGTTTGAGGCGGCTGAGACGGCCCGATCTCCCCTTCGAGTCTCGTTCTCTCGGACTTACCTCGTCGTGCCATACTAGACGCCGAATAAGGAGTCCGGGCGGCTTGCTGCTGTTAAGGCGGGCTGCGACGGCCCGATCTCCCCTTCGAGTCTCGTTCTCTCGGACTTACCTCGTCGTGCCTAACTAGACGCCCGAATAAGGAGTCCGGGCGGCTTGCTGCTGTTAAGGCGGCCGCGACGGCCCGATCGCCCTTCGAGTCTCGTTCTCTCGGTCTTACCTCGTCGTGCCTAACTAGACGCCCGAATAAGGAGTCCGGGCGGCTTGCTGCTGTTAAGGCGGCCGCGACGGCCCGATCGCCCTTCGAGTCCTCGTTCTCTCGGTCTTACCTCGTCGTGCCTAACTAGACGCCCGAATAAGGAGTCCGGGCGGCTTGCTGCTGTTAAGGCGGCTGAGACGGCCCGATCGCCCTTCGAGCCTCGTTCTCTCGGACTTACCTCGTCGTGCCATACTAGACGCCCGAATAAGGAGTCCGGGCGGCTTGCTGCTGTTAAGGCGGCTGCGACGGCCCGATCTCGCTGCCAGGTACGGTCGGACAGACTGCCTTCGCTCGCCGAGCCAAGGCGACCGTCTATCGCTGCGAGGCCCGGTCTTCGCTGCCAGGCAGCCCTGCTGCCACCGATCGTACCGAAGCGAGTCAATACGAGTCCCTACCCCGGCAAGCGAAGACCGGGGCCTCGCAGCACGAGCGGGCCCGGCGCACGGACTTTTCTCACCGTGCGTCCGCCGATCTCTCTCGGCGCTCCTTACCGTAGGCAGGCGACTGTTGGCGGGGCTGCGGAGGCTCGATCGCCCTTCGAGTCTCGTTCTCTCGGTCTTGCCTCGCAGCACGAGCGGGCCCGGCGCACGGACCTTTTCTCACCGTGCGTCCGCCGATTTCTCTCGGCGCTGCTTACCGTAGGCAGGCGACTGTTGGCGTGGCTGCGGAGGCTCGATCGCCCTTCGAGTCTCGTTCTCTCGGTCTTACCTCGTCGTGCCATACTAGACGCCCGAATAAGGAGTCCGGGCGACTTGCTGCTGTTAAGGCGGGCTGAGACGGCCCGATCTCCCCTTCGAGTCTCGTTCTCTCGGACTTACCTCGTCGTGCCATACTAGACGCCCGAATAAGGAGTCCGGGCGGCTTGCTGCTGTTAAGGCGGCTGCGACGGCCCGATCTCGCTGCCAGGTACGGTCGGACAGACTGCCTTCGCTCGCCGAGCCAAGGCGACCGTCTATCGCTGCGAGGCCCGGTCTTCGCTGCCAGGCAGCCCTGCTGCCACCGATCGTACCGAAGCGAGTCAATACGAGTCCCTACCCCGGCAAGCGAAGACCGGGGCCTCGCAGCACGAGCGGGCCCGGCGCACGGACTTTTCTCACCGTGCGTCCGCCGATCTCTCTCGGCGCTCCTTACCGTAGGCAGGCGACTGTTGACGGGGCTGCGGAGGCTCGATCGCCCTTCGAGTCTCGTTCTCTCGGTCTTGCCTCGCAGCACGAGCGGGCCCGGCGCACGGACTTTTCTCACCGTGCGTCCGCCGATTTCTCTCGGCGCTGCTTACCGTAGGCAGGCGACTGTTGGCGTGGCTGCGGAGGCTCGATCGCCCTTCGAGTCTCGTTCTCTCGGTCTTACCTCGTCGTGCCATACTAGACGCCCGAATAAGGAGTCCGGGCGACTTGCTGCTGTTAAGGCGGCTGAGACGGCCCGATCTCCCCTTCGAGTCTCGTTCTCTCGGACTTACCTCGTCGTGCCATACTAGACGCCCGAATAAGGAGTCCGGGCGGCTTGCTGCTGTTAAGGCGGCTGCGACGGCCCGATCTCGCTGCCAGGTACGGTCGGACAGACTGCCTTCGCTCGCCGAGCCAAGGCGACCGTCTATCGCTGCGAGGCCCGGTCTTCGCTGCCAGGCAGCCCTGCTGCCACCGATCGTACCGAAGCGAGTCAATACGAGTCCCTACCCCGGCAAGCGAAGACCGGGGCCTCGCAGCACGAGCGGGCCCGGCGCACGGACTTTTCTCACCGTGCGTCCGCCGATCTCTCTCGGCGCTCCTTACCGTAGGCAGGCGACTGTTGGCGGGGCTGCGGAGGCTCGATCGCCCTTCGAGTCTCGTTCTCTCGGTCTTGCCTCGCAGCACGAGCGGGCCCGGCGCACGGACTTTTCTCACCGAGCGTCCGCCGATTTCTCTCGGCGCTGCTTACCGTAGGCAGGCGACTGTTGGCGTGGCTGCGGAGGCTCGATCGCCCTTCGAGTCTCGTTCTCTCGGTCTTACCTCGTCGTGCCATACTAGACGCCCGAATAAGGAGTCCGGGCGACTTGCTGCTGTTGAGGCGGCTGAGACGGCCCGATCTCCCCTTCGAGTCTCGTTCTCTCGGACTTACCTCGTCGTGCCATACTAGACGCCCGAATAAGGAGTCCGGGCGGCTTGCTGCTGTTAAGGCGGCTGCGACGGCCCGATCTCCCCTTCGAGTCTCGTTCTCTCGGACTTACCTCGTCGTGCCTAACTAGACGCCCGAATAAGGAGTCCGGGCGGCTTGCTGCTGTTAAGGCGGCCGCGACGGCCCGATCGCCCTTCGAGTCTCGTTCTCTCGGTCTTACCTCGTCGTGCCTAACTAGACGCCCGAATAAGGAGTCCGGGCGGCTTGCTGCTGTTAAGGCGGCCGCGACGGCCCGATCGCCCTTCGAGTCTCGTTCTCTCGGTCTTACCTCGTCGTGCCTAACTAGACGCCCGAATAAGGAGTCCGGGCGGCTTGCTGCTGTTAAGGCGGCTGAGACGGCCCGATCGCCCTTCGAGCCTCGTTCTCTCGGACTTACCTCGTCGTGCCATACTAGACGCCCGAATAAGGTGTCCGGGCGACTTGCTGCTGTTAAGGCGGCTGAGACGGCCCGATCTCCCCTTCGAGTCTCGTTCTCTCGGACTTACCTCGTCGTGCCTAACTAGACGCCCGAATAAGGAGTCCGGGCGAATTGCTCTCAGCGGGGCAGCGGAGGCTCGATCGCCGGGCGAGTCCCGTTCCCTCGGTCTTACCTCGTCGTGCCATACTAGACGCCCGAATAAGGAGTCCGGGCGGCTTGCTGCTGTTAAGGAGGCCGCGACGGCCCGATCGCCCTTCGAGTCTCGTTCTCTCGGTCTTGCCTCGCAGCACGAGCGGGCCCGGCGCACGGACTTTTCTCACCGTGCGTCCGCCGATCTCTCGGCGCTGCTTACCGTAGGCAGGCGACTGTTGGCGGGGCTGCGGAGGCTCGATCGCCCTTCGAGTCTCGTTCTCTCGGTCTTACCTCGTCGTGCCATACTAGACGCCCGAATAAGGAGTCCGGGCGACTTGCTGCTGTTAAGGCGGCTGAGACGGCCCGATCTCCCCTTCGAGTCTCGTTCTCTCGGACTTACCTCGTCGTGCCATACTAGACGCCCGAATAAGGAGTCCGGGCGGCTTGCTGCTGTTAAGGAGGCCGCGACGGCCCGATCGCCCTTCGAGTCTCGTTCTCTCGGTCTTGCCTCGCAGCACGAGCGGGCCCGGCGCACGGACTTTTCTCACCGTGCGTCCGCCGATCTCTCGGCGCTGCTTACCGTAGGCAGGCGACTGTTGGCGGGGCTGCGGAGGCTCGATCGCCCTTCGAGTCTCGTTCTCTCGGTCTTACCTCGTCGTGCCATACTAGACGCCCGAATAAGGAGTCCGGGCGACTTGCTGCTGTTAAGGCGGCTGAGACGGCCCGATCTCCCCTTCGAGTCTCGTTCTCTCGGACTTACCTCGTCGTGCCATACTAGACGCCCGAATAAGGAGTCCGGGCGGCTTGCTGCTGTTAAGGCGGCTGCGACGGCCCGATCTCGCTGCCAGGTACGGTCGGACAGACTGCCTTCGCTCGCCGAGCCAAGGCGACCGTCTATCGCTGCGAGGCCCGGTCTTCGCTGCCAGGCAGCCCTGCTGCCACCGATCGTACCGAAGCGAGTCAATACGAGTCCCTACCCCGGCAAGCGAAGACCGGGGCCTCGCAGCACGAGCGGGCCCGGCGCACGGACTTTTCTCACCGTGCGTCCGCCGATCTCTCTCGGCGCTCCTTACCGTAGGCAGGCGACTGTTGGCGGGGCTGCGGAGGCTCGATCGCCCTTCGAGTCTCGTTCTCTCGGTCTTGCCTCGCAGCACGAGCGGGCCCGGCGCACGGACTTTTCTCACCGTGCGTCCGCCGATTTCTCTCGGCGCTGCTTACCGTAGGCAGGCGACTGTTGGCGTGGCTGCGGAGGCTCGATCGCCCTTCGAGTCTCGTTCTCTCGGTCTTACCTCGTCGTGCCATACTAGACGCCCGAATAAGGAGTCCGGGCGACTTGCTGCTGTTAAGGCGGCTGAGACGGCCCGATCTCCCCTTCGAGTCTCGTTCTCTCGGACTTACCTCGTCGTGCCATACTAGACGCCCGAATAAGGAGTCCGGGCGGCTTGCTGCTGTTAAGGCGGCTGCGACGGCCCGATCTCGCTGCCAGGTACGGTCGGACAGACTGCCTTCGCTCGCCGAGCCAAGGCGACCGTCTATCGCTGCGAGGCCCGGTCTTCGCTGCCAGGCAGCCCTGCTGCCACCGATCGTACCGAAGCGAGTCAATACGAGTCCCTACCCCGGCAAGCGAAGACCGGGGCCTCGCAGCACGAGCGGGCCCGGCGCACGGACTTTTCTCACCGTGCGTCCGCCGATCTCTCTCGGCGCTCCTTACCGTAGGCAGGCGACTGTTGACGGGGCTGCGGAGGCTCGATCGCCCTTCGAGTCTCGTTCTCTCGGTCTTGCCTCGCAGCACGAGCGGGCCCGGCGCACGGACTTTTCTCACCGTGCGTCCGCCGATTTCTCTCGGCGCTGCTTACCGTAGGCAGGCGACTGTTGGCGTGGCTGCGGAGGCTCGATCGCCCTTCGAGTCTCGTTCTCTCGGTCTTACCTCGTCGTGCCATACTAGACGCCTGAATAAGGAGTCCGGGCGACTTGCTGCTGTTAAGGCGGCTGAGACGGCCCGATCTCCCCTTCGAGTCTCGTTCTCTCGGACTTACCTCGTCGTGCCATACTAGACGCCCGAATAAGGAGTCCGGGCGGCTTGCTGCTGTTAAGGCGGCTGCGACGGCCCGATCTCGCTGCCAGGTACGGTCGGACAGACTGCCTTCGCTCGCCGAGCCAAGGCGACCGTCTATCGCTGCGAGGCCCGGTCTTCGCTGCCAGGCAGCCCTGCTGCCACCGATCGTACCGAAGCGAGTCAATACGAGTCCCTACCCCGGCAAGCGAAGACCGGGGCCTCGCAGCACGAGCGGGCCCGGCGCACGGACTTTTCTCACCGTGCGTCCGCCGATCTCTCTCGGCGCTCCTTACCGTAGGCAGGCGACTGTTGACGGGGCTGCGGAGGCTCGATCGCCCTTCGAGTCTCGTTCTCTCGGTCTTGCCTCGCAGCACGAGCGGGCCCGGCGCACGGACTTTTCTCACCGTGCGTCCGCCGATTTCTCTCGGCGCTGCTTACCGTAGGCAGGCGACTGTTGGCGTGGCTGCGGAGGCTCGATCGCCCTTCGAGTCTCGTTCTCTCGGTCTTACCTCGTCGTGCCATACTAGACGCCCGAATAAGGAGTCCGGGCGACTTGCTGCTGTTAAAGCGGCTGAGACGGCCCGATCTCCCCTTCGAGTCTCGTTCTCTCGGACTTACCTTGTCGTGCCATACTAGACGCCCGAATAAGGAGTCCGGGCGAATTGCTCTCAGCTGGGCAGCGGAGGCTCGATCGCCGGGCGAGTCCCGTTCCCTCGGTCTTACCTCGTCGTGCCATACTAGACGCCCGAATAAGGAGTCCGGGCGGCTTGCTGCTGTTAAGGCGGCCGCGACGGCCCGATCGCCCTTCGAGTCTCGTTCTCTCGGACTTACCTCGTCGTGCCATACTAGAAGCCCGAATAAGGAGTTCGGGCGACTTGCTGCTGTTAAGGCGGCTGAGACGGCCCGATCGCCCTTCGAGCCTCGTTCTCTCGGACTTACCTCGTCGTGCCATACTAGACGCCTGAATAAGGAGTCCGGGCGACTTGCTGCTGTTAAGGCGGCTGAGACGGCCCGATCTCCCCTTCGAGTCTCGTTCTCTCGGACTTACCTTGTCGTGCCATACTAGACGCCCGAATAAGGAGTCCGGGCGAATTGCTCTCAGCTGGGCAGCGGAGGCTCGATCGCCGGGCGAGTCCCGTTCCCTCGGTCTTACCTCGTCGTGCCATACTAGACGCCCGAATAAGGAGTCCGGGCGGCTTGCTGCTGTTAAGGCGGCCGCGACGGCCCGATCGCCCTTCGAGTCTCGTTCTCTCGGACTTACCTCGTCGTGCCATACTAGAAGCCCGAATAAGGAGTTCGGGCGACTTGCTGCTGTTAAGGCGGCTGAGACGGCCCGATCGCCCTTCGAGCCTCGTTCTCTCGGACTTACCTCGTCGTGCCATACTAGACGCCCGAATAAGGTGTCCGGGCGACTTGCTGCTGTTAAGGCGGCTGAGACGGCCCGATCTCCCCTTCGAGTCTCGTTCTTTCGGACTTACCTCGTCGTGCCTAACTAGACGCCCGAATAAGGAGTCCGGGCGAATTGCTCTCAGCGGGGCAGCGGAGGCTCGATCGCCGGGCGAGTCCCGTTCCCTCGGTCTTACCTCGTCGTGCCATACTAGACGCCCGAATAAGGAGTCCGGGCGGCTTGCTGCTGTTAAGGCGGCCGCGACGGCCCGATCGCCCTTCGAGTCTCGTTCTCTCGGACTTACCTCGTCGTGCCATACTAGACGCCCGAATAAGGAGTTCGGGCGACTTGCTGCTGTTAAGGCGGCTGAGATGGCCCGATCTCCCCTTCGAGTCTCGTTCTCTCGGACTTACCTCGTCGTGCCTAACTAGACGCCCGAATAAGGAGTCCGGGCGAATTGCTCTCAGCGGGGCAGCGGAGGCTCGATCGCCGGGCGAGTCCCGTTCCCTCGGTCTTACCTCGTCGTGCCATACTAGAAGCCCGAATAAGGAGTTCGGGCGACTTGCTGCTGTTAAGGCGGCTGAGACGGCCCGATCGCCCTTCGAGCCTCGTTCTCTCGGACTTACCTCGTCGTGCCATACTAGACGCCCGAATAAGGAGTCCGGGCGACTTGCTGCTGTTAAGGCGGCTGAGACGGCCCGATCTCCCCTTCGAGTCTCGTTCTCTCGGACTTACCTCGTCGTGCCTAACTAGACGCCCGAATAAGGAGTCCGGGCGAATTGCTCTCAGCGGGGCAGCGGAGGCTCGATCGCCGGGCGAGTCCCGTTCCCTCGGTCTTACCTCGTCGTGCCATACTAGAAGCCCGAAAAAGGAGTTCGGGCGATTTGCTGCTGTTAAGGCGGCTGAGACGGCCCGATCGCCCTTCGAGTCTTGTTCTCTCGGTCTTACCTCGTCGTGCCATACTAGCAGCCCGAATAGGGAGGTCGGGCGATTCATCATGTCATACGAAAATATTTACCGCAGGCCGCAGACTGTTGGCGGGGCTGCGGAGGCTCGATCGCCGTGCGAGTCCCGTTCCCTCGGTCGACCCTCGTCGTGTCATACCACAAGCCCGACTAAGAAAAAATATTCCAAGTCCGACTGAAATGTCCAAAAAAAAGGGCATCTCTTCATTTTTCACCGTAGGTTGACAACCTCCGAATACAGGTCCGAAGGCTCAATCGCCGCCAAAATCACGTTTTCTCGGTATACCCCCGACATGCCATACTGGAACTTTTGTCGCTTCTATAGGGGACTAGGGTGCTCTGACCGCGTATGAAACGAGAGGTACGGTCGGACCGAGTGCCTTCGCTCGCCGAGCCAAGGCGACCGTCTATCGCTGCGAGGCCCGGTCTTCGCTGCCAGGCAGCCCCTGCTGCCACCGATCGTACCGAAGCGAGTCAATACGAGTCCCTACCCCGGCAAGCGAAGACCGGGGCCTCGCAGCACGAGCGGGCCCGGCGCACGGACTTTTCTCACCGTGCGTCCGCCGATCTCTCGGCGCTGCTTACCGTAGGCAGGCGACTGTTGGCGGGTATGCGAAGGCTCGATCGCCCTTCGAGTCTCGTTCCCTCGGTCTTACCTCGTCGAGCCATACTAGAAGCCCGAATAAGGAGTCCGAGCGCCTTGCTGCTGTTAAGGCGGCTGCGACGGCCCGATCTCCCCTTCGAGTCTCGTTCTCTCGGACTTACCTCGTCGTGCCTAACTAGACGCCCGAATAAGGAGTCCGAGCGAATTGCTCTCAGCGGTGGCAGCGGAGGCTCGATCGCCGGGCGAGTCCCGTTCCCTCGGTCTTACCTCGTCGTGCCATACTAGAAGCCCGAATAGGACTCCGGGCGACTTGCTGCTGTTAAGGCGGCTGAGACGGCCCGATCGCCCTTCGAGTCTCGTTCTCTCGGACTTACCTCGTCGTGCCATACTAGACGCCCGAATAAGGAGTTCGGGCTACTTATCATGTCATACGAAAATATTCACCGCAGGCAGGCGACTGTTGGCGGGGCTGCGGAGGCTCGATCGCCGGGCGAGTCCCGTTCCCTCGGTCTTACCTCGTCGTGCCATACTAGACGCCCGAATAAGGAGTCCGGGCGACTTGCTGCTGTTAAGGCGGCTGCGACGGCCCGATCTCCCCTTCGAATCTCGTTCTCTCGGTCTTACCTCGTCGTGCCTAACTAGACGCCCGAATAAGGAGTTCGGGCGACTTGCTGCTGTTAAGGCGGCTGAGACGGCCCGATCGCCCTTCGAGCCTTGTTCTCTCGGACTTACCTCGTCGTGCCTTACTAGACGCCCGAATAAGGAGTCCGGGCGACTTGCTGCTGTTAAGGCGGCTGAGACGGCCCGATCTCCCCTTCGAGTCTCGTTCTCTCGGACTTACCTCGTCGTGCCTAACTAGACGCCCGAATAAGGAGTTCAGGCGACTTGCTGCTGTTAAGGCGGCTGAGACGGCCCGATCGCCCTTCGAGCCTCGTTCTCTCGGACTTACCTCGTCGTGCCATACTAGACGCCCGAATAAGGAGTCCGGGCGGCTTGCTGCTGTTAAGGCGGCCGCGACGGCCCGATCGCCCTTCGAGTCTCGTTCTCTCGGTCTTACCTCGTCGTGCCTAACTAGACGCCCGAATAATGAGTCCGGGCGAATTGCTCTCAGCGGGGCAGCGGAGGCTCGATCGCCGGGCGAGTCCTGTTCCCTCGGTCTTACCTCGTCGTGCCATACTAGACGCCCGAATAAGGAGTCCGGGCGACTTGCTGCTGTTAAGGCGGCTGAGACGGCCCGATCTCCCTTTCGAGTCTCGTTCTCTCGGACTTACCTCGTCGTGCCTAACTAGACGCCCGAATAAGGAGTCCGGGCGAATTGCTCTCAGCGGGGCAGCGGAGGCTTGATCGCCGGGCGAGTCCTGTCCCTCGGTCTTACCTCGTCGTGCCATACTAGACGCCCGAATAAGGAGTCCGGGCGGCTTGCTGCTGTTAAGGCGGCCGCGACGGCCCGATCGCCCTTCGAGTCTCGTTCTCTCGGACTTACCTCGTCGTGCCATACTAGACGCCCGAATAAGGAGTTCGGGCGACTTGCTGCTGTTAAGGCGGCTGAGACGGCCCGATCGCCCTTCGAGCCTCGTTCTCTCGGACTTACCTCGTCGTGCCTAACTAGACGCCCGAATAAGGAGTCCGGGCGAATTGCTCTCAGCGGGGCAGCGGAGGCTCGATCGCCGGGCGAGTCCCGTTCCCTCGGTCTTACCTCGTCGTGCCATACTAGACGCCCGAATAAGGAGTCCGGGCGGCTTGCTGCTGTTAAGGCGGCCGCGACGGCCCGATCGCCCTTCGAGTCTCGTTCTCTCGGACTTACCTCGTCGTGCCATACTAGAAGCCCGAATAAGGAGTTCGGGCGACTTGCTGCTGTTAAGGCGGCTGAGACGGCCCGATCGCCCTTCGAGCCTCGTTCTCTCGGACTTACCTCGTCGTGCCATACTAGACGCCTGAATAAGGAGTCCGGGTGACTTGCTGCTGTTAAGGCGGCTGAGACGGCCCGATCTCCCCTTCGAGTCTCGTTCTCTCGGACTTACCTCGTCGTGCCATACTAGACGCCCGAATAAGGAGTCCGGGCGAATTGCTCTCAGCTGGGCAGCGGAGGCTCGATCGCCGGGCGAGTCCCGTTCCCTCGGTCTTACCTCGTCGTGCCAGACTAGACGCCCGAATAAGGAGTCCGGGCGGCTTGCTGCTGTTAAGGCGGCCGCGACGGCCCGATCGCCCTTCAAGTCTCGTTCTCTCGGACTTACCTCGTCGTGCCATACTAGAAGCCCGAAAAAGGAGTTCGGGCGACTTGCTGCTGTTAAGGCGGCTGAGACGGCCCGATCGCCCTTCGAGCCTCGTTCTCTCGGACTTACCTCGTCGTGCCATACTAGACGCCCGAATAAGGTGTCCGGGCGACTTGCTGCTGTTAAGGCGGCTGAGACGGCCCGATCTCCCCTTCGAGTCTCGTTCTCTCGGACTTACCTCGTCGTGCCTAACTAGACGCCCGAATAAGGAGTCCGGGCGAATTGCTCTCAGCGGGGCAGCGGAGGCTCGATCGCCGGGCGAGTCCCGTTCCCTCGGTCTTACCTCGTCGTGCCATACTAGACGCCCGAATAAGGAGTCCGGGCGGCTTGCTGCTGTTAAGGCGGCCGCGACGGCCCGTTCGCCCTTCGAGTCTCGTTCTCTCGGACTTACCTCGTCGTGCCATACTAGACGCCCGAATAAGGAGTTCGGGCGACTTGCTGCTGTTAAGGCGGCTGAGACGGCCCGATCTCCCCTTCGAGTCTCGTTCTCTCGGACTTACCTCGTCGTGCCTAACTAGACGCCCGAATAAGGAGTCCGGGCGAATTGCTCTCAGCGGGGCAGCGGAGGCTCGATCGCCGGGCGAGTCCCGTTCCCTCGGTCTTACCTCGTCGTGCCATACTAGAAGCCCGAATAAGGAGTTCGGGCGACTTGCTGCTGTTAAGGCGGCTGAGACGGCCCGATCGCCCTTCGAGCCTCGTTCTCTCGGACTTACCTCGTCGTGCCATACTAGACGCCCGAATAAGGAGTCCGGGCGACTTGCTGCTGTTAAGGCGGCTGAGACGGCCCGATCTCCCCTTCGAGTCTCGTTCTCTCGGACTTACCTCGTCGTGCCATACTAGACGCCCGAATAAGGAGTCCGGGCGGCTTGCTGCTGTTAAGGCGGCCGCGACGGCCCGATCGCCCTTCGAGTCTCGTTCTCTCGGTCTTACCTCGTCGTGCCTAACTAGACGCCCGAATAATGAGTCCGGGCGAATTGCTCTCAGCGGGGCAGCGGAGGCTCGATCGCCGGGCGAGTCCCGTTCGCTCGGTCTTACCTCGTCGTGCCATACTAGACGCCCGAATAAGGAGTCCGGGCGACTTGCTGCTGTTAAGGCGGCTGAGACGGCCCGATCGCCCTTCGAGCCTCGTTCTCTCGGACTTACCTCGTCGTGCCATACTAGACGCCCGAATAAGGAGTCCGGGCGGCTTGCTGCTGTTAAGGCGGCCGCGACGGCCCGATCTCCCCTTCGAGTCTCGGTCTTTCCTCGTCGTGCCTAACTAGACGCCCGAATAAGGAGTCCGGGCGACTTGCTGCTGTTAAGGCGGCCGCGACGGCCCGATCCCCCTTCGAGTCTCGTTCTCTCGGTCTTACCTCGTCGTGCCATACTAGAAGCCCGAATAAGGAGTCCGGGCGACTTGCTGCTGTTAAGGCGGCCGCGACGGCCCGATCCCCCTTCGAGTCTCGTTCTCTCGGTCTTACCTCGTCGTGCCTAACTAGACGCCCGAATAAGGAGTCCGGGCGACTTGCTGCTGTTAAGGCGGCTGCGACGGCCCGATCGCCGCCAAAGTCTCGTTCTCTCGGTCTAACCTCGTCGTGCCATACTAGAAGCATCAAAAATTAGTTAGAGTCGAGCGATGTTGTCCAAAAAATAGAGCATCTCTTCATTTTTGAAGGGAGGTTGACAACCTCTGTATCTATGTCCGTCAGGTGAAACGCCGCCAAAATCACGTTTTCTCGGGACCCCCCCGACATGCCAAACTGGAACTTTTGTCGCTTCTATAAGGGAGTGTGGGTTGATGGTGGTAGTATCTCCCCCGGGTGTCTGTCGAAGGTAAGAGTACGCATGGTGCTGTGACCCAGTATTACGCATATTCTTCGTCCCAAGACGTTCAAGGCATCCCCACTTTTGGTCAGGCCGACTGGATCTTCTTTCGTTCTGTGTATTCAAGCGTCTGTTGATCTCACTCGTGCCTGGCTTTTTGAGCATTTCAGCTTCCACCGGCGGCATTTCATACCCTAAAAAGTTGGTGTCGACGGTGGGCCTAAAGCGTTTTCGCTCCGATTACCCACTATTAGGGACGGCATTGGTATGAGCTTATCGCGCTGATTCGGAACCGACGCTGATGCAGCTACGTTACGAGGTAAAACAGTACTCGTCTAGTCTTCCGGTGTTCGGATCCGAGTCGCGATGCTATTCTCACCAAAATGGCATTCGGGTAGCGCTTTGTGTTGACTTGCCTTTGCTATGTAACCGAGGTCGGAGTGCAGCTGGTGGTTACGCCGATTCGTCTGTCTGTTCCATATGTTGGCGTGGTCTGGGGTCTGGGGTTCACTCTATGATATTCATACGCATAGATCCGTTCCCCGATATAGGTCCCCCTATGTTATTTTTCGCTTAGTCGGACAGGCATAGGTGCATGTTGGCTAATGGAACAGGCTTTCGGGTGACGTTTCCTTGGTGCGCCGATTATGTTCTCAGCTATGTCACCGCTCGAACAAGCCGCCGCTGAATCGCTGTTCTCGAAAGCTGTGTCATCGATGTTCAGTGCAGATTCGTGCGGCCTCGAGACTGACGATGTGTGGCAATCATTGATTTGATTTCTTGGCGCCCCGGTCACAGTCGCTGTAGTTCCGTACCTATGGTGCGGCGACACACTTACAGCGGCGACTTGCTGGCCGGGCGTTCTTATGGTTATTGCGATTACTCTCTTGCTCCGTGGCGATAGCGTCATATACCATCGCTTGGGCGGTCTGCGTTCCTTGGGACTAGCATCTCTCTGAATTGCTCGCCGCACAAGCGATACAATCGATCGGCCGTGCTTTCGAGCACCCAGGTGTTCTTTAGCGCGGCCACCAACACAATTGGGTTGAAATCAGAAGGTATCGAGGATTTGAATCAGAAGGTTCTCTGAGAATCTGGCTCACTTTCTCTCGACTCCAGTCTTGTTATTTCGGCCGGCCGTCTTGCTGATGCTATCGCATCTCGCGTGTGGACGAACCGGCTTAAATACAGGATTGGGTTGATAGCGGAAGGGAATTTGAATCAGAAGGTTCTGAGAATCTGGCTCAATGTCCCGGTGAATTTGAATCAGAAGGTTCTCTGAGAATCTGGTCATTTTCTCTCGGGGAATTTGAATCAGAAGGTTCATAGAATCTGGCTCATCTTCCAGTCTTGTTATTTCGGCCGGCCGTCTTGCTGATGCTGTCGCATCTCGCGTGTGGACGAACCGGCTTAAATACAGGCAAACTCTCCGGCCGGCCAGTCTTGCTGGTGCGCACGAATATTCGGCGTGTGGGGCTGCTTTTTGCGCGCCGATGTCTTATATTCGCTGTCGCATCTCGCGTGTGGACGAACCGGCTGGGGCGCAGGGCTACTCGGGTCGGCTTTAACGTTGGGTTATACTGGTCGGCATGCCGGACCAGCACGTTGGCTAGCGGCGGTTAGGTTGTTCAGTCAGCCTTAGACGTACCTCTAGTCCGTGCAGGTATTCCCTTCGGGCCGATCGCAGAGGCGGCGTGCGTACGGTGTCGGGTCGAAATCAGAAGGTATCGAGGATTTGAATCAGAAGGTTCTCTGAGAATCTGGCTCACTTTCTCTCGACTCCGGTCTTGTTATTTCGGGCGGCCGTCTTGCTGATGCTGTCGCATCTCGCGTGTGGACGAACCGGCTTAAATACAGGATTGGGTTGATAGCGGAAGGGAATTTGAATCAGAAGGTTCTGAGAATCTGGCTCAATGTCCCGGTGAATTTGAATCAGAAGGTTCTCTGAGAATCTGGTCATTTTCTCTCGGGGAATTTGAATCAGAAGGTTCATAGAATCTGGCTCACTTTCTCTCGACTCCGGTCTTGTTATTTCGGGCGGCCGTCTTGCTGATGCTGTCGCATCTCGCGTGTGGACGAACCGGCTTAAATACAGGATTGGGTCGATAGCGGAAGGGAATTTGAATCAGAAGGTTCTGAGAATCTGGCTCAATGTCCCGGTGAATTTGAACAGAAGGTTCTCTGAGAATCTGGTCATTTTCTCTCGGGGTATTTGAATCAGAAGGTTCATAGAATCTGGCTCACTTTCTCTCGACTCCGGTCTTGTTATTTCGGGCGGCCGTCTTGCTGATGCTGTCGCATCTCGCGTGTGGACGAACCGGCTTAAATACAGGATTGGGTCGATAGCGGAAGGGAATTTGAATCAGAAGGTTCTGAGAATCTGGCTCAATGTCCCGGTGAATTTGAACAGAAGGTTCTCTGAGAATCTGGTCATTTTCTCTCGGGGTATTTGAATCAGAAGGTTCATAGAATCTGGCTCATCTTCCGGTCTTGTTATTTCGGCCGGCCGTCTTGCTGATGCTGTCGCATCTCGCGTGTGGACGAACCGGCTTAAATACAGGCAAACTCTATTAGGACCCTATCCCGAGGCTCGCCGAGCTGTTGTTAAGTACAGCAATCTCTCTGGTTGATCCTGCCAGTAGTCATATGCTCGTCTCAAAGATTAAGCCATGCATGTCTCAGTACGTGCCGAACTAAGGTGAAACCGCAAAAGGCTCATTAAATCAGTTATGGTTCCTTGGATAATAACACAGTTTTACTTGGATAACTGTGGTAATTCTAGAGCTAATACATGCAAACAGAGTCCAGACCACGATGAGTGAGACGGACGCTTTTATTAGACTAAAACCAATCGGTCGTCCGAGTTCCTTCGGGTCCGCGGCGCCGTTTAGTTTGGTGACTCTGGATAACAGGCTGATCGCACGGTCTACGAACCGGCGACGTATCCTTCAAATGTCTGCCTTATCAACTGACGATGGTTGGTTCTGCGCCTACCATGGTTTTGACGGGTGACGGGGAATCAGGGTTCGATTCCGGAGAGGGAGCCTGAGAAACGGCTACCACATCCAAGGAAGGCAGCAGGCGCGCAAATTACCCACTCTCAGTACGAGGAGGTAGTGACGAAAAATAACGATACGGGACTCATCCGAGGCCCCGTAATCGGATATGAGCATACTCTAAACCCTTATACGAGTATCAATTGGAGGGCAAGTCTGGTGCCAGCAGCCGCGGTAATTCCAGCTCCAATAGCGTATATTAAAGTTGTTGCGGTTAAAAAGCTCGTAGTCGGATCTGTGTCCAGCGCCGCCGGTTCACCGCCTGTCGGTGTTCAACTGGCGTGCAGCGGGACGTCCTGTCCGGTGGCGGTTCGGTTACCTGCGGGCACGTAGGGGTCGTCCGAGCATCGCTCGCGCCGGCTTCGAAGTCCCGCCGGGTATATCCGGGCCGCTTGGTTACCCGTCGCGGTGCTCTTAAACGAGTGTCGAGGCGGGCCGGCACTTTTACTTTGAACAAATTAGAGTGCTTAAAGCAGGCCATGCCACGCCTGAATAACTTTGCATGGAATAATGGAATAGGACCCCGGTTCTATTTTAGGTTGGTTTATAGAATCCGGGTAATGATCAATGGGGACTGCCGGGGGCATTCGTATTGCGACGTTAGAGGTGAAATTCTTGGATCGTCGCAAGACGGACTAGAGCGAAAGCATTTGCCAAGTATGTCTTCATCGATCAAGAACGAAAGTTAGAGTTTCGAAGGCGATCAGATACCGCCCTAGTTCTAACCATAAACTATGCCAGCCAGCGATCCGCCGATGTTCCTCCGATGACACGGCGGGCAGCTCCTCGGGAAACCAAAGCTTTTGGGTTCCGGGGGAAGTATGGTTGCAAAGCTGAAACTTAAAGGAATTGACGGAAGGGCACCACCAGGAGTGGAGCCTGCGGCTTAATTTGACTCAACACTGGAAAACTCACCAGGCCCGGACACCGGAAGGATTGACAGATTGAGAGCTCTTTCTTGATTCGGTGGGTGGTGGTGCATGGCCGTTCTTAGTTGGTGGAGCGATTTGTCTGGTTAATTCCGATAACGAACGAGACTCTAGCCTACTAACTAGGCGTACCCGGTATCCACAATCGTGCTACCGGCGAGCAAATTTCTTCTTAGAGGGACAAGCGGCTCTTAGCCGCACTAAACTGAGCAATAACAGGTCTGTGATGCCCTTAGATGTCCTGGGCCGCACGCGCGCTACACTAAAGGAATCAGCGTGTCCTCCCTGTCCGAAAGGACCGGGTAACCCGCTGAACCTCCTTTGTGCTAGGGATTGGGGCTTGCAATTGTTCCCCATGAACGAGGAATTCCCAGTAAGCGCAAGTCATAAGCTGGCGTTGATTACGTCCCTGCCCTTTGTACACACCGCCCGTCGCTACTACCGATTGAATGATTTAGTGAGGTCTTCGGACTGGTGCGCGGAGGCCGCTCGCGCGGTCTCCGATGTTGCCGGAAAGATGACCAAACTTGATCATTTAGAGGAAGTAAAAGTCGTAACAAGGTTTCCGTAGGTGAACCTGCGGAAGGATCATTAACGGTTGTACTTTATTTTTTCTATCCGTACGGTAAGCGATTCATGATCCGGCCAGTGGTGGTCGAGGGAGGTACCCTCGATTCATATTCCCGGCACGCGTTCGGATACCGTCCGTACGTGTGTTTGCCTTTCGGCGGGCCTTAACTGTCCCGCCGATTCGCTGTAGGGAGCGGAGATCTGGCCGGTGTGGTATGTACTTGAAGAGGCCTGCCTATCCGTTCGTCGTCAATATTGTTTTAACTCGATCCGATGGCCCGTTGGGTTTAACTCGTTTTGTTTCGGCAATTCGCAGGCCCAACGGGATTGTTAGGGTTGAGCGGGGACGACTCGTCGTTCCTGCTTCCCTATTTTAACTCGCTTCGCTTTAGCAATTTGACGTTCGTTCTGGGAAGAGCACAATCGTTTCTGAGAGACCGGCCAGTGGTGGTCGAGGGAGGTACCCTCGATTCATATTCCCGGCACGCGTTCGGATACCGTCCGTACGTGTGTTTGCCTTTCGGCGGGCCTTAACTGTCCCGGCGATTCGCTGTAGGGAGCGGAGATCTGGCCGGTGTGGTATGTACTTGAAGAGGCCTGCCTATCCGTTCGTCGTCAATATTGTTTTAACTCGATCCGATGGCCCGTTGGGTTTAACTCGTTTTGTTTCGGCAATTCGCAGGCCCAACGGGATTGTTAGGGTTGAGCGGGGACGACTCGTCGTTCCTGCTTCCCTATTTTAACTCGCTTCGCTTTAGCAATTTGACGTTCGTTCTGGGAAGAGCACAATCGTTTCTGAGAGACCGGCCAGTCACATATCAGAGTGCGTCCTCGATTCATATTCCCGGCACGCGTTCGGATACCGTCCGTACGTGTGTTTGCCTTTCGGCGGGCCTTAACTGTCCCGGCGATTCGCTGTAGGGAGCGGAGATCTGGCCGGTGTGGTATGTACTTGAAGAGGCCTGCCTATCCGTTCGTCGTCAATATTGTTTTAACTCGATCCGATGGCCCGTTGGGTTTAACTCGTTTTGTTTCGGCAATTCGCAGGCCCAACGGGATTGTTAGGGTTGAGCGGGGACGACTCGTCGTTCCTGCTTCCCTATTTTAACTCGCTTCGCTTTAGCAATTTGACGTTCGTTCTGGGAAGAGCACAATCGTTTCTGAGAGACCGGCCAGTGGTGGTCGAGGGAGGTACCCTCGATTCATATTCCCGGCACGCGTTCGGATACCGTCCGTACGTGTGTTTGCCTTTCGGCGGGCCTTAACTGTCCCGGCGATTCGCTGTAGGGAGCGGAGATCTGGCCGGTGTGGTATGTACTTAATAAAAAGTACGGTAAGCGAACTGCCGCCGAAAGGCGGCGCGTCTCGCCGGGCCAGTTCCACTGTCCCGGTGATTCGCTGTAGAGAGACCTGGCCAGCGTGGTCGAGGGAGGTACCCTCGATTCATATTCCCGGCACGCGTTCGGATACCGTCCGTACGTGTGTTTGCGCTTCGGCGGGCCTTAACTGTCCCGGCGATTCGCTGTAGGGAGCGGAGATCTGGCCGGTCGGGTATGTACTTTTTAACAAGTACTCTTTATTTTTTCTATCCGTACGGTAAGCGAACTGCCGCCGAAAGGCGGCGCGTCTCGCCGGGCCAGTTCCACTGTCCCGGTGATTCGCTGTAGAGAGATCCGGCCAGCGTGGTCGAGGGATTTGACCCTCGATGCATATTCCCGGCCACGTTTCGTATACCACCCGTTCGTGTGTTTGCGTTTCGGCGGGCCTTAACTGTCCCGGCAATTCGCTGTAGGGAGATCTGGCCAGTGTGGACTCTCTTGGGATTAGCGGCCGAATGAGTCCCTTTGTGGTGCTTGGGATTAGCGGCCGAATGAATCCCTTGGTGGTGGTGGTAAATAATGTGGCGAGGAGTCCCGAGAGCCGAAAGGCTCACAACTAACTTTTTTAGGCGGATGTGCGCTCCGGCGCTGCCGTCGACCCGCCGACATTGTTACGCCCTCGGGCGTCTGTCCAACGCCCTCGGTCGTAACAATGACGGCACACCCTCACGGGTAGTTCGATGTCGGGACTCGATTTTCGTCTGTAGACGACTTAGATACCGAGCGGGGTGTTGTGTTAACGGTTAGAGCAGTTGCCACGCTGAGATCCGTTGATGCTACGCCCGACAGCTCGGGGGATTCGTCCTGTTAGCTGGACGAGCTCCCCCAGAAAACCCGAAAGATGGTAACTCATATGGCCGGTGCGACACGGCGTACCGGTCATGTATACATATGTATACTTTATTTTTGTGCGGAAGACCCGGCGAGCCGGTGTTCTTTCTGTGCAAGGCTCAGCGAGACTCTTGATAATAGCAACTCCTGTTGCTGTTGGTAATAACCCGAGAGGTCCTAACTCGGTTTGAGATCAGAAGGTTCTGAGAATCTGTCTCAAGTTTCTCTCTATTCACAAGTAAGGCGGACCGCAGCGCCTTAAGAGTGCGTACGGGAACCGTCGTGCCGATCGGCCGGACGAGCTCTCCCTGCTTAACACGCACTCGCGTCTGTCCCACCGAATCGGGAAGGGGGCACCCGATGATAATAATAACAGGCGGCCGTACTGGAGAGGATTAACGTGTGTCCGTCTCTCGTCGGCCGCCGGACGAGCTCTGACGGGGGACAGAATTTACGAGCAGCAAGCAGCTCGCGGCGGGGGTCGACAAGACCTCGTCCGTGTAGCGAGAAAAATTCCAGTCTTGTTATTTCGGCCGGCCGTCTTGCTGATGCTGTCGCATCTCGCGTGTGGACGAACCGGCTTAAATACAGGATTGGGTTGAAATCAGAAGGTTTCGGGAATTTGAATCGGAAGGTTCTTAGAATCCGGCTCATTTTCTCTCGATTCCAGTTAGTTGCTCTCGTCTGTCCGACCGAATCGGGAACTGGCACCCGATAATAATAACAGGCGGCCGTAGCTTGAGCTGTGAGTGTCGACGGGGAAGTGAGGGAGCACTGGTGAAGCGCAGAAGCACACCTCGCGACAAACCGATCGGGACGCCTCTGGTCGGCCGCCGGACGAGCTCTGACGGGGGACAGACTTTACACGAGCAGCAAGCAGCTCGGCGGCGGGGTCGACAAGACCTCGTGCGTGTAGCGAGAAACGCTAAGGCGGAAGGCAGCGCCTTAAGAGTGCGTACGGGAGCCGTCGTGCCGATCGGCCGGACGAGCTCTCCCTGCTTAACACGCTCTCGTCCGTCCGACCGAATCGGGAAGGGTGCACCCGATGGTAATAATAGTGAGAAACGGGGGACTCGTCCGCGACTCTAGCCGACGGACGAGCTCCCCCAGAAAAGCCGAGAGAGACAGTGCCTTACTGATGACCAGTCGTTGCTATAGTAATCCTGCTCAGTACGAGAGGAACCGCAGGTTCGGACAGCTACCGTCCGTGGGATTGTGCCTGAAGGCCGAATCCCTTCTAGTAAATAATGAGGAGTCCCGTGAGTCGAAAGGCATTTAACTTTACTAGGCGGATTGTGCGCTCCGGCGCTGCCGTCGACAAGCCGATCATGTTGCCTTCGGGCTGAGCGTGGCTGCGGAAGCTGTGTCACCGCCAGTATAATCGCTCGGCCCTTAGGCGTAACAATGGTAACCCTGACGGGTAGTTCGAAGTCGGGACTCGATTTTCGTCTGTAGACGACTTAGGTACCGAGCGGGGTGTTGTGTTAACGGTAGAGCAGTTGCCACGCTGCGATCTGTTGAGACACCGCCCTACAGCTCGGGGGATTCGTCCTGTTAGCTGGACGAGCTCCCCCAGAAAACCCGAAAGATGGTGAACTCATATGGCCGGTGCGCACGGCGTACCGGCCATATATACACATATGTGTATACTTTATTTTTTCTATCCGTACGGTAAGCGAACTGCCGCCGCGAGGCGGCAGCACACGCATGAGCACTACCCTGAGCGGTGGATCACTTGGCTCGTGGGTCGATGAAGAGCGCCGCTAGTTGCGCGACGTCATGTGAACTGCAGGACACACGAACATTGACGAATTGAACGCACATTGCGGCCCTATAGGATTCGTCCGCCAGGGCCACTCCTGTCTGAGTGTCGAACCATTTTACGTACGTGGCGGCTATTACGCCCGTACCAGTTGGGGTGATGTAGGCCCAGTCGCTCGGAATCACCAACCGGGCGTCGCGCGGCCAGACCGCCCCTATTATTGGCGTTTCGCCGGGCCTTAACTGTCCCGGCGATCGCTGGAGCAAGCCTGTTCAGCGCCCTCGCCTCGCGCAGGGTCCGTACGGATCCGTAGTAAAGCAGCACCTGTGCCACGGTTCGTACGTCCGCCTTTTCGATCCCTTAGATGTGCGAGAGAACTGTGCGGACGGGGTTCCGTTGTTACGGTGGCTGGGTGATGCTCCGGTTGAACTGCGGCCTTGCCGAGACCGGGGGCCCGCTGGACAAAACAGCCCGGACAAACGTTCGGGGCAGTAGCAGCGAGATTACGTCGTCCCTCTTCCTAAGCCGGCGGTTCTCGTCGGCGGCTGGAGCGGGGCGACTTGTGTTCAGGGACGAGGCCTGCCTACCCGTTCGTCGTCAATATTGTTTTAACTCGATCCGATGGCCCGTTGGGTTTAACTCGTTTTGTTTCGGCAATTCGACGGCCCAACGGGATTGTTAGGGTTGAGCGGGGACGACTCGTCGTTCCTGCCTCCCTATTTTAACTCGCTTCGTTTTAGCAGTTTGACGTTCGTCCTGGGAAGAGCACAATCGTTTCTGTGACTTTACGTGCGTTGGGACGAGGCCTGCCTCTCCGTTCGTCGTCAATATTGTTTTACCGATCCGACGGCCCGTTGGGATTGTTAGGTTGAGCAGCGGGGACGACTCGTCGTTCCTGCCTCCCTATTTTAACTCGTTTTGTTTCGACAATTCGACGGCCCAACGGGATTGTTAGGGTTGAGCGGGGACGTGTGGTCGTCCCTGCTCCCCTATTTTAACTCGCTTCGGTTTAGCAATTCGACGTCCGTTCTGGGAAGAGCAGGGACGTCCCTATTTTGGCGCCTTCGGCGGGCTTAACTGTCCCGGCAATCGCGCCCGTACCGCAGCACGAACAATCTCGCTGACGCGACCTCAGGCAGGTGTGAACACCCGCCAAATTTAAGCATATAAATTAGCGGAGGAAAAGAAACCAACAGGGATTCCCTCAGTAGCTGCGAGCGAACAGGGATGAGCCCAGCGCTGAATCCTGTCGGGCAATCGCCCGTTCGGAAATGTAGCGTTAGGGAGGGTCCGGTTATCCCGGCGAGCGCTCGGCGAGTCCAAGTCCATCTTGAATGTGGCCATGGCCCGCAGAAGGTGCCAGGCCTGTACGGCCGCCAGCGCCGCCGGGTGGGCCTCTCCTTAGAGTCGGGTTGCTTGAGAGTGCAACCTTAAGTGGGTGGTAAACTCCATCTAAGGCTAAATACGACCACGAGACCGATAGCGTACAAGTACCGTGAGGGAAAGTTGAAAAGGACTTTGAAGAGAGAGTTCAAGAGTACGTGAAACCGCCCAGGGAAAAACGGAAAAGATCCGGAATGTCGAGGGGGAGATTCACGTCTTGCCGTTGTCGCAGGCCCACGCCCGTCGGATGGCGCGCGACCGACAGTGCAGGTTCGCACCGCACTGGAGGGGGCGCACCACCTTCGGACGATTGTCGGTCCTAGCGCCGGGAGACTGCACTTCTCTCCCTGTAGGACGTCGCGACCCGTTGGCCGGCGGTCTACGGCCCGGGCGGGAGACCGCGAGGGAGGTTCCGTACGGGTGAGCCTAAACCGCTCCCCGTGCGTCGAGCGCCCTGATGACCCCCGGTGTCCCGGCCGCCAGCAGACGGTCAATAATAGACGGTGCGGCGACGGACGAGCGTAGGCCACGGGGTTCAGGTGCTGCTGTTTCAGCTAAGCCGGCGCGAAAGCGGCGGCCCGGTTGGCAGCGGCGCCCGGGCTCCCGGTCGGCTCGGCCCCGTCCCGCGAACAAACTAGTCTGCGGCGATTCAGTATCGGACTCTTATCCGACCCGTCTTGAAACACGGACCAAGGAGTTCAACGTGTGCGCAAGTCAATGGGCTCAATTAAACCCAAAGGCGTAATGAAAGTTAAGGCCCGGCCGGCTCAGGCCGGCCTGGGCTCAGGGAAGACGTGGTTTTTATCTCTCATGGTTTGGCCGCTGCACTCCCGGGGCGTCTCGATCTCTCCCGCAAGGGCGAGGCGAGGCGCACCTAGAGCGCACACGTTGGGACCCGAAAG
>JAQMRL010000113.1:32500-34613 GCA_035578175.1 Catonia carolina
GACTTAGATAAATCGGGGGGTCCGTTTTATCTGTGCTGGCCAATGGATTGGCGACCTTCTCCCGTATGACATGATGTCGTGAGTGCAGGTGCGCCAGGCAGCAGGCCAGGCCTGGCTGCAGCGGTAGGAGCTGCTCGGCTCGAGGCGGGGGCCGCCGGCGACCGAACATTCCATACGGGAGCGATCATCTCATACGGGGAGGATCGTATGGCATTCGTATGGCATGATAAGTGCCCGGCCGGCGAAGAAGGCCCGAGCGCTCGGCCCTGCAGCGGTACCAGAAGGCTGCGACCGAACATTCCATACGGGAGCAATCATCTCATACGAAAAGCTCGTATGGCATGATCAGTGCACGGCCCTGCAGCGGTAGCAGAAGGCTGCCCGGCGCTCGGCCCGAGGCGAGTCCGCCTGCTACACAACATTCCATACGGGAGCAATCATCTCATACGAAAAGCTCGTATGGCATGATCAGTGCACGGCCCTGCAGCGGTAGCAGAAGGCTGCCCGGCGCTCGGCCCGAGGCGAGTCCGCCTGCTACACAACATTCCATACGGGAGCAATCATCTCATACGAAAAGCTCGTATGGCATGATCAGTGCACGGCCCTGCAGCGGTAGCAGAAGGCTGCCCGGCGCTCGGCCCGAGGCGAGTCCGCCTGCTACACAACATTCCATACGGGAGCAATCATCTCATACGAAAAGCTCGTATGGCATGAGCAGGGCCCGGCCGCCTGCTACCGAACATTCCATACGGGAGCGATCATCTCATACGAAGAAAAATTTCTCGTATGGCATGATCAGTGCCGGGCCCGAGCGCTCGGACACTAGGCGAGGCCGCCCGATACCGAACATTTCATACGGGAGCAATCATCTCATACGGAAAAAAAAACGGTTTTTGGCTTGTAGCGGCCGAACGGAAGGAGCTAGAAGGAGAAGAGGAAGGCTCTAACGAAAGATTTTACAACGGCGCATCTAACTGGCGCGGTCCCGGCGCGATCGGACTAAAGGTTCAGCCGCTACAAGCCAAAAACCGTTTTTTTTTTTCCGTATGAGATGATGAGTGCAGGGCCCGAGCGGTCGGCCCGAGGCGAGTCCGCCTGCTACCGAACATTCCATACGGGAGCGATCATCTCATACGAAGAAAAATTTCTCGTATGGCATGATCAGTGCCGGGCCCGAGCGCTCGGACACTAGGCGAGGCCGCCCGATACCGAACATTTCATACGGGAGCAATCATCTCATACGGAAAAAAAAACGGTTTTTGGCTTGTAGCGGCCGAACGGAAGGAGCTAGAAGGAGAAGAGGAAGGCTCTAACGAAAGATTTTACAACGGCGCATCTAACTGGCGCGGTCCCGGCGCGATCGGACTAAAGGTTCAGCCGCTACAAGCCAAAAACCGTTTTTTTTTTTCCGTATGAGATGATGAGTGCAGGGCCCGAGCGGTCGGCCCGAGGCGAGTCCGCCTGCTACCGAACATTCCATACGGGAGCGATCATCTCATACGAAGAAAAATTTCTCGTATGGCATGATCAGTGCCGGGCCCGAGCGCTCGGACACTAGGCGAGGCCGCCCGATACCGAACATTTCATACGGGAGCAATCATCTCATACGGAAAAAAAAACGGTTTTTGGCTTGTAGCGGCCGAACGGAAGGAGCTAGAAGGAGAAGAGGAAGGCTCTAACGAAAGATTTTACAACGGCGCATCTAACTGGCGCGGTCCCGGCGCGATCGGACTAAAGGTTCAGCCGCTACAAGCCAAAAACCGTTTTTTTTTTCCGTATGAGATGATGAGTGCAGGGCCCGAGCGGTCGGCCCGAGGCGAGTCCGCCTGCTACCGAACATTCCATACGGGAGCGATCATCTCATACGAAGAAAAATTTCTCGTATGGCATGATCAGTGCCGGGCCCGAGCGCTCGGACACTAGGCGAGGCCGCCCGATACCGAACATTTCATACGGGAGCAATCATCTCATACGGAAAAAAAAACGGTTTTTGGCTTGTAGCGGCCGAACGGAAGGAGCTAGAAGGAGAAGAGGAAGGCTCTAACGAAAGATTTTACAACGGCGCATCTAACTGGCGCGGTCCCGGCGCGATCGGACTAAAACGCACTCTGAT
>JAQMRL010000114.1:0-34527 GCA_035578175.1 Catonia carolina
TTAGCGGCTGAACCTTTAGTCCGATCGCGCCGGGGACCGCGCCAGTTAGATGCGCCGTTGTAAAATCTTTCAAATGAGACCTAGCCAGGGCTTCTAGCTCCTTCCGTTCGGCCGCTACAAGCCAAAAAACCGTTTTTTTTTTCCGTATGAGATGATTGCTCCCGTATGAAATGTTAGGTATCGGGCGGCCTCGCCTAGTAGCCGAGCGCTCGGGCCCGGCACTGATCATGCCATACGAGAAATGTTTCGTATGAGATGATCGCTCCCCGTATGGAATGTTCGGTAGCAGGCGGACTAGCCTAGTAGGGGCCGACCGCTCGGGCCCTGCACTCATCATGCCATACGGAAAAAAAAAAACGGTTTTTGGCTTGTAGCGGCTGAACCTTTAGTCCGATCGCGCCGGGACCGCGCCAGTTAGATGCGCCGTTGTAAAATCTTTCAAATGAGACCTAGCCAGGGCTTCTAGCTCCTTCCGTTCGGCCGCTACAAGCCAAAAACCGTTTTTTTTTCCGTATGAGATGATTGCTCCCGTATGAAATGTTAGGTATCGGGCGGCCTCGCCTAGTAGCCGAGCGCTCGGGCCCCGGCACTGATCATGCCATACGAGAAATTTTTCGTATGAGATGATCGCTCCCGTATGGAATGTTCGGTAGCAGGCGGACTCGCCTAGTAGGGCCGACCGCTCGGGCCCTGCACTCATCATGCCATACGGAAAAAAAAAACGGTTTTTGGCTTGTAGCGGCTGAACCTTTAGTCCGATCGCGCCGGGACCGCGCCAGTTAGATGCGCCGTTGTAAAATCTTTCAAATGAGACCTAGCCAGGGCTTCTAGCTCCTTCCGTTTCGGCCGCTACAAGCCAAAAAACCGTTTTTTTTTCCGTATGAGATGATTGCTCCCGTATGAAATGTTAGGTATCGGGCGGCCTCGCCTAGTAGCCGAGCGCTCGGGCCCGGCACTGATCATGCCATACGAGAAATTTTTTCGTATGAGATGATCGCTCCCGTATGGAATGTTCGGTAGCAGGCGGACTCGCCTAGTAGGGCCGACCGCTCGGGCCCTGCACTCATCATGCCATACGGAAAAAAAAAAACGGTTTTTGGCTTGTAGCGGGCTGAACCTTTAGTCCGATCGCGCCGGGACCGCGCCAGTTAGATGCGCCGTTGTAAAATCTTTCAAATGAGACCTAGCCAGGCTTCTAGCTCCTTCCGTTCGGCCGCTACAAGCCAAAAAACCGTTTTTTTTTCCGTATGAGATGATTGCTCCCGTATGAAATGTTAGGTATCGGGCGGCCTCGCCTAGTAGCCGAGCGCTCGGGCCCGGCACTGATCATGCCATACGAGAAATTTTTCGTATGAGATGATCGCTCCCGTATGGGAATGTTCGGTAGCAGGCGGACTCGCCTAGTAGGGCCGACCGCTCGGGCCCTGCACTCATCATGCCATACGGAAAAAAAAAACGGTTTTTGGCTTGTAGCGGCTGAACTTTTAGTCCGATCGCGCCGGGAACCGCGCCAGTTAGATGCGCCGTTGTAAAATCTTTCAAATGAGACCTAGCCAGGGCTTCTAGCTCCTTCCGTTCGGCCGCTACAAGCCAAAAACCGTTTTTTTTTCCGTATGAGATGATTGCTCCCCGTATGAAATGTTAGGTATCGGGCGGCCTCGCCTAGTAGCCGAGCGCTCGGGCCCGGCACTGATCATGCCATACGAAAAATTTTTCGTATGAGATGATCGCTCCCGTATGGAATGTTCGGTAGCAGGCGGACTCGCCTAGTAGGGCCGACCGCTCGGGCCTGCACTCATCATGCCATACGGAAAAAAAAAAACGGTTTTTGGCTTGTAGCGGCTGAACCTTTAGTCCGATCGCGCCGGGACCGCGCCAGTTAGATGCGCCGTTGTAAAATCTTTCAAATGAGACCTAGCCAGGGCTTCTAGCTCCTTCCGTTCGGCCGCTACAAGCCAAAAACCGTTTTTTTTTCCGTATGAGATGATTGCTCCCGTATGAAATGTTAGGTATCGGGCGGCCTCGCCTAGTAGCCGAGCGCTCGGGCCCGGCACTGATCATGCCATACGAGAAATTTTTCGTATGAGATGATCGCTCCCGTATGGAATGTTCGGTAGCAGGCGGACTCGCCTGTTAGGGCCGACCGCTCGGGGCCCTGCACTCATCATGCCATACGGAAAAAAAAAAACGGTTTTTGGCTTGTAGCGGCTGAAACCTTTAGTCCGATCGCGCCGGGACCGCGCCAGTTAGATGCGCCGTTGTAAAATCTTTCAAATGAGACCTAGCCAGGGCTTCTAGCTCCTTCCGTTCGGCCGCTACAAGCCAAAAACCGTTTTTTTTTTCCGTATGAGATGATTGCTCCCGTATGAAATGTTAGGTATCGGGCGGCCTCGCCTAGTAGCCGAGCGCTCGGGCCCGGCACTGATCATGCCATACGAGAAATTTTTCGTATGAGATGATCGCTCCCGTATGGAATGTTCGGTAGCAGGCGGACTCGCCTAGTAGGGCCGACCGCTCGGGCCCTGCACTCATCATGCCATACGGAAAAAAAAAAACGGTTTTTGGCTTGTAGCGGCTGAACCTTTAGTCCGATCGCGCCGGGACCGCGCCAGTTAGATGCGCCGTTGTAAAATCTTTCAAATGAGACCTAGCCAGGGCTTCTAGCTCCTTCCGATTCGGCCGCTACAAGCCCAAAAAACCGTTTTTTTTTCCGTATGAGATGATTGCTCCCGTATGAAATGTTAGGTATCGGGCGGCCTCGCCTAGTAGCCGAGCGCTCGGGCCCGGCACTGATCATGCCATACGAGAAATTTTTCGTATGAGATGATCGCTCCCGTATGGAATGTTCGGTAGCAGGCGGACTCGCCTAGTAGGGCCGACCGCTCGGGCCCTGCACTCATCATGCCATACGGAAAAAAAAAAACGGTTTTTGGCTTGTAGCGGCTGAACCTTTAGTCCGATCGCGCCGGGACCGCGCCAGTTAGATGCGCCGTTGTAAAATCTTTCAAATGAGACCTAGCCAGGGCTTCTAGCTCCTTCCGTTCGGCCGCTACAAGCCAAAAACCGTTTTTTTTTCCGTATGAGATGATTGCTCCCGTATGAAATGTTAGGTATCGGGCGGCCTCGCCTAGTAGCCGAGCGCTCGGGCCCGGCACTGATCATGCCATACGAGAAATTTTTCGTATGAGATGATCGCTCCCCGTATGGAATGTTCGGTAGCAGGCGGACTCGCCTAGTAGGGCCGACCGCTCGGGCCCTGCACTCATCATGCCATACGGAAAAAAAAAAACGGTTTTTGGCTTGTAGCGGCTGAACCTTTAGTCCGATCGCGCCGGGACCGCGCCAGTTAGATGCGCCGTTGTAAAATCTTTCAAATGAGACCTAGCCAGGGCTTCTAGCTCCTTCCGTTCGGCCGCTACAAGCCAAAAACCGTTTTTTTTTCCGTATGAGATGATTGCTCCCGTATGAAATGTTAGGTATCGGGCGGCCTCGCCTAGTAGCCGAGCGCTCGGGCCCGGCACTGATCATGCCATACGAGAAATTTTTCGTATGAGATGATCGCTCCCGTATGGAATGTTCGGTAGCAGGCGGACTCGCCTAGTAGGGCCGACCGCTCGGGCCCTGCACTCATCATGCCATACGGAAAAAAAAAACGGTTTTTGGCTTTGTAGCGGCTGAACCTTTAGTCCGATCGCGCCAAGACCGCGCCAGTTAGATGCGCCGTTGTAAAATCTTTCAAATGAGACCTAGCCAGGGGCTTCTAGCTCCTTCCGTTCGGCCGCTACAAGCCAAAAACCGTTTTTTTTTCCGTATGAGATGATTGCTCCCGTATGAAATGTTAGGTATCGGGCGGCCTCGCCTAGTAGCCGAGCGCTCGGGCCCGGCACTGATCATGCCATACGAGAAATTTTTTCGTATGAGATGATCGCTTCCGTATGGAATGTTCGGTAGCAGGCGGACTCGCCTAGTAGGGCCGACCGCTCGGGCCCTGCACTCATCATGCCATACGGAAAAAAAAAACGGTTTTTGGCTTGTAGCGGCTGAACCTTTAGTCCGATCGCGCCGGGACCGCGCCAGTTAGATGCGCCGTTGTAAAATCTTTCAAATGAGACCTAGCCAGGGCTTCTAGCTCCTTCCGTTCGGCCGCTACAAGCCAAAAACCGTTTTTTTTTCCGTATGAGATGATTGCTCCCGTATGAAATGTTAGGTATCGGGCGGCCTCGCCTAGTAGCCGAGCGCTCGGGCCCGGCACTGATCATGCCATACGAGAAATTTTTCGTATGAGATGATCGCTCCCGTATGGAATGTTCGGTAGCAGGCGGACTCGCCTAGTAGGGCCGACCGCTCGGGCCCTGCACTCATCATGCCATACGGAAAAAAAAAACGGTTTTTGGCTTGTAGCGGCTGAACCTTTAGTCCGATCGCGCCGGGACCGCGCCAGTTAGATGCGCCGTTGTAAAATCTTTCAAATGAGACCTAGCCAGGGCTTCTAGCTCCTTCCGTTCGGCCGCTACAAGCCAAAAAACCGTTTTTTTTTCCGTATGAGATGATTGCTCCCGTATGAAATGTTAGGTATCGGGCGGCCTCGCCTAGTAGCCGAGCGCTCGGGCCCGGCACTGATCATGCCATACGAGAAATTTTTCGTATGAGATGATCGCTCCCGTATGGAATGTTCGGTAGCAGGCGGACTCGCCTAGTAGGGCCGACCGCTCGGGCCCTGCACTCATCATGCCATACGGAAAAAAAAAAACGGTTTTTGGCTTGTAGCGGCTGAACCTTTAGTCCGATCGCGCCGGGACCGCGCCAGTTAGATGCGCCGTTGTAAAATCTTTCAAATGAGACCTAGCCAGGGCTTCTAGCTCCTTCCGTTCGGCCGCTACAAGCCAAAAACCGTTTTTTTTTTCCGTATGAGATGATTGCTCCCGTATGAAATGTTAGGTATCGGGCGGCCTCGCCTAGTAGCCGAGCGCTCGGGCCCGGCACTGATCATGCCATACGAGAAATTTTTCGTATGAGATGATCGCTCCCGTATGGAATGTTCGGTAGCAGGCGGACTCGCCTAGTAGGGCCGACCGCTCGGGCCCTGCACTCATCATGCCATACGGAAAAAAAAAACGGTTTTTGGCTTGTAGCGGCTGAACCTTTAGTCCGATCGCGCCGGGACCGCGCCAGTTAGATGCGCCGTTGTAAAATCTTTCAAATGAGACCTAGCCAGGGCTTTTAGCTCCTTCCGTTCGGCCGCTACAAGCCAAAAACCGTTTTTTTTTTCCGTATGAGATGATTGCTCCCGTATGAAATGTTAGGTATCGGGCGGCCTCGCCTAGTAGCCGAGCGCTCGGGCCCGGCACTGATCATGCCATACGAGAAATTTTTCGTATGAGATGATCGCTCCCGTATGGAATGTTCGGTAGCAGGCGGACTCGCCTAGTAGGGCCGACCGCTCGGGCCCTGCACTCATCATGCCATACGGAAAAAAAAAACGGTTTTTGGCTTGTAGCGGCTGAACCTTTAGTCCGATCGCGCCGGGACCGCGCCAGTTAGATGCGCCGTTGTAAAATCTTTCAAATGAGACCTAGCCAGGGCTTCTAGCTCCTTCCGTTCGGCCGCTACAAGCCAAAAACCGTTTTTTTTTTCCGTATGAGATGATTGCTCCCGTATGAAATGTTAGGTATCGGGCGGCCTCGCCTAGTAGCCGAGCGCTCGGGCCCGGCACTGATCATGCCATACGAGAAATTTTTCGTATGAGATGATCGCTCCCGTATGGAATGTTCGGTAGCAGGCGGACTCGCCTAGTAGGGCCGACCGCTCGGGCCCTGCACTCATCATGCCATACGGAAAAAAAAAACGGTTTTTGGCTTGTAGCGGCTGAACCTTTAGTCCGATCGCGCCGGGACCGCGCCAGTTAGATGCGCCGTTGTAAAATCTTTTAAATGAGACCTAGCCAGGGCTTCTAGCTCCTTCCGTTCGGCCGCTACAAGCCAAAAACCGTTTTTTTTTCCGTATGAGATGATTGCTCCCGTATGAAATGTTAGGTATCGGGCGGCCTCGCCTAGTAGCCGAGCGCTCGGGCCCGGCACTGATCATGCCATACGAGAAATTTTTCGTATGAGATGATCGCTCCCGTATGGAATGTTCGGTAGCAGGCGGACTCGCCTAGTAGGGCCGACCGCTCGGGCCCTGCACTCATCATGCCATACGGAAAAAAAAAACGGTTTTTGGCTTGTAGCGGCTGAACCTTTAGTCCGATCGCGCCGGGACCGCGCCAGTTAGATGCGCCGTTGTAAAATCTTTCAAATGAGACCTAGCCAGGGCTTCTAGCTCCTTCCGTTCGGCCGCTACAAGCCAAAAACCGTTTTTTTTTCCGTATGAGATGATTGCTCCCGTATGAAATGTTAGGTATCGGGCGGCCTCGCCTAGTAGCCGAGCGCTCGGGCCCGGCACTGATCATGCCATACGAGAAATTTTTCGTATGAGATGATCGCTCCCGTATGGAATGTTCGGTAGCAGGCGGACTCGCCTAGTAGGGCCGACCGCTCGGGCCCTGCACTCATCATGCCATACGGAAAAAAAAAAACGGTTTTTGGCTTGTAGCGGCTGAACCTTTAGTCCGATCGCGCCGGGACCGCGCCAGTTAGATGCGCCGTTGTAAAATCTTTCAAATGAGACCTAGCCAGGGCTTCTAGCTCCTTCCGTTCGGCCGCTACAAGCCAAAAACCGTTTTTTTTTCCGTATGAGATGATTGCTCCCGTATGAAATGTTAGGTATCGGGCGGCCTCGCCTAGTAGCCGAGCGCTCGGGCCCGGCACTGATCATGCCATACGAGAAATTTTTCGTATGAGATGATCGCTCCCGTATGGAATGTTCGGTAGCAGGCGGACTCGCCTAGTAGGGCCGACCGCTCGGGCCCTGCACTCATCATGCCATACGGAAAAAAAAACGGTTTTTGGCTTGTAGCGGCTGAACCTTTAGTCCGATCGCGCCGGGACCGCGCCAGTTAGATGCGCCGTTGTAAAATCTTTCAAATGAGACCTAGCCAGGGCTTCTAGCTCCTTCCGTTCGGCCGCTACAAGCCAAAAACCGTTTTTTTTTCCGTATGAGATGATTGCTCCCGTATGAAATGTTAGGTATCGGGCGGCCTCGCCTAGTAGCCGAGCGCTCGGGCCCGGCACTGATCATGCCATACGAGAAATTTTTCGTATGAGATGATCGCTCCCGTATGGAATGTTCGGTAGCAGGCGGACTCGCCTAGTAGGGCCGACCGCTCGGGCCCTGCACTCATCATGCCATACGGAAAAAAAAAACGGTTTTTGGCTTGTAGCGGCTGAACCTTTAGTCCGATCGCGCCGGGACCGCACCAGTTAGATGCGCCGTTGTAAAATCTTTCAAATGAGACCTAGCCAGGGCTTCTAGCTCCTTCCGTTCGGCCGCTACAAGCCAAAAACCGTTTTTTTTTCCGTATGAGATGATTGCTCCCGTATGAAATGTTAGGTATCGGGCGGCCTCGCCTAGTAGCCGAGCGCTCGGGCCCGGCACTGATCATGCCATACGAGAAATTTTTCGTATGAGATGATCGCTCCCGTATGGAATGTTCGGTAGCAGGCGGACTCGCCTAGTAGGGCCGACCGCTCGGGCCCTGCACTCATCATGCCATACGGAAAAAAAAAAACGGTTTTTGGCTTGTAGCGGCTGAACCTTTAGTCCGATCGCGCCGGGACCGCGCCAGTTAGATGCGCCGTTGTAAAATCTTTCAAATGAGACCTAGCCAGGGCTTCTAGCTCCTTCCGTTCGGCCGCTACAAGCCAAAAACCGTTTTTTTTTCCGTATGAGATGATTGCTCCCGTATGAAATGTTAGGTATCGGGCGGCCTCGCCTAGTAGCCGAGCGCTCGGGCCCGGCACTGATCATGCCATACGAGAAATTTTTCGTATGAGATGATCGCTCCCGTATGGAATGTTCGGTAGCAGGCGGACTCGCCTAGTAGGGCCGACCGCTCGGGCCCTGCACTCATCATGCCATACGGAAAAAAAAAACGGTTTTTGGCTTGTAGCGGCTGAACCTTTAGTCCGATCGCGCCGGGACCGCGCCAGTTAGATGCGCCGTTGTAAAATCTTTCAAATGAGACCTAGCCAGGGCTTCTAGCTCCTTCCGTTCGGCCGCTACAAGCCAAAAACCGTTTTTTTTTCCGTATGAGATGATTGCTCCCGTATGAAATGTTAGGTATCGGGCACGTCTGTGAAGTTGGCCCCACCCATACAAAAATTTGAAAAAAAAATTAGTGCATTCGATTGTTCTACGTTTGTTCCGAATTGTTCCGCAAAAATTTTCGTTTGTTCCGCTCAAATAAGCGAGAAAATCGAGAAAAACCGTGGGTGGGGCTAACTTCACGATGGCCCCCCCCATTTAACTTTTTCAACTTTTTTTTGCATAGATCGATAGATCTTCGTTTGTTCCGGATTGTTCCGCAAAAATTTTCGTTTGTTCCGCTCAAACAAGCGAGAAAATCGAGGAAAACTGGGTGGGGCTAACTTCACGCTGGCCCCCCCCACTCAACTTTTCCAACTTTTTTTTACATAGATCGATAGATCTTCGTTTGTTCCGGATTGTTCCACAAAAATTTTCGTTTGTTCCGCTCAAATAAGCGAGAAAATCGAGGAAAACTGCGGCGAGCTAGCCCCCCCCACTCAACTTTTTGAACTTTTTTTTACATGGATCGATAGGTCTTCGTTTGTTCCGGATTGTTCCGCAAAAATTTTCGTTCGTTCTGCTCAAATAAGCGAGAAAATCGAGGAAAACTGCTGGGGGATAGCGTGAAGTTAGCCCCACCCACTCAACTTTTTGAACTTTTTTTTACACGGATCGATAGATCTTCGTTTGTTCCGGATTGTTCCGCAAAAATTTTCGTTTGTTCCGCTCAAATAGGCGAGAAAACCGAGGAAAACTGCGGCGAGCTAGCGTGAAGTTAGCCCCACCCACTCAACTTTTTGAACTTTTTTTTACATGGATCGATAGATCTTCGTTTGTTCCGGATTGTTCCACAAAAATTTTCGTTTGTTCCGCTCAAATAAGCGAGAAAATCGAGGAAAACTGCTGGGGGATAGCGTGAAGTTAGCCCCACCCACTCAACTTTTTGAACTTTTTTTTACATGGATCGATAGATCTTCGTTTGTTCCGGATTGTTCCGCAAAAATTTTCGTTTGTTCCGCTCAAATAGGCGAGAAAATCGAGGAAAACTTTGTAGTGGTGGGGGTAAACAAGCGCGTTTAATATATTTAACATTGTTTTTGTCTATATCGATAGTCTTTAAATAGTTGTGGGTTGTTCCGCATAAAGTTTCCTTTGTTCCGCTCAAATAATATTTAAATTGATACCGTATTATTCCGAAAACAAGCCGTACCCGAATTTAAGCCGAATCGGAAAAATACTATAAAACTAGGAAAAAAATTAAAGTACAGTACTTGTATGTTTTTGAAAATATTCTATTTTATAAGAAACGATTACCGTAGTCTACAAACAATATACTTACTACTTAATTAGCATTTAGAAGTTTTTGTTTATTTTTTGTTGAATGCTGAACACAAGATTCATCTACATGATAGGTATTTTCTTCCGGCTTCTTTGTTGGATGTCTTTTCCGCGTAGTTAATTTGATTTTTCTGACTTCTGAAATTACTGCTAATGCAGACGGTGAAGGATGAAATGATTTTTTGTAAAGTATGAAAATATGCCGTGCCTGAATAAGATTCGAACCCAAGACCGCATGATGAGAGGCGAGCAAGTTACCAACTACGCCAATACGGCCGGCATAGTAGTAGTAGTAGGTAGCATAGTAGTAGTTAATTTGAAATTAGTATCGTAAGCCCTGCGCTGATTTTTAGGTATTTATATAGACGAAGTACCCTTAACCTACATAAAATCACTCATAGCGATTTATAAAATACAACAAAAAACAAATGATCGGATAAAAAAAACAAAATGAAATATAAGAAAACTGCTACCAAACTTTATACTGTATCTCCAAACTGATCAAAATGACTATACATGCACTACGTAAGAAGTGTGCGTATAAGACTGCGTGTATCTCTCACTTCGTAGCTACTTATGCTTAATATGAAATCATTAATTTGAGTACGTTGAGTATTTTGAGTGCTTGGCACCCAAAATATATAACCTGCTCCCGAACCATTTAAAGAATTTAACAAGTTTAAAATTTTATAAAAAACTAAAAAAATGGATAGCCAAACAGATAGAGAGAAAATAGCAAAATGGTCAGCAATATTCAAATGTAGATATAAATAAAGAGACAGGAGGAAAATGAAATAGAATACATTTCTTTTATTGTTTTTAATTTTTAAATGTAAGTTAATAATTAATTTCAGGTATAATTATCCTTATTAAGTTAGTTAAGTTACTGTAGTAAGTAAATATAGTAGGTATTGAATGCTATTGCTAATAGTTAATACTTCAGATTTTTTTGATATTTATTTAAAAATTTCCAGTCCATCCTAGTACATGGTTTTGTCCATAGTTGGATGGGATGATTTCCACCTCCTCTAGGGTAGCCTATAACAGGATAGTAGTTTACTGTAAGAAATTGTGTATTACGGAAATTTCTATTTTTGTAATGCGTAACATCATGGGAATAAATAAATAATTATTTTTATTATTATTATTATTATTATTATTATTATTATTATTATTTATTATTAATACTATTATTAAAGCGTGAATGCAAGCCGCAGGTCAAATTATGGAACCGATTTTTAAGAAAAACCTGCGGCTTGTATTCGGAACAATACGGTATTATGGAAAATCTGGTGATTGTTCTATAATATAAGTTGATGTGATTATTGATGTATGATATTGATGTATAGATGTATGATATGTATTTATAATATTGATGTATATTGGTATTTAGTCCCGCTCGTGTTTCTGATTCTGAAACTAAATTTTACTTCCAACTACCCATCCGTAATGTTTCCTAGAAGAAAACTAGCCCCGTCATTTATCTTCGTAAGATCTGGTGGCATTTCCCACTACCTTCTAAATTATCTTTTGTCAGTTTCAGTTTCAGTCACTTGCCAAGAATGATTTTGCCAAGTATGATCTCAAAACTAATAAACCCAATTAATTTCGACTATAATTATAATATCGTGTTTAATAATAGACCCTTAGTGTTATACAGTATAACAATCTTGTTCAAATTAGCAGTTTTACTCTTAACCGAGCCCTCACATTGGACAACATACTTGTTAAATTACACTAAACTACAATAAAACTTTAAAATACAACTTCACTATTAATGAAATTATAATATTAAATTTCATAGAAATTTGAGCGGCACAAAGGAAACTTTATGCGGAACAACCCACAACTATTGAAGACGTCTGTGAAGTTGGCCCCACCCATACAAAAATTTTAAAAAAAATTAGTGCATTCGATTGTTTTACGTTTGTTCCGGATTGCTCCGCAAAAATTTTCGTTTGTTCCGCTCAAATAGGCGAGAAAATTGAGAAAAACTGCCGGGGGATAGCGTGAAGTTAGCCCTACCCACTCAACTTTTCCACATTTTTTTCACATGGATCGATAGATCTTCGTTTGTTCCGGATTGTTCCACAAAAAATTTCGTTTGTTCCGCTCAAATAAGCGAGAAATTAAGGAAAACTTTGGAGTGGTGGTGGTAAAGAAGCGCGTTTATTATTTTAACCCGACGAGAACGGAGATTTTTAACGATCACGCGGATTGTCATTTTACGCCTAATAAAAACTCTTTTATTTCATTCAGTTTCATTTCTAAAAATTTCAAAAAAATACCGTTTATTTTTAAAAAAATTTTTATTAGAACAACGTTTAAACCAATTTTTTCCGTTTTCATTTACGACCAGAATAAAAATTGAAATTTAAGAAAAAATATTTTCTTTTAGTAATATCACTTTAGTACGAAAAAGTGTCACAAAATCAGTAAAATATACAAAAAAATATGTTTAGCTATATATAGATAAATAAAGCAATTCATTGCAAAAAAAACAACGTTTAGATATTGCAAATAATTGATAGACGCATTCAAAAGATATCACAATTTTTGTTCAACAATGTAACGTGCTGGATGAAAAAAATGACAAAAAATCACCTAGAAATAATGTGGTGTCTTTTCAATTTTTATTTACTCGTTTTCTATGCAAGTTCTATCTCTTTTGCGCCTGTTGCTTTGTGTATTATCCTTTTCTAAACAGGATAGCATAAATCAAAATATGTTATTGTTTATTTTGACGCTAATTGTAAGTTTTAACCGAAGGGTAGACGAGACGGGTAGTGATGATGATGTTATTCCCAAACAAATACGGTTTTTTGTTGAAAAGTTATAGATAAAAACGTTCAAATTTTAGTACTGGCTGTTCAAAAAATATACATTTTTTTTCACGTAACACCACGTCGTCAATTTTCATCATACAAATATGCAAGATACATCAAATGAAAGAAGAAAAAAGTCTATCTAATAAAACCAATCCCGTTAGAATATAATGAATAGTTGCGGAGATATTTGAGTTTAAGAAACGATGGTGACGAATGGGTGATATTGGGCTTCCCGGTTAGTAAAAGGGTTAATATTTGTTTTGTCTGCATCGATAGCCCTTTAATAGTTGTGGATTGTTCCGCAAAAAATTTCGTTTGTTCCGCTCAAATAAGCGAGGTAATCAAGGAACCATTTGGAGTGGTGGGGATAAGCTAGTCAACTCTATATTTTTTACCCTTAACTCGTTTGTATCGTATTGAGAAATCATATTTTAAACATAGGCGCAATTTGGTCGCAAAGTTTGTTTATTTTTGTGTGAACATTTTATCTCGAGTATAATATGTGAAACTCAAGAAAGATTGAAGAGCGATTTCAGTTCATTTAACAGGCCAACAACTGGTCACTACACCAAGCTTGTTGCACAACCGGTGTTACTTAACTATTTAGAGCTAAAATCTATCGTCTGACTGACTATCCCAGTCGGTCGGATTTCGGATCAGCCCGGTTCGAAAGTCCAAAACGATGTTAAACTGCAAAAATAATTTTGGCCGCCTAAATCAATCAAATATCTCATTGTGCGGCGTGAAAACTAGAATCGGTGATGATTTAAAACAATAAATAACTAACCGTAATAAATTAACAAAACACATACCTATTAGGCCTAAACATTTACTATATATTTTTTCATTTACATTTTCATACGGAATATTCTTTCAGTTTTTCATCGTTCAGGTGAACTATTTTTAAAGTAACTTCCTTAACTAATTTAATCTAAAAGAGTATAAATATCCCGTTTAACATAAAATAAAACTAAATATCTTATTGTCAGAAGAATCACTCAAACTACAGACTGGTAATCTTATTATAAACTAATGGTCGTATATGTAAAAACTGAATTTACGAGAAATCACGCCAAGTTAATTATATCAGTGTAAATGATTTATGTTAACTATAGATATTTTTATAAATCAAAAATTCTCATTTCTCTCAGAAGATTTTCTATTTGGGCTAAACACTATCCGGGAAGGAACCGGTGCTGCGAATAATGAAGTCTGGATTAGATTGTTATGACTAACTATATTTTTCTAAACGCATTGTATTCAGAAGGCCAATGTTGAAAAGTCGTCATTCTGTCGACCTCCCTACATAAATCATCGTATGCCGCTTTGATTTCTTTTTTCAAACTTGGTATAAACCAACCTTTTGATTCCATAAACAATAAATAACCTTTAGTAATTTGTTTACGTTATCACACTGCCTGATGCTTGTTCCTGTTCTACCAGACTATCGTAAAAGATTTCATTACCTTTCCAATACATTTTTATATGTTTTCTTATTATTACTCATTGCATTCGCTGTTACAATAGGCATAATATCATGTTTAAACAAAAAAATTACTGTACATTATTTATCGCAATCCTTTTCGTTCAGCAAGTACATGCAGTAAAAAGTAAAAATGATGACATTCAGTTAATCCTTCGTATTCTAAGTATTGAAAATTTATGCGGACTATTCGGGAACTATTGAAGGGATATCGATATAGGCCGAAAAATGTTAAAACTACTAAACGCGCTGGCTTATCCCCTCCACTCCAAAGTTTTCCTTATTTTTTCCCGCTTATTTAGGCGGAACAAACGGAACTTCTTGTGAAACCTTCCGAAACTAATGAAAGGCTATCGATATAGGAAAAAAAAGTTTAAAATATTAAACGCCCTGGATTATACCCTCCACTCCAAAGTTATCCTTAAATTTCTCGCGTATTTGAGCAGAAGAAACGAGGCATGCGCTATGGCACGCCTCTATCAATTTGTAGTGTTTTACAGTACGTACTATGGAAGAAGTCCGTTGTGTTTTAAGAGATTTATCTAAAAACAAACAAACGGAAAAAAATGATCGCTACACCAAATTAAAACCTGTTCTTTTCTGCGTTGATTGGTTTTGTTTAGATTATTTTATGTAGAAATTAGTCGGAGATACAGCAATTTACGCAAAAAAATACTCAGATTTTAGCCGGTTTTCCGTTAATGTGAGTATTCAGTATAGTCATTTTGATCAGTTTGGAGATACAGTATAAAGTTTGATAGCAGTTTTCTTATATTTCATTTTGTTTTTTTATCCGATCATTTGTTTTTGGTTGTATTTTATAAATCGCTATGAGTGATTTTATATAGGTTAAGGGTACTTCGTCTATATAAATACCTAAAAATCAGCGCAGGGCTTACGATACTAATTTCAAATTAACTACTACTATGCTACCTACTACTACTACTATGCCGGCCGTATTGGCGTAGTTGGTAACTTGCTCGCCTCTCATCATGCGGTCTTGGGTTCGAATCTTATTCAGGCACGGCATATTTTCATACTTTACAAAAAATCATTTCATCCTTCACCGTCTGCATTAGCAGTAATTTCAGAAGTCAGAAAAATCAAATTAACTACGCGGAAAAGACATCCAACAAAGAAGCCGGAAGAAAATACCTATCATGTAGATGAATCTTGTGTTCAGCATTCAACAAAAAATAAACAAAAACTTCTAAATGCTAATTAAGTAGTAAGTATATTGTTTGTAGACTACGGTAATCGTTTCTTATAAAATAGAATATTTTCAAAAACATACAAGTACTGTACTTTAATTTTTTTCCTAGTTTTATAGTATTTTTCCGATTCGGCTTAAATTCGGGTACGGCTTGTTTTCGGAATAATACGGTATCAATTTAAATATTATTTGAGCGGAACAAAGGAAACTTTATGCGGAACAACCCACAACTATTTAAAGGCTATCGATATAGACAAAAACAATGTTAAATATATTAAACGCGCTTGTTTACCCCCACCACTACAAAGTTTTCCTCGATTTTCTCGCCTATTTGAGCGGAACAAACGAAAATTTTTGCGGAACAATCCGGAACAAACGAAGATCTATCGATCCATGTAAAAAAAAGTTCAAAAAGTTGAGTGGGTGGGGCTAACTTCACGCTATCCCCCAGCAGTTTTCCTCGATTTTCTCGCTTATTTGAGCGGAACAAACGAAAATTTTTGCGGAACAATCCGGAACAAACGAAGATCTATCGATCCATGTAAAAAAAAGTTCAAAAAGTTGAGTGGGTGGGGCTAACTTCACGCTATCCTCCAGCAGTTTTCCTCGATTTTCTCGCTTATTTGAGCGGAACAAACGAAAATTTTTGTGGAACAATCCGGAACAAACGAAGATCTATCGATCCATGTAAAAAAAAGTTCAAAAAGTTGAGTGGGTGGGGCTAACTTCACGCTAGCTCGCCGCAGTTTTCCTCGGTTTTCTCGCCTATTTGAGCGGAACAAACGAAAATTTTTGCGGAACAATCCGGAACAAACGAAGATCTATCGATCCGTGTAAAAAAAAGTTCAAAAAGTTGAGTGGGTGGGGCTAACTTCACGCTATCCCCCAGCAGTTTTCCTCGATTTTCTCGCTTATTTGAGCAGAACGAACGAAAATTTTTGCGGAACAATCCGGAACAAACGAAGACCTATCGATCCATGTAAAAAAAAGTTCAAAAAGTTGAGTGGGGGGGGCTAGCTCGCCGCAGTTTTCCTCGATTTTCTCGCTTATTTGAGCGGAACAAACGAAAATTTTTGTGGAACAATCCGGAACAAACGAAGATCTATCGATCTATGTAAAAAAAAGTTGGAAAAGTTGAGTGGGGGGGGCCAGCGTGAAGTTAGCCCCACCCAGTTTTCCTCGATTTTCTCGCTTGTTTGAGCGGAACAAACGAAAATTTTTGCGGAACAATCCGGAACAAACGAAGATCTATCGATCTATGCAAAAAAAAGTTGAAAAAGTTAAATGGGGGGGGCCATCGTGAAGTTAGCCCCACCCACGGTTTTTCTCGATTTTCTCGCTTATTTGAGCGGAACAAACGAAAATTTTTGCGGAACAATCCGGAACAAACGTAGAACAATCGAATGCACTAATTTTTTTTTCAAATTTTTGTATGGGTGGGGCCAACTTCACAGACGTTATCGGGCGGCCTCGCCTAGTAGCCGAGCGCTCGGGCCCGGCACTGATCATGCCATACGAGAAATTTTTCGTATGAGATGATCGCTCCCGTATGGAATGTTCGGTAGCAGGCGGACTCGCCTAGTAGGGCCGACCGCTCGGGCCCTGCACTCATCATGCCATACGGAAAAAAAAAACGGTTTTTGGCTTGTAGCGGCTGAACCTTTAGTCCGATCGCGCCGGGACCGCGCCAGTTAGATGCGCCGTTGTAAAATCTTTCAAATGAGACCTAGCCAGGGCTTCTAGCTCCTTCCGTTCGGCCGCTACAAGCCAAAAACCGTTTTTTTTTCCGTATGAGATGATTGCTCCCGTATGAAATGTTAGGTATCGGGCGGCCTCGCCTAGTAGCCGAGCGCTCGGGCCCGGCACTGATCATGCCATACGAGAAATTTTTCGTATGAGATGATCGCTCCCGTATGGAATGTTCGGTAGCAGGCGGACTCGCCTAGTAGGGCCGACCGCTCGGGCCCTGCACTCATCATGCCATACGGAAAAAAAAAAACGGTTTTTGGCTTGTAGCGGCTGAACCTTTAGTCCGATCGCGCCGGGACCGCGCCAGTTAGATGCGCCGTTGTAAAATCTTTCAAATGAGACCTAGCCAGGGCTTCTAGCTCCTTCCGTTCGGCCGCTACAAGCCAAAAACCGTTTTTTTTTCCGTATGAGATGATTGCTCCCGTATGAAATGTTAGGTATCGGGCGGCCTCGCCTAGTAGCCGAGCGCTCGGGCCCGGCACTGATCATGCCATACGAGAAATTTTTCGTATGAGATGATCGCTCCCGTATGGAATGTTCGGTAGCAGGCGGACTCGCCTAGTAGGGCCGACCGCTCGGGCCCTGCACTCATCATGCCATACGGAAAAAAAAAAACGGTTTTTGGCTTGTAGCGGCTGAACCTTTAGTCCGATCGCGCCGGGACCGCGCCAGTTAGATGCGCCGTTGTAAAATCTTTCAAATGAGACCTAGCCAGGGCTTCTAGTTCCTTCCGTTCGGCCGCTACAAGCCAAAAACCGTTTTTTTTTCCGTATGAGATGATTGCTCCCGTATGAAATGTTAGGTATCGGGCGGCCTCGCCTAGTAGCCGAGCGCTCGGGCCCGGCACTGATCATGCCATACGAGAAATTTTTCGTATGAGATGATCGCTCCCGTATGGAATGTTCGGTAGCAGGCGGACTCGCCTAGTAGGGCCGACCGCTCGGGCCCTGCACTCATCATGCCATACGGAAAAAAAAAACGGTTTTTGGCTTGTAGCGGCTGAACCTTTAGTCCGATCGCGCCGGGACCGCGCCAGTTAGATGCGCCGTTGTAAAATCTTTCAAATGAGACCTAGCCAGGGCTTCTAGCTCCTTCCGTTCGGCCGCTACAAGCCAAAAACCGTTTTTTTTTCCGTATGAGATGATTGCTCCCGTATGAAATGTTAGGTATCGGGCGGCCTCGCCTAGTAGCCGAGCGCTCGGGCCCGCCACTGATCATGCCATACGAGAAATTTTTCGTATGAGATGATCGCTCCCGTATGGAATGTTCGGTAGCAGGCGGACTCGCCTAGTAGGGCCGACCGCTCGGGCCCTGCACTCATCATGCCATACGGAAAAAAAAAACGGTTTTTGGCTTGTAGCGGCTGAACCTTTAGTCCGATCGCGCCGGGACCGCGCCAGTTAGATGCGCCGTTGTAAAATCTTTCAAATGAGACCTAGCCAGGGCTTCTAGCTCCTTCCGTTCGGCCGCTACAAGCCAAAAACCGTTTTTTTTTCCGTATGAGATGATTGCTCCCGTATGAAATGTTAGGTATCGGGCGGCCTCGCCTAGTAGCCGAGCGCTCGGGCCCGGCACTGATCATGCCATACGAGAAATGTTTCGTATGAGATGATCGCTCCCGTATGGAATGTTCGGTAGCAGGCGGACTAGCCTAGTAGGGCCGACCGCTCGGGCCCTGCACTCATCATGCCATACGGAAAAAAAAAACGGTTTTTGGCTTGTAGCGGCTGAACCTTTAGTCCGATCGCGCCGGGACCGCGCCAGTTAGATGCGCCGTTGTAAAATCTTTCAAATGAGACCTAGCCAGGGCTTCTAGCTCCTTCCGTTCGGCCGCTACAAGCCAAAAACCGTTTTTTTTTCCGTATGAGATGATTGCTCCCGTATGAAATGTTAGGTATCGGGCGGCCTCGCCTAGTAGCCGAGCGCTCGGGCCCGGCACTGATCATGCCATACGAGAAATTTTTCGTATGAGATGATCGCTCCCGTATGGAATGTTCGGTAGCAGGCGGACTCGCCTAGTAGGGCCGACCGCTCGGGCCCTGCACTCATCATGCCATACGGAAAAAAAAAACGGTTTTTGGCTTGTAGCGGCTGAACCTTTAGTCCGATCGCGCCGGGACCGCGCCAGTTAGATGCGCCGTTGTAAAATCTTTCAAATGAGACCTAGCCAGGGCTTCTAGCTCCTTCCGTTCGGCCGCTACAAGCCAAAAACCGTTTTTTTTTCCGTATGAGATGATTGCTCCCGTATGAAATGTTAGGTATCGGGCGGCCTCGCCTAGTAGCCGAGCGCTCGGGCCCGGCACTGATCATGCCATACGAGAAATTTTTCGTATGAGATGATCGCTCCCGTATGGAATGTTCGGTAGCAGGCGGACTCGCCTAGTAGGGCCGACCGCTCGGGCCCTGCACTCATCATGCCATAAGGAAAAAAAAAACGGTTTTTGGCTTGTAGCGGCTGAACCTTTAGTCCGATCGCGCCGGGACCGCGCCAGTTAGATGCGCCGTTGTAAAATCTTTCAAATGAGACCTAGCCAGGGCTTCTAGCTCCTTCCGTTCGGCCGCTACAAGCCAAAAACCGTTTTTTTTTCCGTATGAGATGATTGCTCCCGTATGAAATGTTAGGTATCGGGCGGCCTCGCCTAGTAGCCGAGCGCTCGGGCCCGGCACTGATCATGCCATACGAGAAATTTTTCGTATGAGATGATCGCTCCCGTATGGAATGTTCGGTAGCAGGCGGACTCGCCTAGTAGGGCCGACCGCTCGGGCCCTGCACTCATCATGCCATACGGAAAAAAAAACGGTTTTTGGCTTGTAGCGGCTGAACCTTTAGTCCGATCGCGCCGGGACCGCGCCAGTTAGATGCGCCGTTGTAAAATCTTTCAAATGAGACCTAGCCAGGGCTTCTAGCTCCTTCCGTTCGGCCGCTACAAGCCAAAAACCGTTTTTTTTTCCGTATGAGATGATTGCTCCCGTATGAAATGTTAGGTATCGGGCGGCCTCGCCTAGTAGCCGAGCGCTCGGGCCCGGCACTGATCATGCCATACGAAAAATTTTTCGTATGAGATGATCGCTCCCGTATGGAATGTTCGGTAGCAGGCGGACTCGCCTAGTAGGGCCGACCGCTCGGGCCCTGCACTCATCATGCCATACGGAAAAAAAAAACGGTTTTTGGCTTGTAGCGGCTGAACCTTTAGTCCGATCGCGCCGGGACCGCGCCAGTTAGATGCGCCGTTGTAAAATCTTTCAAATGAGACCTAGCCAGGGCTTCTAGCTCCTTCCGTTCGGCCGCTACAAGCCAAAAACCGTTTTTTTTTCCGTATGAGATGATTGCTCCCGTATGAAATGTTAGGTATCGGGCGGCCTCGCCTAGTAGCCGAGCGCTCGGGCCCGGCACTGATCATGCCATACGAGAAATTTTTCGTATGAGATGATCGCTCCCGTATGGAATGTTCGGTAGCAGGCGGACTCGCCTGTTAGGGCCGACCGCTCGGGCCCTGCACTCATCATGCCATACGGAAAAAAAAAACGGTTTTTGGCTTGTAGCGGCTGAACCTTTAGTCCGATCGCGCCGGGACCGCGCCAGTTAGATGCGCCGTTGTAAAATCTTTCAAATGAGACCTAGCCAGGGCTTCTAGCTCCTTCCGTTCGGCCGCTACAAGCCAAAAACCGTTTTTTTTTCCGTATGAGATGATTGCTCCCGTATGAAATGTTAGGTATCGGGCGGCCTCGCCTAGTAGCCGAGCGCTCGGGCCCGGCACTGATCATGCCATACGAGAAATTTTTCGTATGAGATGATCGCTCCCGTATGGAATGTTCGGTAGCAGGCGGACTCGCCTAGTAGGGCCGACCGCTCGGGCCCTGCACTCATCATGCCATACGGAAAAAAAAAACGGTTTTTGGCTTGTAGCGGCTGAACCTTTAGTCCGATCGCGCCGGGACCGCGCCAGTTAGATGCGCCGTTGTAAAATCTTTCAAATGAGACCTAGCCAGGGCTTCTAGCTCCTTCCGTTCGGCCGCTACAAGCCAAAAACCGTTTTTTTTTCCGTATGAGATGATTGCTCCCGTATGAAATGTTAGGTATCGGGCGGCCTCGCCTAGTAGCCGAGCGCTCGGGCCCGGCACTGATCATGCCATACGAGAAATTTTTCGTATGAGATGATCGCTCCCGTATGGAATGTTCGGTAGCAGGCGGACTCGCCTAGTAGGGCCGACCGCTCGGGCCCTGCACTCATCATGCCATACGGAAAAAAAAAACGGTTTTTGGCTTGTAGCGGCTGAACCTTTAGTCCGATCGCGCCGGGACCGCGCCAGTTAGATGCGCCGTTGTAAAATCTTTCAAATGAGACCTAGCCAGGGCTTCTAGCTCCTTCCGTTCGGCCGCTACAAGCCAAAAACCGTTTTTTTTTCCGTATGAGATGATTGCTCCCGTATGAAATGTTAGGTATCGGGCGGCCTCGCCTAGTAGCCGAGCGCTCGGGCCCGGCACTGATCATGCCATACGAGAAATTTTTCGTATGAGATGATCGCTCCCGTATGGAATGTTCGGTAGCAGGCGGACTCGCCTAGTAGGGCCGACCGCTCGGGCCCTGCACTCATCATGCCATACGGAAAAAAAAAAACGGTTTTTGGCTTGTAGCGGCTGAACCTTTAGTCCGATCGCGCCGGGACCGCGCCAGTTAGATGCGCCGTTGTAAAATCTTTCAAATGAGACCTAGCCAGGGCTTCTAGCTCCTTCCGTTCGGCCGCTACAAGCCAAAAACCGTTTTTTTTTCCGTATGAGATGATTGCTCCCGTATGAAATGTTAGGTATCGGGCGGCCTCGCCTAGTAGCCGAGCGCTCGGGCCCGGCACTGATCATGCCATACGAGAAATTTTTCGTATGAGATGATCGCTCCCGTATGGAATGTTCGGTAGCAGGCGGACTCGCCTAGTAGGGCCGACCGCTCGGGCCCTGCACTCATCATGCCATACGGAAAAAAAAAAACGGTTTTTGGCTTGTAGCGGCTGAACCTTTAGTCCGATCGCGCCAAGACCGCGCCAGTTAGATGCGCCGTTGTAAAATCTTTCAAATGAGACCTAGCCAGGGCTTCTAGCTCCTTCCGTTCGGCCGCTACAAGCCAAAAACCGTTTTTTTTTCCGTATGAGATGATTGCTCCCGTATGAAATGTTAGGTATCGGGCGGCCTCGCCTAGTAGCCGAGCGCTCGGGCCCGGCACTGATCATGCCATACGAGAAATTTTTCGTATGAGATGATCGCTTCCGTATGGAATGTTCGGTAGCAGGCGGACTCGCCTAGTAGGGCCGACCGCTCGGGCCCTGCACTCATCATGCCATACGGAAAAAAAAAACGGTTTTTGGCTTGTAGCGGCTGAACCTTTAGTCCGATCGCGCCGGGACCGCGCCAGTTAGATGCGCCGTTGTAAAATCTTTCAAATGAGACCTAGCCAGGGCTTCTAGCTCCTTCCGTTCGGCCGCTACAAGCCAAAAACCGTTTTTTTTTCCGTATGAGATGATTGCTCCCGTATGAAATGTTAGGTATCGGGCGGCCTCGCCTAGTAGCCGAGCGCTCGGGCCCGGCACTGATCATGCCATACGAGAAATTTTTCGTATGAGATGATCGCTCCCGTATGGAATGTTCGGTAGCAGGCGGACTCGCCTAGTAGGGCCGACCGCTCGGGCCCTGCACTCATCATGCCATACGGAAAAAAAAAACGGTTTTTGGCTTGTAGCGGCTGAACCTTTAGTCCGATCGCGCCGGGACCGCGCCAGTTAGATGCGCCGTTGTAAAATCTTTCAAATGAGACCTAGCCAGGGCTTCTAGCTCCTTCCGTTCGGCCGCTACAAGCCAAAAACCGTTTTTTTTTCCGTATGAGATGATTGCTCCCGTATGAAATGTTAGGTATCGGGCGGCCTCGCCTAGTAGCCGAGCGCTCGGGCCCGGCACTGATCATGCCATACGAGAAATTTTTCGTATGAGATGATCGCTCCCGTATGGAATGTTCGGTAGCAGGCGGACTCGCCTAGTAGGGCCGACCGCTCGGGCCCTGCACTCATCATGCCATACGGAAAAAAAAAACGGTTTTTGGCTTGTAGCGGCTGAACCTTTAGTCCGATTGCGCCGGGACCGCGCCAGTTAGATGCGCCGTTGTAAAATCTTTCAAATGAGACCTAGCCAGGGCTTCTAGCTCCTTCCGTTCGGCCGCTACAAGCCAAAAACCGTTTTTTTTTCCGTATGAGATGATTGCTCCCGTATGAAATGTTAGGTATCGGGCGGCCTCGCCTAGTAGCCGAGCGCTCGGGCCCGGCACTGATCATGCCATACGAGAAATTTTTCGTATGAGATGATCGCTCCCGTATGGAATGTTCGGTAGCAGGCGGACTCGCCTAGTAGGGCCGACCGCTCGGGCCCTGCACTCATCATGCCATACGGAAAAAAAAAACGGTTTTTGGCTTGTAGCGGCTGAACCTTTAGTCCGATCGCGCCGGGACCGCGCCAGTTAGATGCGCCGTTGTAAAATCTTTCAAATGAGACCTAGCCAGGGCTTTTAGCTCCTTCCGTTCGGCCGCTACAAGCCAAAAACCGTTTTTTTTTCCGTATGAGATGATTGCTCCCGTATGAAATGTTAGGTATCGGGCGGCCTCGCCTAGTAGCCGAGCGCTCGGGCCCGGCACTGATCATGCCATACGAGAAATTTTTCGTATGAGATGATCGCTCCCGTATGGAATGTTCGGTAGCAGGCGGACTCGCCTAGTAGGGCCGACCGCTCGGGCCCTGCACTCATCATGCCATACGGAAAAAAAAAACGGTTTTTGGCTTGTAGCGGCTGAACCTTTAGTCCGATCGCGCCGGGACCGCGCCAGTTAGATGCGCCGTTGTAAAATCTTTCAAATGAGACCTAGCCAGGGCTTCTAGCTCCTTCCGTTCGGCCGCTACAAGCCAAAAACCGTTTTTTTTTCCGTATGAGATGATTGCTCCCGTATGAAATGTTAGGTATCGGGCGGCCTCGCCTAGTAGCCGAGCGCTCGGGCCCGGCACTGATCATGCCATACGAGAAATTTTTCGTATGAGATGATCGCTCCCGTATGGAATGTTCGGTAGCAGGCGGACTCGCCTAGTAGGGCCGACCGCTCGGGCCCTGCACTCATCATGCCATACGGAAAAAAAAAAACGGTTTTTGGCTTGTAGCGGCTGAACCTTTAGTCCGATCGCGCCGGGACCGCGCCAGTTAGATGCGCCGTTGTAAAATCTTTCAAATGAGACCTAGCCAGGGCTTCTAGCTCCTTCCGTTCGGCCGCTACAAGCCAAAAACCGTTTTTTTTTCCGTATGAGATGATTGCTCCCGTATGAAATGTTAGGTATCGGGCGGCCTCGCCTAGTAGCCGAGCGCTCGGGCCCGGCACTGATCATGCCATACGAGAAATTTTTCGTATGAGATGATCGCTCCCGTATGGAATGTTCGGTAGCAGGCGGACTCGCCTAGTAGGGCCGACCGCTCGGGCCCTGCACTCATCATGCCATACGGAAAAAAAAAAACGGTTTTTGGCTTGTAGCGGCTGAACCTTTAGTCCGATCGCGCCGGGACCGCGCCAGTTAGATGCGCCGTTGTAAAATCTTTCAAATGAGACCTAGCCAGGGCTTCTAGCTCCTTCCGTTCGGCCGCTACAAGCCAAAAACCGTTTTTTTTTCCGTATGAGATGATTGCTCCCGTATGAAATGTTAGGTATCGGGCGGCCTCGCCTAGTAGCCGAGCGCTCGGGCCCGGCACTGATCATGCCATACGAGAAATTTTTCGTATGAGATGATCGCTCCCGTATGGAATGTTCGGTAGCAGGCGGACTCGCCTAGTAGGGCCGACCGCTCGGGCCCTGCACTCATCATGCCATACGGAAAAAAAAAACGGTTTTTGGCTTGTAGCGGCTGAACCTTTAGTCCGATCGCGCCGGGACCGCGCCAGTTAGATGCGCCGTTGTAAAATCTTTCAAATGAGACCTAGCCAGGGCTTCTAGCTCCTTCCGTTCGGCCGCTACAAGCCAAAAACCGTTTTTTTTTTCCGTATGAGATGATTGCTCCCGTATGAAATGTTAGGTATCGGGCGGCCTCGCCTAGTAGCCGAGCGCTCGGGCCCGGCACTGATCATGCCATACGAGAAATTTTTCGTATGAGATGATCGCTCCCGTATGGAATGTTCGGTAGCAGGCGGACTCGCCTAGTAGGGCCGACCGCTCGGGCCCTGCACTCATCATGCCATACGGAAAAAAAAAACGGTTTTTGGCTTGTAGCGGCTGAACCTTTAGTCCGATCGCGCCGGGACCGCGCCAGTTAGATGCGCCGTTGTAAAATCTTTCAAATGAGACCTAGCCAGGGCTTCTAGCTCCTTCCGTTCGGCCGCTACAAGCCAAAAACCGTTTTTTTTTCCGTATGAGATGATTGCTCCCGTATGAAATGTTAGGTATCGGGCGGCCTCGCCTAGTAGCCGAGCGCTCGGGCCCGGCACTGATCATGCCATACGAGAAATTTTTCGTATGAGATGATCGCTCCCGTATGGAATGTTCGGTAGCAGGCGGACTCGCCTAGTAGGGCCGACCGCTCGGGCCCTGCACTCATCATGCCATACGGAAAAAAAAAACGGTTTTTGGCTTGTAGCGGCTGAACCTTTAGTCCGATCGCGCCGGGACCGCGCCAGTTAGATGCGCCGTTGTAAAATCTTTCAAATGAGACCTAGCCAGGGCTTCTAGCTCCTTCCGTTCGGCCGCTACAAGCCAAAAACCGTTTTTTTTTCCGTATGAGATGATTGCTCCCGTATGAAATGTTAGGTATCGGGCGGCCTCGCCTAGTAGCCGAGCGCTCGGGCCCGGCACTGATCATGCCATACGAGAAATTTTTCGTATGAGATGATCGCTCCCGTATGGAATGTTCGGTAGCAGGCGGACTCGCCTAGTAGGGCCGACCGCTCGGGCCCTGCACTCATCATGCCATACGGAAAAAAAAAACGGTTTTTGGCTTGTAGCGGCTGAACCTTTAGTCCGATCGCGCCGGGACCGCGCCAGTTAGATGCGCCGTTGTAAAATCTTTCAAATGAGACCTAGCCAGGGCTTCTAGCTCCTTCCGTTCGGCCGCTACAAGCCAAAAACCGTTTTTTTTTCCGTATGAGATGATTGCTCCCGTATGAAATGTTAGGTATCGGGCGGCCTCGCCTAGTAGCCGAGCGCTCGGGCCCGGCACTGATCATGCCATACGAGAAATTTTTCGTATGAGATGATCGCTCCCGTATGGAATGTTCGGTAGCAGGCGGACTCGCCTAGTAGGGCCGACCGCTCGGGCCCTGCACTCATCATGCCATACGGAAAAAAAAAAACGGTTTTTGGCTTGTAGCGGCTGAACCTTTAGTCCGATCGCGCCGGGACCGCACCAGTTAGATGCGCCGTTGTAAAATCTTTCAAATGAGACCTAGCCAGGGCTTCTAGCTCCTTCCGTTCGGCCGCTACAAGCCAAAAACCGTTTTTTTTTCCGTATGAGATGATTGCTCCCGTATGAAATGTTAGGTATCGGGCGGCCTCGCCTAGTAGCCGAGCGCTCGGGCCCGGCACTGATCATGCCATACGAGAAATTTTTCGTATGAGATGATCGCTCCCGTATGGAATGTTCGGTAGCAGGCGGACTCGCCTAGTAGGGCCGACCGCTCGGGCCCTGCACTCATCATGCCATACGGAAAAAAAAAACGGTTTTTGGCTTGTAGCGGCTGAACCTTTAGTCCGATCGCGCCGGGACCGCGCCAGTTAGATGCGCCGTTGTAAAATCTTTCAAATGAGACCTAGCCAGGGCTTCTAGCTCCTTCCGTTCGGCCGCTACAAGCCAAAAACCGTTTTTTTTTCCGTATGAGATGATTGCTCCCGTATGAAATGTTAGGTATCGGGCGGCCTCGCCTAGTAGCCGAGCGCTCGGGCCCGGCACTGATCATGCCATACGAGAAATTTTTCGTATGAGATGATCGCTCCCGTATGGAATGTTCGGTAGCAGGCGGACTCGCCTAGTAGGGCCGACCGCTCGGGCCCTGCACTCATCATGCCATACGGAAAAAAAAAACGGTTTTTGGCTTGTAGCGGCTGAACCTTTAGTCCGATCGCGCCGGGACCGCGCCAGTTAGATGCGCCGTTGTAAAATCTTTCAAATGAGACCTAGCCAGGGCTTCTAGCTCCTTCCGTTCGGCCGCTACAAGCCAAAAACCGTTTTTTTTTCCGTATGAGATGATTGCTCCCGTATGAAATGTTAGGTATCGGGCACGTCTGTGAAGTTGGCCCCACCCATACAAAAATTTGAAAAAAAAATTAGTGCATTCGATTGTTCTACGTTTGTTCCGAATTGTTCCGCAAAAATTTTCGTTTGTTCCGCTCAAATAAGCGAGAAAATCGAGAAAAACCGTGGGTGGGGCTAACTTCACGATGGCCCCCCCCATTTAACTTTTTCAACTTTTTTTTGCATAGATCGATAGATCTTCGTTTGTTCCGGATTGTTCCGCAAAAATTTTCGTTTGTTCCGCTCAAACAAGCGAGAAAATCGAGGAAAACTGGGTGGGGCTAACTTCACGCTGGCCCCCCCCACTCAACTTTTCCAACTTTTTTTTACATAGATCGATAGATCTTCGTTTGTTCCGGATTGTTCCACAAAAATTTTCGTTTGTTCCGCTCAAATAAGCGAGAAAATCGAGGAAAACTGCGGCGAGCTAGCCCCCCCCACTCAACTTTTTGAACTTTTTTTTACATGGATCGATAGGTCTTCGTTTGTTCCGGATTGTTCCGCAAAAATTTTCGTTCGTTCTGCTCAAATAAGCGAGAAAATCGAGGAAAACTGCTGGGGGATAGCGTGAAGTTAGCCCCACCCACTCAACTTTTTGAACTTTTTTTTACACGGATCGATAGATCTTCGTTTGTTCCGGATTGTTCCGCAAAAATTTTCGTTTGTTCCGCTCAAATAGGCGAGAAAACCGAGGAAAACTGCGGCGAGCTAGCGTGAAGTTAGCCCCACCCACTCAACTTTTTGAACTTTTTTTTACATGGATCGATAGATCTTCGTTTGTTCCGGATTGTTCCACAAAAATTTTCGTTTGTTCCGCTCAAATAAGCGAGAAAATCGAGGAAAACTGCTGGGGGATAGCGTGAAGTTAGCCCCACCCACTCAACTTTTTGAACTTTTTTTTACATGGATCGATAGATCTTCGTTTGTTCCGGATTGTTCCGCAAAAATTTTCGTTTGTTCCGCTCAAATAGGCGAGAAAATCGAGGAAAACTTTGTAGTGGTGGGGGTAAACAAGCGCGTTTAATATATTTAACATTGTTTTTGTCTATATCGATAGTCTTTAAATAGTTGTGGGTTGTTCCGCATAAAGTTTCCTTTGTTCCGCTCAAATAATATTTAAATTGATACCGTATTATTCCGAAAACAAGCCGTACCCGAATTTAAGCCGAATCGGAAAAATACTATAAAACTAGGAAAAAAATTAAAGTACAGTACTTGTATGTTTTTGAAAATATTCTATTTTATAAGAAACGATTACCGTAGTCTACAAACAATATACTTACTACTTAATTAGCATTTAGAAGTTTTTGTTTATTTTTTGTTGAATGCTGAACACAAGATTCATCTACATGATAGGTATTTTCTTCCGGCTTCTTTGTTGGATGTCTTTTCCGCGTAGTTAATTTGATTTTTCTGACTTCTGAAATTACTGCTAATGCAGACGGTGAAGGATGAAATGATTTTTTGTAAAGTATGAAAATATGCCGTGCCTGAATAAGATTCGAACCCAAGACCGCATGATGAGAGGCGAGCAAGTTACCAACTACGCCAATACGGCCGGCATAGTAGTAGTAGTAGGTAGCATAGTAGTAGTTAATTTGAAATTAGTATCGTAAGCCCTGCGCTGATTTTTAGGTATTTATATAGACGAAGTACCCTTAACCTACATAAAATCACTCATAGCGATTTATAAAATACAACAAAAAACAAATGATCGGATAAAAAAAACAAAATGAAATATAAGAAAACTGCTACCAAACTTTATACTGTATCTCCAAACTGATCAAAATGACTATACATGCACTACGTAAGAAGTGTGCGTATAAGACTGCGTGTATCTCTCACTTCGTAGCTACTTATGCTTAATATGAAATCATTAATTTGAGTACGTTGAGTATTTTGAGTGCTTGGCACCCAAAATATATAACCTGCTCCCGAACCATTTAAAGAATTTAACAAGTTTAAAATTTTATAAAAAACTAAAAAAATGGATAGCCAAACAGATAGAGAGAAAATAGCAAAATGGTCAGCAATATTCAAATGTAGATATAAATAAAGAGACAGGAGGAAAATGAAATAGAATACATTTCTTTTATTGTTTTTAATTTTTAAATGTAAGTTAATAATTAATTTCAGGTATAATTATCCTTATTAAGTTAGTTAAGTTACTGTAGTAAGTAAATATAGTAGGTATTGAATGCTATTGCTAATAGTTAATACTTCAGATTTTTTTGATATTTATTTAAAAATTTCCAGTCCATCCTAGTACATGGTTTTGTCCATAGTTGGATGGGATGATTTCCACCTCCTCTAGGGTAGCCTATAACAGGATAGTAGTTTACTGTAAGAAATTGTGTATTACGGAAATTTCTATTTTTGTAATGCGTAACATCATGGGAATAAATAAATAATTATTTTTATTATTATTATTATTATTATTATTATTATTATTATTATTTATTATTAATACTATTATTAAAGCGTGAATGCAAGCCGCAGGTCAAATTATGGAACCGATTTTTAAGAAAAACCTGCGGCTTGTATTCGGAACAATACGGTATTATGGAAAATCTGGTGATTGTTCTATAATATAAGTTGATGTGATTATTGATGTATGATATTGATGTATAGATGTATGATATGTATTTATAATATTGATGTATATTGGTATTTAGTCCCGCTCGTGTTTCTGATTCTGAAACTAAATTTTACTTCCAACTACCCATCCGTAATGTTTCCTAGAAGAAAACTAGCCCCGTCATTTATCTTCGTAAGATCTGGTGGCATTTCCCACTACCTTCTAAATTATCTTTTGTCAGTTTCAGTTTCAGTCACTTGCCAAGAATGATTTTGCCAAGTATGATCTCAAAACTAATAAACCCAATTAATTTCGACTATAATTATAATATCGTGTTTAATAATAGACCCTTAGTGTTATACAGTATAACAATCTTGTTCAAATTAGCAGTTTTACTCTTAACCGAGCCCTCACATTGGACAACATACTTGTTAAATTACACTAAACTACAATAAAACTTTAAAATACAACTTCACTATTAATGAAATTATAATATTAAATTTCATAGAAATTTGAGCGGCACAAAGGAAACTTTATGCGGAACAACCCACAACTATTGAAGACGTCTGTGAAGTTGGCCCCACCCATACAAAAATTTTAAAAAAAATTAGTGCATTCGATTGTTTTACGTTTGTTCCGGATTGCTCCGCAAAAATTTTCGTTTGTTCCGCTCAAATAGGCGAGAAAATTGAGAAAAACTGCCGGGGGATAGCGTGAAGTTAGCCCTACCCACTCAACTTTTCCACATTTTTTTCACATGGATCGATAGATCTTCGTTTGTTCCGGATTGTTCCACAAAAAATTTCGTTTGTTCCGCTCAAATAAGCGAGAAATTAAGGAAAACTTTGGAGTGGTGGTGGTAAAGAAGCGCGTTTATTATTTTAACCCGACGAGAACGGAGATTTTTAACGATCACGCGGATTGTCATTTTACGCCTAATAAAAACTCTTTTATTTCATTCAGTTTCATTTCTAAAAATTTCAAAAAAATACCGTTTATTTTTAAAAAAATTTTTATTAGAACAACGTTTAAACCAATTTTTTCCGTTTTCATTTACGACCAGAATAAAAATTGAAATTTAAGAAAAAATATTTTCTTTTAGTAATATCACTTTAGTACGAAAAAGTGTCACAAAATCAGTAAAATATACAAAAAAATATGTTTAGCTATATATAGATAAATAAAGCAATTCATTGCAAAAAAAACAACGTTTAGATATTGCAAATAATTGATAGACGCATTCAAAAGATATCACAATTTTTGTTCAACAATGTAACGTGCTGGATGAAAAAAATGACAAAAAATCACCTAGAAATAATGTGGTGTCTTTTCAATTTTTATTTACTCGTTTTCTATGCAAGTTCTATCTCTTTTGCGCCTGTTGCTTTGTGTATTATCCTTTTCTAAACAGGATAGCATAAATCAAAATATGTTATTGTTTATTTTGACGCTAATTGTAAGTTTTAACCGAAGGGTAGACGAGACGGGTAGTGATGATGATGTTATTCCCAAACAAATACGGTTTTTTGTTGAAAAGTTATAGATAAAAACGTTCAAATTTTAGTACTGGCTGTTCAAAAAATATACATTTTTTTTCACGTAACACCACGTCGTCAATTTTCATCATACAAATATGCAAGATACATCAAATGAAAGAAGAAAAAAGTCTATCTAATAAAACCAATCCCGTTAGAATATAATGAATAGTTGCGGAGATATTTGAGTTTAAGAAACGATGGTGACGAATGGGTGATATTGGGCTTCCCGGTTAGTAAAAGGGTTAATATTTGTTTTGTCTGCATCGATAGCCCTTTAATAGTTGTGGATTGTTCCGCAAAAAATTTCGTTTGTTCCGCTCAAATAAGCGAGGTAATCAAGGAACCATTTGGAGTGGTGGGGATAAGCTAGTCAACTCTATATTTTTTACCCTTAACTCGTTTGTATCGTATTGAGAAATCATATTTTAAACATAGGCGCAATTTGGTCGCAAAGTTTGTTTATTTTTGTGTGAACATTTTATCTCGAGTATAATATGTGAAACTCAAGAAAGATTGAAGAGCGATTTCAGTTCATTTAACAGGCCAACAACTGGTCACTACACCAAGCTTGTTGCACAACCGGTGTTACTTAACTATTTAGAGCTAAAATCTATCGTCTGACTGACTATCCCAGTCGGTCGGATTTCGGATCAGCCCGGTTCGAAAGTCCAAAACGATGTTAAACTGCAAAAATAATTTTGGCCGCCTAAATCAATCAAATATCTCATTGTGCGGCGTGAAAACTAGAATCGGTGATGATTTAAAACAATAAATAACTAACCGTAATAAATTAACAAAACACATACCTATTAGGCCTAAACATTTACTATATATTTTTTCATTTACATTTTCATACGGAATATTCTTTCAGTTTTTCATCGTTCAGGTGAACTATTTTTAAAGTAACTTCCTTAACTAATTTAATCTAAAAGAGTATAAATATCCCGTTTAACATAAAATAAAACTAAATATCTTATTGTCAGAAGAATCACTCAAACTACAGACTGGTAATCTTATTATAAACTAATGGTCGTATATGTAAAAACTGAATTTACGAGAAATCACGCCAAGTTAATTATATCAGTGTAAATGATTTATGTTAACTATAGATATTTTTATAAATCAAAAATTCTCATTTCTCTCAGAAGATTTTCTATTTGGGCTAAACACTATCCGGGAAGGAACCGGTGCTGCGAATAATGAAGTCTGGATTAGATTGTTATGACTAACTATATTTTTCTAAACGCATTGTATTCAGAAGGCCAATGTTGAAAAGTCGTCATTCTGTCGACCTCCCTACATAAATCATCGTATGCCGCTTTGATTTCTTTTTTCAAACTTGGTATAAACCAACCTTTTGATTCCATAAACAATAAATAACCTTTAGTAATTTGTTTACGTTATCACACTGCCTGATGCTTGTTCCTGTTCTACCAGACTATCGTAAAAGATTTCATTACCTTTCCAATACATTTTTATATGTTTTCTTATTATTACTCATTGCATTCGCTGTTACAATAGGCATAATATCATGTTTAAACAAAAAAATTACTGTACATTATTTATCGCAATCCTTTTCGTTCAGCAAGTACATGCAGTAAAAAGTAAAAATGATGACATTCAGTTAATCCTTCGTATTCTAAGTATTGAAAATTTATGCGGACTATTCGGGAACTATTGAAGGGATATCGATATAGGCCGAAAAATGTTAAAACTACTAAACGCGCTGGCTTATCCCCTCCACTCCAAAGTTTTCCTTATTTTTTCCCGCTTATTTAGGCGGAACAAACGGAACTTCTTGTGAAACCTTCCGAAACTAATGAAAGGCTATCGATATAGGAAAAAAAAGTTTAAAATATTAAACGCCCTGGATTATACCCTCCACTCCAAAGTTATCCTTAAATTTCTCGCGTATTTGAGCAGAAGAAACGAGGCATGCGCTATGGCACGCCTCTATCAATTTGTAGTGTTTTACAGTACGTACTATGGAAGAAGTCCGTTGTGTTTTAAGAGATTTATCTAAAAACAAACAAACGGAAAAAAATGATCGCTACACCAAATTAAAACCTGTTCTTTTCTGCGTTGATTGGTTTTGTTTAGATTATTTTATGTAGAAATTAGTCGGAGATACAGCAATTTACGCAAAAAAATACTCAGATTTTAGCCGGTTTTCCGTTAATGTGAGTATTCAGTATAGTCATTTTGATCAGTTTGGAGATACAGTATAAAGTTTGATAGCAGTTTTCTTATATTTCATTTTGTTTTTTTATCCGATCATTTGTTTTTGGTTGTATTTTATAAATCGCTATGAGTGATTTTATATAGGTTAAGGGTACTTCGTCTATATAAATACCTAAAAATCAGCGCAGGGCTTACGATACTAATTTCAAATTAACTACTACTATGCTACCTACTACTACTACTATGCCGGCCGTATTGGCGTAGTTGGTAACTTGCTCGCCTCTCATCATGCGGTCTTGGGTTCGAATCTTATTCAGGCACGGCATATTTTCATACTTTACAAAAAATCATTTCATCCTTCACCGTCTGCATTAGCAGTAATTTCAGAAGTCAGAAAAATCAAATTAACTACGCGGAAAAGACATCCAACAAAGAAGCCGGAAGAAAATACCTATCATGTAGATGAATCTTGTGTTCAGCATTCAACAAAAAAATAAACAAAAACTTCTAAATGCCTAATTAAGTAGTAAGTATATTGTTTGTAGACTACGGTAATCGTTTCTTATAAAATAGAATATTTTCAAAAACATACAAGTACTGTACTTTAATTTTTTTCCTAGTTTTATAGTATTTTTCCGATTCGGCTTAAATTCGGGTACGGCTTGTTTTCGGAATAATACCGGTATCAATTTAAATATTATTTGAGCGGAACAAAGGAAACTTTATGCGGAACAACCCACAACTATTTAAAGGCTATCGATATAGACAAAAACAATGTTAAATATATTAAACGCGCTTGTTTACCCCCACCACTACAAAGTTTTCCTCGATTTTCTCGCCTATTTGAGCGGAACAAACGAAAATTTTTGCGGAACAATCCGGAAACAAACGAAGATCTATCGATCCATGTAAAAAAAAGTTCAAAAAGTTGAGTGGGTGGGGCTAACTTCACGCTATCCCCCAGCAGTTTTCCTCGATTTTCTCGCTTATTTGAGCGGAACAAACGAAAATTTTTGCGGAACAATCCGGAACAAACGAAGATCTATCGATCCATGTAAAAAAAAGTTCAAAAAGTTGAGTGGGTGGGGCTAAACTTCACGCTAATCCTCCAGCAGTTTTCCTCGACGCACTCTGATATGTG
>JAQMRL010000115.1:0-15000 GCA_035578175.1 Catonia carolina
CACATATCAGAGTGCGTGCCCGATCTCCCCTTCGAGTCTCGTTCTCTCGGACTTACCTCGTCGTGCCTAACTAGACGCCCGAATAAGGAGTCCGGGCGAATTGCTCTCAGCGGGGCAGCGGAGGCTCGATCGCCAGGCGAGTCCCGTTCCCTCGGTCTTACCTCGTCGTGCCATACTAGACGCCCGAATAAGGAGTCCGGGCGGCTTGCTGCTGTTAAGGCGGCCGCGACGGCCCGATCGCCCTTCGAGTCTCGTTCTCTCGGACTTACCTCGTCGTGCCATACTAGAAGCCCGAATAAGGTGTCCGGGCGACTTGCTGCTGTTAAGGCGGCTGAGACGGCCCGATCTCCCCTTCGAGTCCCGTTCTTTCGGTCTTACCTCGTCGTGCCATACTAGACGCCCGAATAAGGAGTCCGGGCGGCTTGCTGCTGTTAAGGCGGCCGCGACGGCCCGATCGCCCTTCGAGTCTCGTTCTCTCGGACTTACCTCGTCGTGCCATACTAGACGCCCGAATAAGGAGTTCGGGCGACCTTGCTGCTGTTAAGGCGGCTGAGACGGCCCGATCGCCCTTCGAGCCTCGTTCTCTCGGACTTACCTCGTCGTGCCTAACTAGACGCCCGAATAAGGAGTCCGGGCGAATTGCTCTCAGCGGGGCAGCGGAGGCTCGATCGCCGGGTGAGTCCCGTTCCCTCGGTCTTACCTCGTCGTGCCATACTAGAAGCCCGAATAAGGAGTTCGGGCGACTTGCTGCTGTTAAGGCGGCTGAGACGGCCCGATCGCCCTTCGAGCCTCGTTCTCTCGGACTTACCTCGTCGTGCCATACTAGACGCCCGAATAAGGAGTTCGGGCGACTTGCTGCTGTTAAGGCGGCTGAGACGGCCCGATCGCCCTTCGAGCCTCGTTCTCTCGGACTTACCTCGTCGTGCCACACTAGACGCCCGAATAAGGAGTTCGGGCGACTTGCTGCTGTTAAGGCGGCTGAGACGGCCCGATCGCCCTTCGAGCCTCGTTCTCTCGGACTTACCTCGTCGTGCCTAACTAGACGCCCGAATAAGGAGTCCGGGCGAATTGCTCTCAGCGGGGCAGCGGAGGCTCGATCGCCGGGGCGAGTCCCGTTCCCTCGGTCTTACCTCGTCGTGCCATACTAGAACGCCCGAATAAGGAGTCCGGGCGAATTGCTCTCAGCGGGGCAGCGGAGGCTCGATCGCCGGGCGAGTCTTGTTCCCTCGGTCTTACCTCGTCGTGCCATACTAGACGCCCGAATAAGGAGTCCGGGCGGCTTGCTGCTGTTAAGGCGGCCGCGACGGCCCCGATCGCCCTTCGAGTCTCGTTCTCTCGGACTTACCTCGTCGTGCCATACTAGACGCCCGAATAAGGAGTTCGGGGCGACTTATCATGTCATACGAAAATATTCACCGCAGGCAGGCGACTGTTGGCGAGGCTGCGGAGGCTCGATCGCCGGGCGAGTCCCGTTCCCTCGGTCTTACCTCGTCGTGCCATACTAGAAGCCCGAATAAGGAGTTCGGGCGACTTGCTGCTGTTAAGGCGGCTGAGACGGCCCGATCGCCCTTCGAGTCTTGTTCTCTCGGTCTTACCTCGTCGTGCCATACTAGCAGCCCGAATAGGGAGGTCGGGCGATTCATCATGTCATACGAAATTATTTACCGCAGGCCGCAGACTGTTGGCGGGGCTGCGGAGGCTCGATCGCCGGGCGAGTCCCGTTCCCTCGGTCGACCCTCGTCGTGTCATACCACAAGCCCGACTAAGAAAAAATATTCCAAGTCCGACTGAAATGTCCAAAAAAAAGGGCATCTCTTCATTTTTCACCGTAGGTTGACAACCTCCGAATACAGGTCCGAAGGCTCAATCGCCGCCAAAATCACGTTTTCTCGGTATACCCCCGACATGCCATACTGGAACTTTTGTCGCTTCTATAGGGGACTAGGGTGCTCTGACCGCGTATGAAACGAAAGGTACGGTCGGACCGACTGCCTTCGCTCGCCGAGCCAAGGCGACCGTCTATCGCTGCGAGGCCCGGTCTTCGCTGCCAGGCAGCCCTGCTGCCACAGCGAGTACGAGTCGCACCTACCCTCCTGGCAGCGAAGACCGGAGGGCCCTCGCAGCCACGAGGCGGGCCCGGCGCACGGACTTTTCTCACCGTGCGTCCGCCGATCTCTCTCGGCGCTCCTTACCGTAGGCAGGCGACTGTTGACGGGGCTGCGGAGGCTCGATCGCCCTTCGAGTCTCGTTCTCTCGGACTTACCTCGTCGTGCCATACTAGACGCCCGAATAAGGAGTTCGGGCGACTTGCTGCTGTTAAGGCGGCTGAGACGGCCCGATCGCCCTTCGAGTCTCGTTCTCTCGGACTTACCTCGTCGTGCCTAACTAGACGCCCGAATAAGGAGTCCGGGCAAATTGCTCTCAGCGGGGCAGCGGAGGCTCGATCGCCGGGCGAGTCCCGTTCCCTCGGTCTTACCTCGTCGTGCCATACTAGAAGCCCGAATAAGGAGTCCGGGCGACTTGCTGCTGTTAAGGCGGCCGCGACGGCCCGATCTCCCCCTTCGAGTCTCGTTCTCTCGGTCTTACCTCGTCGTGCCTAACTAGACGCTCGAATAAGGAGTCCGGGGCGGCTTGCTGCTGTTAAGGGCGGCCGCGACGGCCCGATCGCCTTTCGAGTCTCGTTCTCTCGGACTTACCTCGTCGTGCCATACTAGCAGTCCGAATAAGGAGTCCGGGCGACTTGCTGCTGTTAAGGCGGCTGAGACGGCCCGATCGCCCTTCGAGGTCTCGTTCTCTCGGACTTACTTCGTCGTGCCACACTAGACGCCCGAATAAGGAGTTCGGGCTACTTATCATGTCATACGAAAATATTCACCGCAGGCAGGCGACTGTTGGCGGGGCTGCGGAGGCCTCGATCGCCGGGCGAGTCCCGTTCCCTCGGTCTTACCTCGTCGTGCCATACTAGACGCCCGAATAAGGAGTCCGGGCGACTTGCTGCTGTTAAGGCGGCTGCGACGGCCCGATCTCCCCTTCGAATCTCGTTCTCTCGGTCTTACCTCGTCGTGCCTAACTAGACGCCCGAATAAGGAGTTCGGGCGACTTGCTGCTGTTAAGGCGGCTGGAGACGGCCCGATCGCCCTTCGAGCCTCGTTCTCTCGGACTTACCTCGTCGTGCCATACTAGACGCCCCGAATAAGGAGTCCGGGCGACTTGCTGCTGTTAAGGCGGCTGAGACGGCCCGATCTCCCCTTCGAGTCTCGTTCTCTTGGACTTACCTCGTCGTGCCTAACTAGACGCCCGAATAAGGAGTCCGGGCGACTTGGTCTCAGCGGGGGCAGCGGAGGCTCGATCGCCGGGCGAGTCCCGTTCCCTCGGACTTACCTCGTCGTGCCATACTAGACGCCCGAATAAGGAGTCCGGGCGACTTGCTGCTGTTAAGGCGGCTGAGACGGCCCGATCTCCCCTTCGAGTCTCGTTCTCTCGGACTTACCTCGTCGTGCCTAACTAGACGCCCGAATAAGGAGTCCGGGCGAATTGCTCTCAGCGGGGCAGCGGAGGCTCGATCGCCAGGCGAGTCCCGTTCCCTCGGTCTTACCTCGTCGTGCCATACTAGACGCCCGAATAAGGAGTCCGGGCGGCTTGCTGCTGTTAAGGCGGCCGCGACGGCCCGATCGCCCTTCGAGTCTCGTTCTCTCGGACTTACCTCGTCGTGCCATACTAGAAGCCCGAATAAGGAGTTCGGGCGACTTGCTGCTGTTAAGGCGGCTGAGACGGCCCGATCGCACTTCGAGCCTCGTTCTCTCGGACTTACCTCGTCGTGCCATACTAGACGCCCGAATAAGGTGTCCGGGCGACTTGCTGCTGTTAAGGCGGCTGAGACGGCCCGATCTCCCCTTCGAGCCTCGTTCTCTCGGACTTACCTCGTCGTGCCATACTAGACGCCCGAATAAGGAGCCCGGGCGGCTTGCTGCTGTTAAGGCGGCCGCGACGGCCCGATCGCCCTTCGAGTCTCGTTCTCTCGGTCTTACCTCGCCGTGCCTAACTAGACGCCCGAATAATGAGTCCGGGCGAATTGCTTTTAGCGGGGCAGCGGAGGCTCGATCGCCGGGCGAGTCCCGTTCCCTCGGTCTTACCTCGTCGTGCCATACTAGACGCCCGAATAAGGAGTCCGGGCGACTTGCTGCTGTTAAGGCGGCTGCGACGGCCCGATCTCCCCTTCGAATCTCGTTCTCTCGGTCTTACCTCGTCGTGCCTAACTAGACGCCCGAATAAGGAGTTCGGGCGACTTGCTGCTGTTAAGGCGGCTGAGACGGCCCGATCGCCCTTCGAGTCTCGTTCTCTCGGACTTACCTCGTCGTGCCATACTAGACGCCCGAATAAGGAGTCCGGGCGACTTGCTGCTGTTAAGGCGGCTGAGACGGCCCGATCTCCCCTTCGAGTCTCGTTCTCTCGGACTTACCTCGTCGTGCCTAACTAGACGCCCGAATAAGGAGTCCGGGCGAATTGCTCTCAGCGGGGCAGCGGAGGCTCGATCGCCGGGCGAGTCCCGTTCTTTCGGTCTTACCTCGTCGTGCCTAACTAGACGCCCGAATAAGGAGTCCGGGCGACTTGCTGCTGTTAAGGCGGCCGCGACGGCCCGATCGCCCTTCGAGTCTCGTTCTCTCGGACTTACCTCGTCGTGCCATACTAGACGCCCGAATAAGGAGTCCGGGCGACTTGCTGCTGTTAAGGCGGCCTGAGACGGCCCGATCTCCCCTTCGAGTCTCGTTCTCTCGGACTTACCTCGTCGTGCCTAACTAGACGCCCGAATAAGGAGTCCGGGCGAATTGCTCTCAGCGGGGGCAGCGGAGGCTCGATCGCCGGGCGAGTCCCGTTCCCTCGGTCTTACCTCGTCGTGCCTAACTAGACGCCCGAATAAGGAGTCCGGGCGACTTGCTGCTGTTAAGGCGGCCGCGACGGCCCGATCGCCCTTCGAGTCTCGTTCTCTCGGACTTACCTCGTCGTGCCATACTAGACGCCCGAATAAGGAGTCCGGGCGACTTGCTGCTGTTAAGGCGGCTGAGACGGCCCGATCTCCCCTTCGAGTCTCGTTCTCTCGGACTTACCTCGTCGTGCCTAACTAGACGCCCGAATAAGGAGTCCGGGCGAATTGCTCTCAGCGGGGCAGCGGAGGCTCGATCGCCGGGCGAGTCCCGTTCCCTCGGTCTTACCTCGTCGTGCCTAACTAGACGTCCGAATAAGGAGTCCGGGCGACTTGCTGCTGTTAAGGCGGCCGCGACGGCCCGATCGCCCTTCGAGTCTCGTTCTCTCGGACTTACCTCGTCGTGCCATACTAGACGCCCGAATAAGGAGTCCGGGCGACTTGCTGCTGTTAAGGCGGCTGCGACGGCCCGATCCCCCTTCGAGTCTCGTTCTCTCGGTCTTACCTCGTCGTGCCATACTAGAAGCCCGAATAAGGAGTCCGGGCGACTTGCTGCTGTTAAGGCGGCCGCGACGGCCCGATCCCCCTTCGAGTCTCGTTCTCTCGGTCTTACCTCGTCGTGCCTAACTAGACGCCCGAATAAGGAGTCCGGGCGACTTGCTGCTGTTAAGGCGGCTGCGACGGCCCGATCGCCGCCAAAGTCTCGTTCTCTCGGTCTTACCTCGTCGTGCCATACTAGAATCATCAAAAATTAGTTAGAGTCGAGCGATGTTGTCCAAAAAATAGAGCATCTCTTCATTTTTGAAGGGAGGTTGACAACCTCTGTATCTATGTCCGTCAGGTGAAACGCCGCCAAAATCACGTTTTCTCGGGACCCCCCCGACATGCCAAACTGGAACTTTTGTCGCTTCTATAAGGGAGTGTGGGTTGATGGTGGTAGTATCTCCCCCGGGTGTCTGTCGAAGGTAAGAGTACGCATGGTGCTGTGACCCAGTATTACGCATATTCTTCGTCCCAAGACGTTCAAGGCATCCCCACTTTTGGTCAGGCCGACTGGATCTTCTTTCGTTCTGTGTATTCAAGCGTCTGTTGATCTCACTCGTGCCTGGCTTTTTGAGCATTTCAGCTTCCACCGGCGGCATTTCATACCCTAAAAAGTTGGTGTCGACGGTGGGCCTAAAGCGTTTTCGCTCCGATTACCCACTATTAGGGACGGCATTGGTATGAGCTTATCGCGCTGATTCGGAACCGACTCTATAGCTGCTACGTACGAGGTAAAACTGTACTCGTCTAGATTGTGCTTGGCCTCGGATCCGAGTCGCGATGCTATTCTCACCAAAATGGCATTCGGGTAGCGCTTTGTGTTGACTTGCCTTTGCTATGTAACCGAGGTCGGAGTGCAGCTGGTGGTTACGCCGATTCGTCTGTCTGTTCCATATGTTGGCGTGGTCTGGGGTCTGGGGTTCACTCTATGATATTCATACGCATAGATCCGTTCCCCGATATAGGTCCCCCTATGTTATTTTTCGCTTAGTCGGACAGGCATAGGTGCATGTTGGCTAATGGAACAGGCTTTCGGGTGACGTTTCCTTGGTGCGCCGATTATGTTCTCAGCTATGTCACCGCTCGAACAAGCCGCCGCTGAATCGCTGTTCTCGAAAGCTGTGTCATCGATGTTCAGTGCAGATTCGTGCGGCCTCGAGACTGACGATGTGTGGCAATCATTGATTTGATTTCTTGGCGCCCCGGTCACAGTCGCTGTAGTTCCGTACCTATGGTGCGGCGACACACTTACAGCGGCGACTTGCTGGCCGGGCGTTCTTATGGTTATTGCGATTACTCTCTTGCTCCGTGGCGATAGCGTCATATACCATCGCTTGGGCGGTCTGCGTTCCTTGGGACTAGCATCTCTCTGAATTGCTCGCCGCACAAGCGATACAATCGATCGGCCGTGCTTTCGAGCACCCAGGTGTTCTTTAGCGCGGCCACCAACACAATTGGGTTGAAATCAGAAGGTATAGAGAATTTGATACAGAAGGTTCCTAGAACCTGGCTCATTTTCTCTCGACTCCAGTCTTGTTATTTCGGCCGGCCGTCTTGCTGATGCTATCGCATCTCGCGTGTGGACGAACCGGCTTAAATACAGGATTGGGTTGATAGCGGAAGGGAATTTGAATCAGAAGGTTCTGAGAATCTGGCTCAATGTCCCGGTGAATTTGAATCAGAAGGTTCTCTGAGAATCTGGTCATTTTCTCTCGGGGAATTTGAATCAGAAGGTTCATAGAATCTGGCTCATCTTCCAGTCTTGTTATTTCGGCCGGCCGTCTTGCTGATGCTGTCGCATCTCGCGTGTGGACGAACCGGCTTAAATACAGGCAAACTCTCCGGCCGGCCAGTCTTGCTGGTGCGCACGAATATTCGGCGTGTGGGGCTGCTTTTTGCGCGCCGATGTCTTATATTCGCTGTCGCATCTCGCGTGTGGACGAACCGGCTGGGGCGCAGGGCTACTCGGGTCGGCTTTAACGTTGGGTTATACTGGTCGGCATGCCGGACCAGCACGTTGGCTAGCGGCGGTTAGGTTGTTCAGTCAGCCTTAGACGTACCTCTAGTCCGTGCAGGTATTCCCTTCGGGCCGATCGCAGAGGCGGCGTGCGTACGGTGTCGGGTCGAAATCAGAAGGTATCGAGGATTTGAATCAGAAGGTTCTCTGAGAATCTGGCTCACTTTCTCTCGACTCCGGTCTTGTTATTTCGGGCGGCCGTCTTGCTGATGCTGTCGCATCTCGCGTGTGGACGAACCGGCTTAAATACAGGATTGGGTTGATAGCGGAAGGGAATTTGAATCAGAAGGTTCTGAGAATCTGGCTCAATGTCCCGGTGAATTTGAATCAGAAGGTTCTCTGAGAATCTGGTCATTTTCTCTCGGGGAATTTGAATCAGAAGGTTCATAGAATCTGGCTCACTTTCTCTCGACTCCGGTCTTGTTATTTCGGGCGGCCGTCTTGCTGATGCTGTCGCATCTCGCGTGTGGACGAACCGGCTTAAATACAGGATTGGGTCGATAGCGGAAGGGAATTTGAATCAGAAGGTTCTGAGAATCTGGCTCAATGTCCCGGTGAATTTGAACAGAAGGTTCTCTGAGAATCTGGTCATTTTCTCTCGGGGTATTTGAATCAGAAGGTTCATAGAATCTGGCTCACTTTCTCTCGACTCCGGTCTTGTTATTTCGGGCGGCCGTCTTGCTGATGCTGTCGCATCTCGCGTGTGGACGAACCGGCTTAAATACAGGATTGGGTCGATAGCGGAAGGGAATTTGAATCAGAAGGTTCTGAGAATCTGGCTCAATGTCCCGGTGAATTTGAACAGAAGGTTCTCTGAGAATCTGGTCATTTTCTCTCGGGGTATTTGAATCAGAAGGTTCATAGAATCTGGCTCATCTTCCGGTCTTGTTATTTCGGCCGGCCGTCTTGCTGATGCTGTCGCATCTCGCGTGTGGACGAACCGGCTTAAATACAGGCAAACTCTATTAGGACCCTATCCCGAGGCTCGCCGAGCTGTTGTTAAGTACAGCAATCTCTCTGGTTGATCCTGCCAGTAGTCATATGCTCGTCTCAAAGATTAAGCCATGCATGTCTCAGTACGTGCCGAACTAAGGTGAAACCGCAAAAGGCTCATTAAATCAGTTATGGTTCCTTGGATAATAACACAGTTTTACTTGGATAACTGTGGTAATTCTAGAGCTAATACATGCAAACAGAGTCCAGACCACGATGAGTGAGACGGACGCTTTTATTAGACTAAAACCAATCGGTCGTCCGAGTTCCTTCGGGTCCGCGGCGCCGTTTAGTTTGGTGACTCTGGATAACAGGCTGATCGCACGGTCTACGAACCGGCGACGTATCCTTCAAATGTCTGCCTTATCAACTGACGATGGTTGGTTCTGCGCCTACCATGGTTTTGACGGGTGACGGGGAATCAGGGTTCGATTCCGGAGAGGGAGCCTGAGAAACGGCTACCACATCCAAGGAAGGCAGCAGGCGCGCAAATTACCCACTCTCAGTACGAGGAGGTAGTGACGAAAAATAACGATACGGGACTCATCCGAGGCCCCGTAATCGGAATGAGCATACTCTAAACCCTTATACGAGTATCAATTGGAGGGCAAGTCTGGTGCCAGCAGCCGCGGTAATTCCAGCTCCAATAGCGTATATTAAAGTTGTTGCGGTTAAAAAGCTCGTAGTCGGATCTGTGTCCAGCGCCGCCGGTTCACCGCCTGTCGGTGTTCAACTGGCGTGCAGCGGGACGTCCTGTCCGGTGGCGGTTCGGTTACCTGCGGGCACGTAGGGGTCGTCCGAGCATCGCTCGCGCCGGCTTCGAAGTCCCGCCGGGTATATCCGGGCCGCTTGGTTACCCGTCGCGGTGCTCTTAAACGAGTGTCGAGGCGGGCCGGCACTTTTACTTTGAACAAATTAGAGTGCTTAAAGCAGGCCATGCCACGCCTGAATAACTTTGCATGGAATAATGGAATAGGACCCCGGTTCTATTTTAGGTTGGTTTATAGAATCCGGGTAATGATCAATGGGGACTGCCGGGGGCATTCGTATTGCGACGTTAGAGGTGAAATTCTTGGATCGTCGCAAGACGGACTAGAGCGAAAGCATTTGCCAAGTATGTCTTCATCGATCAAGAACGAAAGTTAGAGTTTCGAAGGCGATCAGATACCGCCCTAGTTCTAACCATAAACTATGCCAGCCAGCGATCCGCCGATGTTCCTCCGATGACACGGCGGGCAGCTCCTCGGGAAACCAAAGCTTTTGGGTTCCGGGGGAAGTATGGTTGCAAAGCTGAAACTTAAAGGAATTGACGGAAGGGCACCACCAGGAGTGGAGCCTGCGGCTTAATTTGACTCAACACTGGAAAACTCACCAGGCCCGGACACCGGAAGGATTGACAGATTGAGAGCTCTTTCTTGATTCGGTGGGTGGTGGTGCATGGCCGTTCTTAGTTGGTGGAGCGATTTGTCTGGTTAATTCCGATAACGAACGAGACTCTAGCCTACTAACTAGGCGTACCCGGTATCCACAATCGTGCTACCGGCGAGCAAATTTCTTCTTAGAGGGACAAGCGGCTCTTAGCCGCACTAAACTGAGCAATAACAGGTCTGTGATGCCCTTAGATGTCCTGGGCCGCACGCGCGCTACACTAAAGGAATCAGCGTGTCCTCCCTGTCCGAAAGGACCGGGTAACCCGCTGAACCTCCTTTGTGCTAGGGATTGGGGCTTGCAATTGTTCCCCATGAACGAGGAATTCCCAGTAAGCGCAAGTCATAAGCTGGCGTTGATTACGTCCCTGCCCTTTGTACACACCGCCCGTCGCTACTACCGATTGAATGATTTAGTGAGGTCTTCGGACTGGTGCGCGGAGGCCGCTCGCGCGGTCTCCGATGTTGCCGGAAAGATGACCAAACTTGATCATTTAGAGGAAGTAAAAGTCGTAACAAGGTTTCCGTAGGTGAACCTGCGGAAGGATCATTAACGGTTGTAGCCATTGGCTCTAGCCCCGCCGGAATGGTGGTGGCGAAAACTTGGTAAGAGGGAGGTACCCTCGATTCATGATCCGGCCAGTGGTGGTCGAGGGAGGTACCCTCGATTCATATTCCCGGCACGCGTTCGGATACCGTCCGTACGTGTGTTTGCCTTTCGGCGGGCCTTAACTGTCCCGGCGATTCGCTGTAGGGAGCGGAGATCTGGCCGGTGTGGTATGTACTTGAAGAGGCCTGCCTATCCGTTCGTCGTCAATATTGTTTTAACTCGATCCGATGGCCCGTTGGGTTTAACTCGTTTTGTTTCGGCAATTCGCAGGCCCAACGGGATTGTTAGGGTTGAGCGGGGACGACTCGTCGTTCCTGCTTCCCTATTTTAACTCGCTTCGCTTTAGCAATTTGACGTTCGTTCTGGGAAGAGCACAATCGTTTCTGAGAGACCGGCCAGTGGTGGTCGAGGGAGGTACCCTCGATTCATATTCCCGGCACGCGTTCGGATACCGTCCGTACGTGTGTTTGCCTTTCGGCGGGCCTTAACTGTCCCGGCGATTCGCTGTAGGGAGCGGAGATCTGGCCGGTGTGGTATGTACTTGAAGAGGCCTGCCTATCCGTTCGTCGTCAATATTGTTTTAACTCGATCCGATGGCCCGTTGGGTTTAACTCGTTTTGTTTCGGCAATTCGCAGGCCCAACGGGATTGTTAGGGTTGAGCGGGGACGACTCGTCGTTCCTGCTTCCCTATTTTAACTCGCTTCGCTTTAGCAATTTGACGTTCGTTCTGGGAAGAGCACAATCGTTTCTGAGAGACCGGCCAGTGGTGGTCGAGGGAGGTACCCTCGATTCATATTCCCGGCACGCGTTCGGATACCGTCCGTACGTGTGTTTGCCTTTCGGCGGGCCTTAACTGTCCCGGCGATTCGCTGTAGGGAGCGGAGATCTGGCCGGTGTGGTATGTACTTAATAAAAAGTACGGTAAGCGAACTGCCGCCGAAAGGCGGCGCGTCTCGCCGGGCCAGTTCCACTGTCCCGGTGATTCGCTGTAGAGAGACCTGGCCAGCGTGGTCGAGGGAGGTACCCTCGATTCATATTCCCGGCACGCGTTCGGATACCGTCCGTACGTGTGTTTGCGTTTCGGCGGGCCTTAACTGTCCCGGCGATTCGCTGTAGGGAGCGGAGATCTGGCCGGTGTGGTATGTACTTTTTATTAAGTACTCTTTATTTTTTCTATCCGTACGGTAAGCGAACTGCCGCCGAAAGGCGGCGCGTCTCGCCGGGCCAGTTCCACTGTCCCGGTGATTCGCTGTAGAGAGATCCGGCCAGCGTGGTCGAGGGATTTGACCCTCGATGCATATTCCCGGCCACGTTTCGTATACCACCCGTTCGTGTGTTTGCGTTTCGGCGGGCCTTAACTGTCCCGGCAATTCGCTGTAGGGAGATCTGGCCAGTGTGGACTCTCTTGGGATTAGCGGCCGAATGGATCCCTTGGTGGTGCTTGGGATTAGCGGCCGAATGAATCCCTTGGTGGTGGTGGTAAATAATGTGGCGAGGAGTCCCGAGAGCCGAAAGGCTCACAACTAACTTTTTTAGGCGGATGTGCGCTCCGGCGCTGCCGTCGACCCGCCGACATTGTTACGCCCTCGGGCGTCTGTCCAACGCCCTCGGTCGTAACAATGACGGCACACCCTCACGGGTAGTTCGATGTCGGGACTCGATTTTCGTCTGTAGACGACTTAGATACCGAGCGGGGTGTTGTGTTAACGGTAGAGCAGTTGCCACGCTGAGATCCGTTGATGCTACGCCCGACAGCTCGGGGGATTCGTCCTGTTAGCTGGACGAGCTCCCCCAGAAAACCCGAAAGATGGTAACTCATATGGCCGGTGCGACACGGCGTACCGGTCATGTATACATATGTATACTTTATTTTTGTGCGGAAGACCCGGCGAGCCGGTGTTCTTTCTGTGCAAGGCTCAGCTAGACTCTTGATAAAAGCAACTCCTGTTGCTGTTTCTTGTGAACAGCCGTTGCACAAGAGTCAGCCGAGCCTAACGTCCTAGGTTATATCCGAAGCCGATACGGCGTTAGGATAGCGCCCGGGGCGAAAGGGAATCCGGTTCCTATTCCGGAGCCCGGTTGCGGTAACCGCGTTCGCGGGCTTTTCACAAGCCTTCGAGCGCTCGCCTGGGTAACCTGAGACACCCGGAGACGCCGTCGGGGGGTCCGGGAAGAGTTATCTTTTCTCTGTAAGCGTTCATGTTCCCTGGAATCCTCCAGCAGGGAGATAGGGTTTAGAACGCGAAGAGCACCGCACTTGCGGCGGTGTCTGGACCTACCCCCTCGGACCTTGAAAATCCGGGTTAGAGCTGAAATAGCGGCTACCGCGCCGGATAAGGTAATAACCCGAGAGGTCCTAACTCGGTTTGAGATCAGAAGGTTCTGAGAATCTGTCTCAAGTTTCTCTCTATTCACAAGTAAGGCGGACCGCAGCGCCTTAAGAGTGCGTACGGGAACCGTCGTGCCGATCGGCCGGACGAGCTCTCCCTGCTTAACACGCACTCGCGTCTGTCCCACCGAATCGGGAAGGGGGCACCCGATGTTAATAATAACAGGCGGCCGTACTGGAGAGGATTAACGTGTGTCCTTCTCTCGTCGGCCGCCGGACGAGCTCTGACGGGGGACAGAATTTACGAGCAGCAAGCAGCTAGCGGCGGGGTCGACAAGACCTCGTCCGTGTAGCGAGAAAAATTCCAGTCTTGTTATTTCGGCCGGCCGTCTTGCTGATGCTGTCGCATCTCGCGTGTGGACGAACCGGCTTAAATACAGGATTGGGTTGAAATCAGAAGGTTTCGGGAATTTGAATCGGAAGGTTCTTAGAATCCGGCTCATTTTCTCTCGATTCCAGTTAGTTGCTCTCGTCTGTCCGACCGAATCGGGAACTGGCACCCGATAATAATAACAGGCGGCCGTAGCTTGAGCTGTGAGTGTCGACGGGGAAGTGAGGGAGCACTGGTGAAGCGCAGAAGCACACCTCGCGACAAACCGATCGGGACGCCTCTGGTCGGCCGCCGGACGAGCTCTGACGGGGGACAGACTTTACACGAGCAGCAAGCAGCTCGGCGGCGGGGTCGACAAGACCTCGTGCGTGTAGCGAGAAACGCTAAGGCGGAAGGCAGCGCCTTAAGAGTGCGTACGGGAGCCGTCGTGCCGATCGGCCGGACGAGCTCTCCCTGCTTAACACGCTCTCGTCCGTCCGACCGAATCGGGAAGGGTGCACCCGATGGTAATAATAGTGAGAAACGGGGGACTCGTCCGCGACTCTAGCCGACGGACGAGCTCCCCCAGAAAAGCCGAGAGAGACAGTGCCTTACTGATGACCAGTCGTTGCTATAGTAATCCTGCTCAGTACGAGAGGAACCGCAGGTTCGGACAGCTACCGTCCGTGGGATTGTGCCTGAAGGCCGAATCCCTTCTAGTAAATAATGAGGAGTCCCGTGAGTCGAAAGGCATTTAACTTTACTAGGCGGATTGTGCGCTCCGGCGCTGCCGTCGACAAGCCGATCATGTTGCCTTCGGGCTGAGCGTGGCTGCGGAAGCTGTGTCACCGCCAGTATAATCGCTCGGCCCTTAGGCGTAACAATGGTAACCCTGACGGGTAGTTCGAAGTCGGGACTCGATTTTCGTCTGTAGACGACTTAGGTACCGAGCGGGGTGTTGTGTTAACGGTAGAGCAGTTGCCACGCTGCGATCTGTTGAGACACCGCCCTACAGCTCGGGGGATTCGTCCTGTTAGCTGGACGAGCTCCCCCAGAAAACCCGAAAGATGGTGAACTCATATGGCCGGTGCGCACGGCGTACCGGCCATATATACACATATGTGTATACTTTATTTTTTCTATCCGTACGGTAAGCGAACTGCCGCCGCGAGGCGGCAGCACACGCTATGAGCACTACCCTGAGCGGTGGATCACTTGGCTCGTGGGTCGATGAAGAGCGCCGCTAGTTGCGCGACGTCATGTGAACTGCAGGACACACGAACATTGACGAATTGAACGCACATTGCGGCCCTATAGGATTCGTCCGCCAGGGCCACTCCTGTCTGAGTGTCGAACCATTTTACGTACGTGGCGGCTATTACGCCCGTACCAGTTGGGGTGATGTAGGCCCAGTCGCTCGGAATCACCAACCGGGCGTCGCGCGGCCAGACCGCCCCTATTATTGGCGTTTCGCCGGGCCTTAACTGTCCCGGCGATCGCTGGAGCAAGCCTGTTCAGCGCCCTCGCCTCGCGCAGGGTCCGTACGGATCCGTAGTAAAGCAGCACACTGTGCCACGGTTCGTACGTCCGCCTTTTCGATCCCTTAGATGTGCGAGAGAACTGTGCGGACGGGGTTCCGTTGTTACGGTGGCTGGGTGATGCTCCGGTTGAACTGCGGCCTTGCCGAGACCGGGGGCCCGCTGGACAAAACAGCCCGGACAAACGTTCGGGGCAGTAGCAGCGAGATTACGTCGTCCCTCTTCCTAAGCCGGCGGTTCTCGTCGGCGGC
>JAQMRL010000115.1:22500-34525 GCA_035578175.1 Catonia carolina
CGTATGGCATGATCAGTGCCGGGCCCGAGCGCTCGGACACTAGGCGAGGCCGCCCGATACCGAACATTTCATACGGGAGCAATCATCTCATACGGGAAAAAAAACGGTTTTTGGCTTGTAGCGGCCGAACGGAAGGAGCTAGAAGGAGAAGAGGAAGGCTCTAACGAAAGATTTTACAACGGCGCATCTAACTGGCGCGGTCCCCGGCGCGATCGGACTAAAGGTTCAGCCGCTACAAGCCAAAAACCGTTTTTTTTTTCCGTATGAGATGATGAGTGCAGGGCCCGAGCGGTCGGCCCGAGGCGAGTCCGCCTGCTACCGAACATTCCATACGGGAGCGATCATCTCATACGAAGAAAAATTTCTCGTATGGCATGATCAGTGCCGGGCCCGAGCGCTCGGACACTAGGCGAGGCCGCCCGATACCGAACATTTCATACGGGAGCAATCATCTCATACGGGAAAAAAAACGGTTTTTGGCTTGTAGCGGCCGAACGGAAGGAGCTAGAAGGAGAAGAGGAAGGCTCTAACGAAAGAATTTTACAACGGCGCATCTAACTGGCGCGGTCCCGGCGCGATCGGACTAAAGGTTCAGCCGCTACAAGCCAAAAACCGTTTTTTTTTTCCGTATGAGATGATGAGTGCAGGGCCCGAGCGGTCGGCCCGAGGCGAGTCCGCCTGCTACCGAACATTCCATACGGGAGCGATCATCTCATACGAAGAAAAATTTCTCGTATGGCATGATCAGTGCCGGGCCCGAGCGCTCGGACACTAGGCGAGGCCGCCCGATACCGAACATTTCATACGGGAGCAATCATCTCATACGGGAAAAAAAACGGTTTTTGGCTTGTAGCGGCCGAACGGAAGGAGCTAGAAGGAGAAGAGGAAGGCTCTAACGAAAGATTTTACAACGGCGCATCTAACTGGCGCGGTCCCGGCGCGATCGGACTAAAGGTTCAGCCGCTACAAGCCAAAAACCGTTTTTTTTTTCCGTATGAGATGATGAGTGCAGGGCCCGAGCGGTCGGCCCGAGGCGAGTCCGCCTGCTACCGAACATTCCATACGGGAGCGATCATCTCATACGAAGAAAAATTTCTCGTATGGCATGATCAGTGCCGGGCCCGAGCGCTCGGACACTAGGCGAGGCCGCCCGATACCGAACATTTCATACGGGAGCAATCATCTCATACGGGAAAAAAAACGGTTTTTTGGCTTGTAGCGGCCGAACGGAAGGAGCTAGAAGGAGAAGAGGAAGGCTCTAACGAAAGATTTTACAACGGCGCATCTAACTGGCGCGGTCCCGGCGCGATCGGACTAAAGGTTCAGCCGCTACAAGCCAAAAACCGTTTTTTTTTTTTTTTTTCAAATTTCATTAAAAATCGACGTGAAACATATTTTCAATAATAAATCAAGTAAATATTCGTACGGGAAAGACTTGTAATTGAAAAAAAAAAAAATTTTTGGTGGCCCTGAAAAGGGCCATTTTTTTGGTTTTTGGCTCGTAGTGGGCGAACGGAAGGCGCTAGACGGGCTGGCTATAGTGCGTTTATGTGATTTTACAACGGGGAATCTAGCTGGCGTGGTCCCGGCGCCGCCGGGATTAAAATAAAGAAAAACATTCCTCTAACATTCGAGTAATGCTAGTATTGATAACCGATCACTGAACGAGAAGGCGGATGGTAAAATATATTTTACAACTAAAAATAATTTTTCAACGTAGAATATTCACTATATTTATTGTTAACAAATACGTTCTAGTCGATTTCTAATGAAATGTGAAAAAAAAAATATTTTTACCCTAAAAATATTCAAAGTCCGACGACAATAAAACTCGGAAAACTTATCATGTCATACGAAAAAATTTTTCACAAAATTATTCTAAGTCCAACAAAAATGTCAAGAAAATAGGGCATCTCTTCATTTTTGAAGGGAGGTTGACAACCTCCGAATCGAGGTCCGATGGGTCAAACGCCCCTAAAATCACGTTTTCTCGGTATACCCCCGACGTGCCATACTGGAACTTTTGTCGCTTCTATAGGGGACTAGGGTGCTCTGACCGCGTATGAAACGAAAGGTACGGTCGGACAGACTGCCTTCGCTCGCCGAGCCAAGGCGACCGTCTATCGCTGCGAGGCCCGGTCTTCGCTGCCAGGCAGCCCTGCTGCCACCGATCGTACCGAAGCGAGTCAATACGAGTCCCTACCCCGGCAAGCGAAGACCGGGGCCTCGCAGCACGAGCGGGCCCGGCGCACGGACTTTTCTCACCGTGCGTCTGCCGATCTCTCTCGGCGCTCCTTACCTTAGGCAGGCGACTGTTGGCGGGGCTGCGGAGGCTCGATCGCCCTTCGAGTCTCGTTCTCTCGGTCTTGCCTCGCAGCACGAGCGGGCCCGGCGCACGGACTTTTCTCACCGTGCGTCCGCCGATCCCTCGGCGCTGCTTACCGTAGGCAGGCGACTGTTGGCCCGGCTGCGGAGGCTCGACCGCCCTTCGAGTCTCGTTCTCTCGGACTTACCTCGTCGTGCCGTACTAGACGCCCGATAAAGGAGTCCGGGCGGCTTGCTGCTGTTAAGGCGGCCGCGACGACCCGATCTCCCCCCTTCGAGTCTCGTTCTCTCGGTCTTACCTCGTCGTGCCTAACTAGACGCCCGAATAAGGAGTCCGGGCGAATTGCTCTCAGCGGGGCAGCGGAGGCTCGATCGCCGGGCGAGTCCCTCGGTCTTACCTCGTCGTGCCATACTAGACGCCCGAATAAGGAGTCCGGGCGGCTTGCTGCTGTTAAGGCGGCCGCGACGGCCCGATCGCCCTTCGAGTCTCGTTCTCTCGGTCTTACCTCGTCGTGCCATACTAGAAGCCCGAATAAGGAGTTCGGGCGACTTGCTGCTGTTAAGGCGGCTGAGACGGCCCGATCTCCCCTTCGAGTCTCGTTCTCTCGGACTTACCTCGTCGTGCCATACTAGACGCCCGAATAAGGAGTCCGGGCGGCTTGCTGCTGTTAAGGCGGCTGCGACGGCCCGATCTCACCTTCGAGTCTCGTTCTCTCGGACTTACCTCGTCGTGCCTAACTAGAAGCCCGAATAAGGAGTTCGGGCGACTTGCTGCTGTTAAGGCGGCTGAGACGGCCCGATCGCCCTTCGAGCCTCGTTCTCTCGGACTTACCTCGTCGTGCCTAACTAGACGCCCGAATAAGGAGTCCGGGCGGCTTGCTGCTGTTAAGGCGGCCGCGACGGCCCGATCGCCCTTCGAGTCTCGTTCTCTCGGTCTTACCTCGTCGTGCCATACTAGACGCCCGAATAAGGAGTCCGGGCGACTTGCTGCTGTTAAGGCGGCTGAGACGGCCCGATCTCCCCTTCGAGTCTCGTTCTCTCGGACTTACCTCGTCGTGCCATACTAGACGCCCGAATAAGGAGTCCGGGCGGCTTGCTGCTGTTAAGGCGGCCGCGACGGCCCGATCGCCCTTCGAGTCTCGTTCTCTCGGTCTTACCTCGTCGTGCCTAACTAGACGCCCGAATAAGGAGTCCGGGCGGCTTGCTGCTGTTAAGGCGGCTGAGACGGCCCGATCTCCCCTTCGAGTCTCGTTCTCTCGGACTTACCTCGTCGTGCCTAACTAGACGCCCGAATAAGGAGTCCGGGCGAATTGCTCTCAGCGGGGCAGCGGAGGCTCGATCGCCGGGCGAGTCCCGTTCCCTCGGTCTTACCTCGTCGTGCCATACTAGACGCCCGAATAAGGAGTCCGGGCGGCTTGCTGCTGTTAAGGAGGCCGCGACGGCCCGATCGCCCTTCGAGTCTCGTTCTCTCGGTCTTGCCTCGCAGCACGAGCGGGCCCGGCGCACGGACTTTTCTCACCGTGCGTCCGCCGATCTCTCTCGGCGCTCCTTACCGTAGGCAGGCGACTGTTGGCGGGGCTGCGGAGGCTCGATCGCCCTTCGAGTCTCGTTCTCTCGGTCTTGCCTCGCAGCACGAGCGGGCCCGGCGCACGGACTTTTCTCACCGTGCGTCCGCCGATCTCTCTCGGCGCTGCTTACCGTAGGCAGGCGACTGTTGGCGGGGCTGCGGAGGCTGGATCGCCCTTCGAGTCTCGTTCTCTCGGTCTTGCCTCGCAGCACGAGCGGGCCCGGCGCACGGACTTTTCTCACCGTGCGTCCGCCGATCTCTCGGCGCTGCTTACCGTAGGCAGGCGACTGTTGGCGGGGCTGCGGAGGCTCGATCCCCCTTCGAGTCTCGTTCTCTCGGTCTTACCTCGTCGTGCCATACTAGACGCCCGAATAAGGAGTCCGGGCGACTTGCTGCTGTTAAGGCGGCTGAGACGGCCCGATCTCCCCTTCGAGTCTCGTTCTCTCGGTCTTACCTCGTCGTGCCTAACTAGACGCCCGAATAAGGAGTCCGGCGGCTTGCTGCTGTTAAGGCGGCCGCGACGGCCCGATCGCCCTTCGAGTCTCGTTCTCTCGGTCTTACCTCGTCGTGCCTAACTAGACGCCCGAATAAGGAGTCCGGGCGAATTGCTCTCAGCTGGGCAGCGGAGGCTCGATCGCCGGGCGAGTCCCGTTCCCTCGGTCTTACCTCGTCGAGCCATACTAGAAGCCCGAATAAGGAGTCCGGGCGGCTTGTCTAACTAGACGCCCGAATAAGGAGTTCGGGCGACTTGCTGCTGTTAAGGCGGCTGAGACGGCCCGATCGCCCTTCGAGCCTCGTTCTCTCGGACTTACCTCGTCGTGCCATACTAGACGCCCGAATAAGGAGTCCGGGCGACTTGCTGCTGTTAAGGCGGCTGAGACGGCCCGATCTCCCCTTCGAGTCTCGTTCTCTCGGACTTACCTCGTCGTGCCTAACTAGACGCCCGAATAAGGAGTCCGGGCGACTTGGTCTCAGCGGGGCAGCGGAGGCTCGATCGCCGGGCGAGTCCCGTTCCCTCGGACTTACCTCGTCGTGCCATACTAGACGCCCGAATAAGGAGTCCGGGCGACTTGCTGCTGTTAAGGCGGCTGAGACGGCCCGATCTCCCCTTCGAGTCTCGTTCTCTCGGACTTACCTCGTCGTGCCTAACTAGACGCCCGAATAAGGAGTCCGGGCGAATTGCTCTCAGCGGGGCAGCGGAGGCTCGATCGCCAGGCGAGTCCCGTTCCCTCGGTCTTACCTCGTCGTGCCATACTAGACGCCCGAATAAGGAGTCCGGGCGGCTTGCTGCTGTTAAGGCGGCCGCGACGGCCCGATCGCCCTTCGAGTCTCGTTCTCATCGGACTTACCTCGTCGTGCCATACTAGAAGCCCGAATAAGGTGTCCGGGCGACTTGCTGCTGTTAAGGCGGCTGAGACGGCCCGATCTCCCCTTCGAGTCCCGTTCTTTCGGTCTTACCTCGTCGTGCCATACTAGACGCCCGAATAAGGAGTCCGGGCGGCTTGCTGCTGTTAAGGCGGCCGCGACGGCCCGATCGCCCTTCGAGTCTCGTTCTCTCGGACTTACCTCGTCGTGCCATACTAGACGCCCGAATAAGGAGTTCGGGCGACTTGCTGCTGTTAAGGCGGCTGAGACGGCCCGATCGCCCTTCGAGCCTCGTTCTCTCGGACTTACCTCGTCGTGCCTAACTAGACGCCCGAATAAGGAGTCCGGGCGAATTGCTCTCAGCGGGGCAGCGGAGGCTCGATCGCCGGGTGAGTCCCGTTCCCTCGGTCTTACCTCGTCGTGCCATACTAGAAGCCCGAATAAGGAGTTCGGGCGACTTGCTGCTGTTAAGGCGGCTGAGACGGCCCGATCGCCCTTCGAGCCTCGTTCTCTCGGACTTACCTCGTCGTGCCATACTAGACGCCCGAATAAGGAGTTCGGGCGACTTGCTGCTGTTAAGGCGGCTGAGACGGCCCGATCGCCCTTCGAGCCTCGTTCTCTCGGACTTACCTCGTCGTGCCACACTAGACGCCCGAATAAGGAGTTCGGGCGACTTGCTGCTGTTAAGGCGGCTGAGACGGCCCGATCGCCCTTCGAGCCTCGTTCTCTCGGACTTACCTCGTCGTGCCTAACTAGACGCCCGAATAAGGAGTCCGGGCGAATTGCTCTCAGCGGGGCAGCGGAGGCTCGATCGCCGGGCGAGTCCCGTTCCCTCGGTCTTACCTCGTCGTGCCATACTAGACGCCCGAATAAGGAGTCCGGGCGAATTGCTCTCAGCGGGGCAGCGGAGGCTCGATCGCCGGGCGAGTCTTGTTCCCTCGGTCTTACCTCGTCGTGCCATACTAGACGCCCGAATAAGGAGTCCGGGCGGCTTGCTGCTGTTAAGGCGGCCGCGACGGCCCGATCGCCCTTCGAGTCTCGTTCTCTCGGACTTACCTCGTCGTGCCATACTAGACGCCCGAATAAGGAGTTCGGGCGACTTATCATGTCATACGAAAATATTCACCGCAGGCAGGCGACTGTTGGCGAGGCTGCGGAGGCTCGATCGCCGGGCGAGTCCCGTTCCCTCGGTCTTACCTCGTCGTGCCATACTAGAAGCCCGAATAAGGAGTTCGGGCGACTTGCTGCTGTTAAGGCGGCTGAGACGGCCCGATCGCCCTTCGAGTCTTGTTCTCTCGGTCTTACCTCGTCGTGCCATACTAGCAGCCCGAATAGGGAGGTCGGGCGATTCATCATGTCATACGAAATTATTTACCGCAGGCCGCAGACTGTTGGCGGGGCTGCGGAGGCTCGATCGCCGGGCGAGTCCCGTTCCCTCGGTCGACCCTCGTCGTGTCATACCACAAGCCCGACTAAGAAAAAATATTCCAAGTCCGACTGAAATGTCCAAAAAAAAGGGCATCTCTTCATTTTTCACCGTAGGTTGACAACCTCCGAATACAGGTCCGAAGGCTCAATCGCCGCCAAAATCACGTTTTCTCGGTATACCCCCGACATGCCATACTGGAACTTTTGTCGCTTCTATAGGGGACTAGGGTGCTCTGACCGCGTATGAAACGAAAGGTACGGTCGGACCGACTGCCTTCGCTCGCCGAGCCAAGGCGACCGTCTATCGCTGCGAGGCCCGGTCTTCGCTGCCAGGCAGCCCTGCTGCCACCGATCGTACCGAAGCGAGTCAATACGAGTCCCTACCCCGGCAAGCGAAGACCGGGGCCTCGCAGCACGAGCGGGCCCGGCGCACGGACTTTTCTCACCGTGCGTCCGCCGATCTCTCTCGGCGCTCCTTACCGTAGGCAGGCGACTGTTGACGGGGCTGCGGAGGCTCGATCGCCCTTCGAGTCTCGTTCTCTCGGACTTACCTCGTCGTGCCATACTAGACGCCCGAATAAGGAGTTCGGGCGACTTGCTGCTGTTAAGGCGGCTGAGACGGCCCGATCGCCCTTCGAGTCTCGTTCTCTCGGACTTACCTCGTCGTGCCTAACTAGACGCCCGAATAAGGAGTCCGGGCAAATTGCTCTCAGCGGGGCAGCGGAGGCTCGATCGCCGGGCGAGTCCCGTTCCCTCGGTCTTACCTCGTCGTGCCATACTAGAAGCCCGAATAAGGAGTCCGGGCGACTTGCTGCTGTTAAGGCGGCCGCGACGGCCCGATCTCCCCTTCGAGTCTCGTTCTCTCGGTCTTACCTCGTCGTGCCTAACTAGACGCTCGAATAAGGAGTCCGGGCGGCTTGCTGCTGTTAAGGCGGCCGCGACGGCCCGATCGCCTTTCGAGTCTCGTTCTCTCGGACTTACCTCGTCGTGCCATACTAGCAGTCCGAATAAGGAGTCCGGGCGACTTGCTGCTGTTAAGGCGGCTGAGACGGCCCGATCGCCCTTCGAGTCTCGTTCTCTCGGACTTACTTCGTCGTGCCACACTAGACGCCCGAATAAGGAGTTCGGGCTACTTATCATGTCATACGAAAATATTCACCGCAGGCAGGCGACTGTTGGCGGGGCTGCGGAGGCTCGATCGCCGGGCGAGTCCCGTTCCCTCGGTCTTACCTCGTCGTGCCATACTAGACGCCCGAATAAGGAGTCCGGGCGACTTGCTGCTGTTAAGGCGGCTGCGACGGCCCGATCTCCCCTTCGAATCTCGTTCTCTCGGTCTTACCTCGTCGTGCCTAACTAGACGCCCGAATAAGGAGTTCGGGCGACTTGCTGCTGTTAAGGCGGCTGAGACGGCCCGATCGCCCTTCGAGCCCTCGTTCTCTCGGACTTACCTCGTCGTGCCATACTAGACGCCCGAATAAGGAGTCCGGCGACTTGCTGCTGTTAAGGCGGCTGAGACGGCCCGATCTCCCCTTCGAGTCTCGTTCTCTTGGACTTACCTCGTCGTGCCTAACTAGACGCCCGAATAAGGAGTCCGGGCGACTTGGTCTCAGCGGGGCAGCGGAGGCTCGATCGCCGGGCGAGTCCCGTTCCCTCGGACTTACCTCGTCGTGCCATACTAGACGCCCGAATAAGGAGTCCGGGCGACTTGCTGCTGTTAAGGCGGCTGAGACGGCCCGATCTCCCCTTCGAGTCTCGTTCTCTCGGACTTACCTCGTCGTGCCTAACTAGACGCCCGAATAAGGAGTCCGGGCGAATTGCTCTCAGCGGGGCAGCGGAGGCTCGATCGCCAGGCGAGTCCCGTTCCCTCGGTCTTACCTCGTCGTGCCATACTAGACGCCCGAATAAGGAGTCCGGGCGGCTTGCTGCTGTTAAGGCGGCCGCGACGGCCCGATCGCCCCTTCGAGTCTCGTTCTCTCGGACTTACCTCGTCGTGCCATACTAGAAGCCCGAATAAGGAGTTCGGGCGACTTGCTGCTGTTAAGGCGGCTGAGACGGCCCGATCGCACTTCGAGCCTCGTTCTCTCGGACTTACCTCGTCGTGCCATACTAGACGCCCGAATAAGGTGTCCGGGCGACTTGCTGCTGTTAAGGCGGCTGAGACGGCCCGATCTCCCCTTCGAGCCTCGTTCTCTCGGACTTACCTCGTCGTGCCATACTAGACGCCCGAATAAGGAGCCCGGGCGGCTTGCTGCTGTTAAGGCGGCCGCGACGGCCCGATCGCCCTTCGAGTCTCGTTCTCTCGGTCTTACCTCGCCGTGCCTAACTAGACGCCCGAATAATGAGTCCGGGCGAATTGCTTTTAGCGGGGCAGCGGAGGCTCGATCGCCGGGCGAGTCCCGTTCCCTCGGTCTTACCTCGTCGTGCCATACTAGACGCCCGAATAAGGAGTCCGGGCGACTTGCTGCTGTTAAGGCGGCTGCGACGGCCCGATCTCCCCTTCGAATCTCGTTCTCTCGGTCTTACCTCGTCGTGCCTAACTAGACGCCCGAATAAGGAGTTCGGGCGACTTGCTGCTGTTAAGGCGGCTGAGACGGCCCGATCGCCCTTCGAGTCTCGTTCTCTCGGACTTACCTCGTCGTGCCATACTAGACGCCCGAATAAGGAGTCCGGGCGACTTGCTGCTGTTAAGGCGGCTGAGACGGCCCGATCTCCCCTTCGAGTCTCGTTCTCCTCGGACTTACCTCGTCGTGCCTAACTAGACGCCCGAATAAGGAGTCCGGGCGAATTGCTCTCAGCGGGGCAGCGGAGGCTCGATCGCCGGGCGAGTCCCGTTCTTTCGGTCTTACCTCGTCGTGCCTAACTAGACGCCCGAATAAGGAGTCCGGGCGACTTGCTGCTGTTAAGGCGGCCGCGACGGCCCGATCGCCCTTCGAGTCTCGTTCTCTCGGACTTACCTCGTCGTGCCATACTAGACGCCCGAATAAGGAGTCCGGGCGACTTGCTGCTGTTAAGGCGGCTGAGACGGCCCGATCTCCCCTTCGAGTCTCGTTCTCTCGGACTTACCTCGTCGTGCCTAACTAGACGCCCGAATAAGGAGTCCGGGCGAATTGCTCTCAGCGGGGCAGCGGAGGCTCGATCGCCGGGCGAGTCCCGTTCCCTCGGTCTTACCTCGTCGTGCCTAACTAGACGCCCGAATAAGGAGTCCGGGCGACTTGCTGCTGTTAAGGCGGCCGCGACGGCCCGATCGCCCTTCGAGTCTCGTTCTCTCGGACTTACCTCGTCGTGCCATACTAGACGCCCGAATAAGGAGTCCGGGCGACTTGCTGCTGTTAAGGCGGCTGAGACGGCCCGATCTCCCCTTCGAGTCTCGTTCTCTCGGACTTACCTCGTCGTGCCTAACTAGACGCCCGAATAAGGAGTCCGGGCGAATTGCTCTCAGCGGGGCAGCGGAGGCTCGATCGCCGGGCGAGTCCCGTTCCCTCGGTCTTACCTCGTCGTGCCTAACTAGACGTCCGAATAAGGAGTCCGGGCGACTTGCTGCTGTTAAGGCGGCCGCGACGGCCCGATCGCCCTTCGAGTCTCGTTCTCTCGGACTTACCTCGTCGTGCCATACTAGACGCCCGAATAAGGAGTCCGGGCGACTTGCTGCTGTTAAGGCGGCTGCGACGGCCCGATCCCCCTTCGAGTCTCGTTCTCTCGGTCTTACCTCGTCGTGCCATACTAGAAGCCCGAATAAGGAGTCCGGGCGACTTGCTGCTGTTAAGGCGGCCGCGACGGCCCGATCCCCCTTCGAGTCTCGTTCTCTCGGTCTTACCTCGTCGTGCCTAACTAGACGCCCGAATAAGGAGTCCGGGCGACTTGCTGCTGTTAAGGCGGCTGCGACGGCCCGATCGCCGCCAAAGTCTCGTTCTCTCGGTCTTACCTCGTCGTGCCATACTAGAATCATCAAAAATTAGTTAGAGTCGAGCGATGTTGTCCAAAAAATAGAGCATCTCTTCATTTTTGAAGGGAGGTTGACAACCTCTGTATCTATGTCCGTCAGGTGAAACGCCGCCAAAATCACGTTTTCTCGGGACCCCCCCGACATGCCAAACTGGAACTTTTGTCGCTTCTATAAGGGAGTGTGGGTTGATGGTGGTAGTATCTCCCCCGGGTGTCTGTCGAAGGTAAGAGTACGCATGGTGCTGTGACCCAGTATTACGCATATTCTTCGTCCCAAGACGTTCAAGGCATCCCCACTTTTGGTCAGGCCGACTGGATCTTCTTTCGTTCTGTGTATTCAAGCGTCTGTTGATCTCACTCGTGCCTGGCTTTTTGAGCATTTCAGCTTCCACCGGCGGCATTTCATACCCTAAAAAGTTGGTGTCGACGGTGGGCCTAAAGCGTTTTCGCTCCGATTACCCACTATTAGGGACGGCATTGGTATGAGCTTATCGCGCTGATTCGGAACCGACTCTATAGCTGCTACGTACGAGGTAAAACTGTACTCGTCTAGATTGTGCTTGGCCTCGGATCCGAGTCGCGATGCTATTCTCACCAAAATGGCATTCGGGTAGCGCTTTGTGTTGACTTGCCTTTGCTATGTAACCGAGGTCGGAGTGCAGCTGGTGGTTACGCCGATTCGTCTGTCTGTTCCATATGTTGGCGTGGTCTGGGGTCTGGGGTTCACTCTATGATATTCATACGCATAGATCCGTTCCCCGATATAGGTCCCCCTATGTTATTTTTCGCTTAGTCGGACAGGCATAGGTGCATGTTGGCTAATGGAACAGGCTTTCGGGTGACGTTTCCTTGGTGCGCCGATTATGTTCTCAGCTATGTCACCGCTCGAACAAGCCGCCGCTGAATCGCTGTTCTCGAAAGCTGTGTCATCGATGTTCAGTGCAGATTCGTGCGGCCTCGAGACTGACGATGTGTGGCAATCATTGATTTGATTTCTTGGCGCCCCGGTCACAGTCGCTGTAGTTCCGTACCTATGGTGCGGCGACACACTTACAGCGGCGACTTGCTGGCCGGGCGTTCTTATGGTTATTGCGATTACTCTCTTGCTCCGTGGCGATAGCGTCATATACCATCGCTTGGGCGGTCTGCGTTCCTTGGGACTAGCATCTCTCTGAATTGCTCGCCGCACAAGCGATACAATCGATCGGCCGTGCTTTCGAGCACCCAGGTGTTCTTTAGCGCGGCCACCAACACAATTGGGTTGAAATCAGAAGGTATAGAGAATTTGATACAGAAGGTTCCTAGAACCTGGCTCATTTTCTCTCGACTCCAGTCTTGTTATTTCGGCCGGCCGTCTTGCTGATGCTATCGCATCTCGCGTACGCACTCTGATATGTG
>JAQMRL010000116.1:0-34167 GCA_035578175.1 Catonia carolina
CACATATCAGAGTGCGTAGACGGCGGCTGTGGTGTTGTCGATACACTAGAAAAACTAGTACGTTTTCTATCTTTATTGTATATGATTTTTTTTATTTTTCTTTAATATCCGACTGTTCTACAACAGTATTGTATATGAAACCGAACCAAATGACGAACACAATTATACAATCACACACCAAACGGTGAAATGATGTAGAGAATGGGTCGATTAAAATTGTAACGTATTAGTATCAATTATTTTGTGTTGTTTGTTCTATTGTTGTCATCATTAGCTATATATATATTTTTTTTCTTTTTATTATGCGATTTTTTTTATTAATTATATATTTCCACCAGTTTTACTGTTTTGTTATTTGGTAGGATGTTTAGAAGAAATTACTGTCTGTTGTAGATGATTTATTGTCTGTCGTAGATTTTTTATCGTCTGTTGTGGATTTATTGTCTGTCGTAGATTTTTTATCGTCTGTTGTAGATGATTTATTGTCTGTTGTTGATTTTTTATTGTCTGTTGTTGATTTTTTACAATATCCGAACATATACCAAGCGACTCCTAAGAGTAAGAATAATACAACTGTTATGAGCACTGCGAAAATAATTTTTCGTTCCTTCTTCCATTCTATTTTTTTAAAATATTAATAATAACTGCGTTGACAATCGACTAGAGCTTTTCAATTTCGAGTTGCGTTTTATGTTGTTGTTTTTGCTTTACACTTTTCTAGGTAATACTTCCACACAAGAAAGGCGATACCTATAATTACAACAGTTATCGCAACCGATATTCCTATTTTCATATTTTCTTCCATTTTTTAATAGACTGACTCTATGACTCAGGCGCAGTAAGTTTTCTTGTACCACCACCACGCTCCACCGCATAAAACTGCTGTAATTACAACAGCCATAATAATCTTCATATTTTCATCCATTTTTTTATAAGTTCTTTTTAATCTCTAAACATTTCAAATGCTTTACTTCCCATTGTTTGTTTATAAACAGTTATCATTGCAAGAAGAATTTGGATACCGCGTCCATAAACGCCGATACAGTATATGATAACTGCGACAACCGTGAGACCCGCCAGAACCCAGACACGTTTACAGTCTATAATCATTTTTATAATTCAGTACTACAGATTGCGAGTCTTTGACTTCATGTAGTTGTAATAAGTATACATAAGATATATTTCCATTATCTTTATCACCATCAATACGAGAAACGAAGCTGCAATCACTAAAATGCCGTAGCAGTTCTCCATTTTTTATACCATCACAGTAGCATTCAAACGGCGCTGCACCCATAATGAAACGGTTTCAATAATTGCCAAAATTACAGAGATTATCGTACATCCTATAAGTGTGTAGTGCATTTTTATTTTTATTTATTATATTGTTCAATGCATACCACAAACACTTGCTACCACTGATAACCCGTTGAATTTAGTGATATCCCGCTGTGTGAAGCTACGAATAACATTAGAATCAGTGTATACGGTCATATTTACTTATATTTTTCTGTTGCGAGAGATTCAGAATTTATAGAAAAACTCTCCACTCTAAAAACTGGATTGAAATATGACAAAATTATTATATACGAAATTTAGTTGTAAAGAAATAAAATAATTTAAACTATTTTTTAAGAACGAAACGGAAAGGATAATTGTAATTACACATAAAACACTTAGAGAAACTAAAATATATAACTATATATCTTTTAAAATGAAAATTTGTGTATAAAATTGGGTCGACGACTTGTATAAGCGTATGAAAGACTACGGGACGTATTTCAATTTGTCAACTGTAAACGGTGTCGATCTGCTAAGAACGCCTGGCGATCAAGGAAATTCAAAGACGAATGCAAAGATGTGTTCCTATCTGAATAGATAGGCTTAAAGGTCAGATATAGGCTTTATTTATTTATTGTTATAAAATTTTCATTTATTTATTTATTTTTTGAATATGATTGATTTGGGTTTTTATTTTTTTATTAAGTGTTTTATGAATCACAAACTCAGTTCTCACATGTTCCTTATTGTTTTCAGTAACTGTTAATTTGTTTTGTATGTATAAGTTACAAATATCCCTTATGATATAACTGCAAACTAAATATAAGTACCTTACTACAATATGAAATACAAAAAAACACATAATCTATTCATACTTGCGAATAGGCCTTCTATGCAGGTGTTTTTTCGAACAATTAAATTTGCAATTTAAAAAAAATGAAAAGTAATGTTATTTATTTGTTTTGTATATCTTTTCGCAGAAATAAATTTTATTGAATAAAATTTATTGATTTTGACTGGAGTGGAAATTATTACATCGAGACAACACCAAAGAAGAAAACGTTCCAGATTTTAAACATTTCAAACGGGAACTCCGGTCTCCGCTAACCAATATCTGTCCGCGACGAATTGTTTGTTTTGATGGAATAAATACACTCGCTATCGGTCATTTCTGGGCGGGACTAAATCTATAATAATATCGAATCAAACTGCGATCGATCGGTCTACGGTTTTTGTAGTTGTTTTTCTTCCTCTGTTTTTTTTCAACTTGTCAGTAGTATTTAAAAATTTTTTATACTCATCAATATAATTTTCTTTGTCTCTGTAACCGAGTGGTTTACAAGATTTGTGAAGCAACGACGTCATTTCAAATGTGGTTTTTCTATGAAAGTTCAGGAGAAAAGTCGTTGGAATCGTGATGGGAAACGGACGAGAAAGGGTTGTTGATCTGTAAACGGAATAATTAAAACCATCATCTTCATCTTCCGGAAGCTTATAATGATAGGCACATACGCTACAGGGTAGTAGCATGTCGAATACCGCAAAAAGAGACGCCATAGAATCTACATAGTCGATTGACGGTGATGTCGCGTTGTCCAGTTTCAGAGCGGTCATGTGGACGACTTTCCAGTATGCGGGCCCCCAAAGATTCTGGCCGGCCGGGACTCGTTCCAGGGCGATATATTCTTTACACGGTATCAAATCCGAAACGTTCTGGACATCTATTATCTTTTTCATAGCATCGCGATACGATGTAGGTGACATCATGTAGGTTTCGATATCGAAAAATCTCTTAATTTCATTGATATCAGTTTTTTTGGAATCCTCGAAATCTTTAGCCGCCCGCAACCCCTCGGCAAGAGTATCTGCGTTAAGCGTCACATTGATGTCGAGACATAGATCGATAAACGTTTTCGTAATGTTCAGTATCACCTGCGGCATCAGGTCCCGTCGGTTTCGCTCTGCCAATTCGTCCGTAAATAACACCGGTGAGAGTGTGAGCCGCAGAAACAGATCGATGACGAACGGAATATACATACACGGGTGGTTGTCGGAGAAGTTCTCGAACCTAACTTCATCACTATTACAATATATGCACATTTTTTATTATCATTAATCACTATTGTTTTTTCACTTTCACTACATTTTTACGGGTTCTAGAACGAGAGCGAGACCTGGATCTAGGTCGAGTAGCGGGTGACCGTGAGCGCCTTTTCGTAGCAGGAGATCGGGATCGAGAGCGGCGACGGCGTCTTACGACTTTTCTTTTGCTAATAAATTGAGCGTTAGGTTTCTTTGATCCCGGCTTTCTTTCATACCGAATCATCGTTTTGTGTTTTGGACAATTGGGATCGGTGGCGATACATGTACAGACGCTGTAATTTTTTTTCGTACTACTCTTCGATCGTTTCATTTTTTTATTAAAAAAAATGACAACCGGTTTGTATACCACATCTGTTAAGAGTTGCGTGATTCCTCATTACAATAACTACGTCGAAGGCGTGAAGCTTCCCGAAAATAAAATCTTTGAAGAGGAGCGCGGCAACTACGACAAATATGGAGATTCACTATCCGGGGCCATATCCGGCCTTTGTCGACCGGATCAGTTCGTATACTACGGATTGCTTTCGCAAGAAAAATACATAAAGAATCTTTTCAATTCGTTGTCGTGTTTTACGGGCAAAGACGCTTTGGTAAGTTTTCTGATCGCCTCCCCGGCATATAAATTGCTTGAAAAAGAACCCTTAATTCAAAAATGTCCCTCGAATTTAGTATTCAAGAAAGGATGTCTCATAATTCCGAGAGGTGAGATAGTCTGGTCGTTGTTGGCCATCGAATCGGCCAAGATCGCCCAAGGGGAAAGAGAAGACGACGTGTTCAAAATATTTATTAAAGAGGCCGCCGCTCCGACCGCTGACAATCCAGCCTCTATACTTCCCAGTATGGAGAAAAAAGAAGAAGAGAGTAAAACTCACTACAACCACATGAAAATACCGAACGATGCGAATACGGCTAGCATTGTTGCGAACGAAAATTCGCGCTATGTATATCTTAATCCGACTCTATATAACAGAATAAAAGCGTTTAGGTGTGTGACACCGCAGGAGACAAGTATTATAGATCAGGATTATATGCTGTTCGCAATGAATCTCTTGTACGTACAGTCGTTCTCCGCTTTGTCATTGATCAGCACGCCGCCGAAGAGATTGCTTCAATATCCACCGGGCACGCGTGAAAGCATCTGTCCTCCGATAACTGATACAATGTGTGTGTCAATCCCAAAGGTTGAAGGATTGGACAATTGGTCTTTAGACGGCGGCAACAATGGCTTGACAATGGCTGAACAAAAAATCTGCAACAATGTTGTTGTGATGGCCGACGTGAAAAACCATAACGTTTGCAGCACAAACAACGATTTAAACCACAATATCTTGCACGCGATGGAAACAGAATATATGGGCCAGATCAGAGAGGAATATAATATTTTGAAAGGTACACCGTTCCAACACAACGGGTTAGACATATGGTACGACATAGAAGCGCAACAATATTGGAAAAAGATAATAATCAACAGCTACCCAAACATACTGTCCAACGGCGACGAGGTGATATGTGAAAATTCTGCCAACTGCGTTCTTACACCGCTTGGCGTGGTGGCGACAAGGAATATCTGTGAAGGCGATCCGTTGATATTCAAAGGGCATAAAATGGATTTGAAAAACATCTGGATGCTCCCCAAAACCGGCTGGAAGTGTGACATTGTTCCCAGACCGCTTCCCGAGCAGGAGCAGCTAGTCGAAGGTGAGAGAGCGGGAATGGTTAGACTCAGTGATCCAAAAATCCAAAAGAATCCGTTAAACTACAGCCCGTCATTTGTGACCAGTCTAGGAACGAATATATCGATATTGTCCGATTAATCACAAAAAGCTATGACTGTGATTGTTGGCTCTCCTTTGCTCGGAAACATTATTATTAATAATAATAATAATATGATCAGTAAAATACAAAAATGTTCTTGAAAATAGTAAATAAATACATAATTGTTTTATTGTAATTATAAATAAATATCAGCAACAAATTCGATAAAAAAAATGATGACTACTTTGTATAACACATCAGTGGAAAAATGCGTCATACCACACTATGAGGATTATACCGAGAAAATAATGGAAAATTCTTTTTTCGAAGCGGAACGTCCCAATTACGAGAAATATGGAAACAGGCTTTCCGAAGCCGTATCTGGAATTTGTGTGTCGGACCTATTCTCTACGTTCGGTCTAGTCTCGCGCAAGAAAAAATTAAAAGATTTCTTTTATCCTTCGTCATGTGTCGCGGATGTTGATATTTTGATCCCATACCTGACAGCATCCAGGCCACAAGATGTACTAAAGAACGAGTTGGTCGGAACCGCGGCGGAATGTCCGACAAACGTGGTATTCCGTAAAGGATGTCTCGTCATACCCCGCGGTGAACTGATTTGGTCGCTTTTGGCCTTGGAAGGTAACGACACTATTGGTTCGGGTCGTGCACTGGACAACATTGACGGCGACGATTTTAGAATATATATTACAGAAGGGGCAGCCACCGTTGATCGCCCTACAATGAGACGCACTTTGTCAGATACGGGGGAAAAGAGACGGCGCTCGGACATACCGATTTCCCCAGGCGGTTCCGACACGGAAGAATATATTCGCGTCCGACCCATAAACTATCTGGTGTCCGGCGTTCTAAAACAATCGGAAGAACTAAAAGCCCATTATGTACATATGAAAAGTGTAAAACCGGGTGGGCATGTGAGTAAAAGAGCGCATAACACGAAATACGTATACCTGAATCCCGCCATGTATAACAGATTGGTGGCGTTCCATTGTGTCACACCCCTGAATAAATCGCTAACAGTTCAAGATTATCTCCTGTTCGGTATGAATCTGATGTACGTGCATTCATTGTCCACGCTCGCTCTGTTATCGACCCCGCCAAACAGGCTGTTACAATACCCACCGGCAACTCGAGAAACTATTTGCGTCAAAGAAAACAGCACGATTTCCGTAATGATACCGAACGTTGGTGACATAGGTGAATGGGCGATAAACAAACCTACCGGTGGTTATGCGATCGCCCCCGATCGTGTTCCCGACAACGCCTTTTTAATCGCTGACGTCGTCTCGAACAACACCTGTTCCGATGCTACCACTCCTCTAAATCACAACATCATACAGGCGTTCGAAAGCGAACTGTTCAAATCGGTCCGACGCGAACACCAGTCGATAAAACATATAACATTGGATTACGATAACAACTATGAGTTGGACACGTGGTATGACACAGAGGCGAGACAATTCTGGAAGAAATTTATCGGAAACAGTTATCCCAGCACAATAACAGATGGTGGGGAAGTCGTCTCCAGGTATATGCCAAACTGTGTTATGACACCTTTGGGTGTTGTAGCGACCAAAGATATTTGCGAAAGTGATCCGATCATACTGAAAGGGACGAAAATGAATTTGAAAAATCTAAAATTTCCGGACAGTCGCCACTGCGATATAATTCCTCAGAATTTTAAAATGGCCAAAGCAGTAACGGAGGCAGCAGCCAATATTAATTTTTCTGGTACCCTGAAAAACTACAAACCCGTTATTCAAAAAAATCCTCTAAATTATTCTGCATCTTTTGTCACGTCTATCGGGACCAACTTCACCGTCTTATCGGATTAGTTTAAAAAATGATCACTCATCTGTTTAAGGTAGCTATAATAACCGCGGTTATTTATTTTATAACTTGCTATTTGCTGGTGGTGAATATGTCAAAAGACGAAACAAATCCGCGAGAGTTCCGTTCGGATAAACTGTACAGATATCAGAACGACGAATATCAAATAAACTGTAAACACACCCCCAGACGTTGCTACAAATGCGATTGTAAAGCCATGTGCAACGGGTGGTTGATGGAACTGAAAAATGATCGTTATTTCGGTTTACCCGATGGGCGATATTGTTATGAGGCGCCGGATGATATATGTAAAGAAGATTATGCCAACCTCGTATTTTACCACAGGTTGGAGAAATGGCATTGTATATCGAAATATCCCGGCTATCGTTCTCCCACCACTGGTAAAAATATAGCCGGTTATTATCCACACACCTTTGACAGCGATAGTGAAAAGAAGGTTTCACGTGATCTCAGGAGCAAGGAGATATTGGATATAAATTGTGGTAACGACGAACACGGAAACCAGTTGGTTTTTATTCAACTCGATGGTATCAGTACATGCGTCAAAGATTATTGCAAAAACAACATGACAATGTCTAGAGAAGTTGGACATTATGATTTTAAAACCAACACTTGTGTGTGTCAACACAAAGAACTGCAGACTTATTTCAATGATGATAGGTCTATACATTGTTTGACAGAAAAAATGGAAGCCCCTAGCTACGATAGTGGAGTGAGTGTCCCGATTCTCAGTTACGACGAAAACACCCTTGTAAGCGATGTGCACGAGCGACTGGTATACAGCAATTCGGTCAACGAAGAGGCACGAGGGAAAATAATAATTAAAAATGAGTAAAGTATTCAATTGGCTTGAGGCGTTGTTCAAAGCCGTGGGAAGCGAAGAGCGGGCAATCATCTTCCAAAACGGTGAAAATATAATCGGAAAGGACCAGTTTGTACATTTCAAAGACGTCGCAATCCACGACCTAGAACATATTCACCCAAAACTATTAGAAAAGGCGACGACCAATCTACTACTACCGAAAATCCCAGAGTCAATGTTGATGGAAATCGAACATTCGGCGACCGAAAAGATCATATCCGTCCCTGAACGGGTCGAGTTTCTCGTTAAACACGGACTAGAGTCGTCCGCTCTGGAGTATAGTGGAAAAGAGATAGACGAATTGATCAAATCCAATTCTAAGTTAAAGAAAACGGCTGAAAATTTTTTGGCGAAATTCGGCGGTAAAGACGGTGGCAAGGCGTTTAAAATTGGTAAACTGGTCGTTATTGTTACTGTGTCAGGTGTAGCGCTGGCAACACTCGGAACATTTCTAAATGAGACCGCAACGAATTTGTCCGGTTGTTACAAGATTACCAACGATGGCCAGAAAATGTGTAAACTGAAAAGTGAGACCTGCGGCCATAAGAGTTTGGCGATTGAAAACTCGTTCTGTTCGTCAGGCGCAATAAAACTGTGCGATTGCAAGTCTGACAAAGACTGTCGGTTGGCGGAAACCAAAAATGGCGGCGGCGACGGCGACCGCTACGTCTGTTACAAAGCAAAGTGGACCGATGTTATTCAAGCGGAAACTCAAACACTCAGAGGCGCATACAATTGGTTTATCAGATCTGCAGCGAGATTAGCCATATTTCTAGCCCCGATATTCTTTCTCGTGGGTGTCACTATCATCTACCGACTTTGTTTGTCGTTCTTTTTGGTTGCAGTATCATTTTTTATTTTTTAGGTCGTTTAGCCGGATACATCGTCTCGACTTCTTCAGAATCAGTTGCGCCAACCTCCACCTCGGGCCGCACAATGCCCAACGAGTTCATAACGTACGGTATGACCACCTTCTTCGACGCCACCAATCCGAGAAGAAGCATTATATTTTGTACGGCGCTCCTTAGCGCTTTTGTTGACGGCGGTTCAGTTATTTTTAAGGTTTTCAGCATTGCTGACAGATCGTTTGAATTCAAAAGGTTTGACACCACGTGAAGCCCGGAGTCGTTAAGTACGTCCACACGTTCTTTTCTCGAGTTTTCGATAAATATGTCGATATACGGCTGAATTTCCGGGGAACTGACGCTTCGTATCTCGTTTAGTATAACGTCGAAAAACGTATAGATGTGGGAAGCGAGATTTTTCTCAGAACTGTTTCTGGACAGGGTCGAATCGAGCAGAAGACCGATTTGAAACTTGTGATTCACCGTCGTGTCGTCCAGTGTGTCTATCTCGTCAACCGTCGCGAAACATGAATTTAAAAAGCTAGAATTGTTTTTCGCAAACAAATATTTTATTATGTCTCGTTTGAGCGATTCCGCGGATAGATTTTTATTTTTGGAAATCGGACGCAGAAAATTATTAGAGTTTTGGAGACTGCCACTGAAATTATTTTGAGGAGGATTATTTGCCGCCGGCACTTCTTCTTCATTCGTCGTTTCAACATCTCTTATCATTGGCGGTGGCGGCGGCGGCAATGGGCGAGTCCAGTCGAGTGTGTTGAATAAATCTATAGAATTCAAAGCGGGATTATCGCTTCTTTCGTTAAGTGTGTTCATAAACGGTGGCGGTTGTTGTTGTTGGTTGTTGAATTCCATCGTATATTTTTTAATTACAGATAGATTGTAAAAATAAAAATGTACAAGTACGTATTTGTTTTCGATCTGGACGAGACTCTGGTGTTTGTCAAAGACAGAGAAATCTACGTCCGTCCGTATGCTCAACACGTTTTGAATTCGTTGTGGAAAAACGCAAACGTCTACACTGTCTTGTGGAGTGCAGGCGATAAGTCATACGTGTATAACGTGATTAATTCCCTCAACTGGCATCACTATTTCATTGAAATATATACAAGACAAAATTGTGAAGTCAGTCATCAATTGTTTGGGCAATACAAGTGCAGACAATACGTAGAACGCTCGCTAAGTAAATACATAACTATGAACAACCTTCTTCGTTATGTTTTTGTGGATGATTGCGCCAATAAAAACACACACGAAGCCGACTACGACAAGACGTTTGAAATCGCGCCGTTTCATGGCGAGAACGGCGACACAGAATTGTATAAACACCTGAGTGAGTTCACTTTTCTGCATTGGCGGCACGGGTGATGATTTTCCCAACATATAAAAAATGCAACTTAAAATAAAAGAGACTGCGACTCCTTGTCCGCCCCTGCAGGAATATATAAGAAAGAAATATATTACGAAAATACTGAACTACGCATCGTTTGCAGTTTTGTTAACATATTGCGCCTTAGATACTCTGCAGGTTTCGCATAATCTAAAAACTATATTTCTGTACGCAGGCCTGTCGCTGAATTTCGGGATATTATTATTTCTACAAACCGGCCGAAATTAGACAAATCTCACCACATTTTTCAAGTGTCGATGTTTGGTGAAAATAAAATACCTGGTGGTTTTGCTTCGAATAACCTTTGCTATCGGGATTTGTATTCATTGTATTAAATTAAATAACTGCTACAATTGTGTGGAAGCGTGGAAGAGAAATTTCGTTTTTAATAACAGAAGTGTGTTTAAAAATCAATTTGTTACACGAACTACTTACAATTAAGCGTGGGCTAAAAATGAAGGTGTTTTTTTTTGTTTTCAATGAAATGAGTTAAAATTTTAATTTACTCATTTAATTATTTTTAAGTATAATATTAGTTTAAAAATGAGAATACTTATACGACCTCAATCTTAAAAAATTAAAAAACTGACAAAGTTCCAAAGTCGATTTACTCTACAACCGTTTGACCGTTTTTCATGATTTTAGTGTCCACGTGATCGGGTGATTGAGATCTACGAGGTAAACTTACTCCCATAGCGATAGCCTTGACAGAACTCGAGATTGTTCACCTCTACACTATCTAACCTGATTTCCGAGGTTATACTTATAAGTACCGTCGGAATCCAAACGTTTTGTATAAAGCGTTACGTCAGGTTTTCAGTTTTATATACCTTCAAGATCCGAAATTTAGTAATTTTAGAAATTTTATTTTGGAATACTTTATATTTTAGTTTATTCGCATTGATGTCATTTGTTTTTTGTTTATACGCGACAATTTTTAATTAGAATGATAAAATCTGTTTTTTATAACTCTTGCTTTTTATTTTTTTGAGATGATTAAATTTGTTTATTACAATTCTCGCTAGTATTTTATTTGAGATGATGTAACTATTTGTCACGCATGTGGAAAATTGTATTAAAGTATAGAATCAGTGTTTTCAATGTATTAGAATATGGAATTTTTATGTATAAAAGGCCACAACTTTCCCATTGTATCATACCACAAGTAGCAAACTGTAGTGTTTACTACCTCATAGTTCAAATTGATCTAGTGTAAATCACTGAGAGTTTGGCTTTTCATTTCTTGCAGTTTAATAACCTTACATATCCATAAGATGGTTGGCAAAGAGTAATCGCACATTTAGAGGCGAATCGAAACACATTCCCATCTCGTCGGGTCGGTACTCACCCACATGTCACACATTTACAATATTTTACTATCGATAAAGCTTTTCAGATTTAGCAAAACTTATAGATATAGGTATTGAGGAGATAAAATAAAAATAAATTCAAATATTGTTAAAACATATATTCTGAAATCAAAACACTATGACAAAGTATAATGGTTCAGGTTCCACAGGCATATAGAACATTCAAGTGGAGACAGAGTGAGTGAAGGAGAATGACGAAGCTAATTTTTTAAGTTTTTTAAGTTTTTTTTTTGAGCTAATTTTTTATTATTTTCTGTCGACAGCCGTAAAAAATACTGAAACGCGGCGTCCCACTCTATGAACAGTGTGATTTTTATGTCTTCCCGGCCGTTGAACAGGAGGTCAATCACTCTGTGTAAAATTTGGGAGATATTGATACATCGTATGGTGAAATATTCGTTACCGTTTATTTCGATATAGCAGAGTTCAAATTTGGTCGTCTCAAACAAAGGATTTCGTGAAAGCTGTATCAACATATCGAGATCGTAGTAGGATGACGGACCGTGTTTAAACAGTGTGTTAATTATCACACACCACGACTCAAGTTGTAGGTTGTTACAATGATGTATACGCTCCATGGTGATGAACTAAACAGTGTTTAGTTTGTCTAACAAATAATACTCACCATCATAACCGGACACTTTTGCTGTTCATAACGGCCACTAGTCACTTCATTGTTCATAACGATTGTGTAAACGAATATACCATTCGTTGTGTATTTATACACACGCTTACTCCACTCAAAAGACTATATCCGGATCTTAAAATTTTGGAACTTTGTTTTATATACACAAAAATCCTTCAATATTTCTCCTTTATTATTTCATAAAATATTATGAGATTGAATATGTTATTATCTGTTTTTAGAATAGAAGAGTATACCTTATACTTTTTATCGCTTTACTCTTTTACGGCTATCCTTTCCCTAGTAGTTTGAAATTTTATTTGTAGTTTTTTCATCCGATAAAATTCTATCCCAGAGTTTGGAAACTTTTCCACATTCTCTACACGCAAAACAGTAAAACACACCCTTTGTTAAATTTATACTTAGACTTGGATTGCGGTCGGCGTGAAACGGACATCGGACAACGTGATTCTCTCGTTCTAATGATATACTGTAATGCTTAGCCAAAAATGAGATTAATTTTTCTTCATTTTTAGATGTTTTACGCTTGAAATAGCGATGGATGGTGTTCGTCGGTGGCGGTGGTAATTTTTTCAACTTCTCTTTTTCCACAACTAACGCCTTTCCCGTGTACGTGTAACATTCATTATCTTGTGGGATATTTTGTGAGATGTAAAATCCAAAATTGTAACCGTTTGTTTCGAAAGATTCAATACAATTATTATTGGGTATGGGTTTCACACTGAATTGTACTAATATGTTCGACACATTGTTGTAGAATATATCCATTTTTGTGATGTATGTATCGATGATCGGGTGTATATATACCGATAATGTTTTCAATATTTCTTCACAGTTAAATCAATTCAACAACACACATTCCATGGCGAATATTTTCGGGTCGAATATGTCAGACTCCTATGATGATGACGATGCTGATGACGAAGATGATGATTATAAGTCAAAATTAGAAAACGAGGCAATCGCAATAGAATTCGAATCATTCGCAAAAAATCTACAAGATGAAATGTTGTGTGCCGAGGACGAAAATATTTTTTTTAATTGGAAAATTGTATACGCGTTATACAGACAGTTGAAACCTTATTTGCATTTTATCTTCAACGTGGTAATTATACAACCGAAAATCGACGCCATACTTTCAACCCTTTTGCCGTTAGAGTGTGGCAACATGATCGACATAGCCGCGTTCAACATATACATGGATAGAACCGTGGAGTTTTTCAACCGGATTACTGGCAATCTCGCCCTTCATCAAAACAGACCGCTTTTACACCTTTACCGCATATTGAGAAAGGTATCGGCCGGCAAATACGATTCGGCGCGAAGCGAACTGAAAAAATTGTTTACGTTTATACGGGATGAAATCGGCGCATAACGAGCACCCCTTACTATTAAAAATGAACGAAACGTCGGTGTTATACTTGGTGTCACAGGGCAACAACGAGAAGGCCATGTACATGTTTTCAAAGTTTTTGAACGATATCTACAAGAAACTGAATCCCAAATATAATCGGAAAAAATTCACATCGATCTGTGATGAGATATTCTATCTGTTGTCCAACAAGAAAAAACTGACCCTATACGATTATTTCAATCTTATACGCAATTGTTCAACAGATCCCGCCTTTCCAAAATTAATATACGAGAAATGTGACGACATCGAAAGACATTTTCAAGAGTGTCCGTTGATCGTTCAACATTCCGGTGAAAAGGATTTGATCAATATAATAAAAAAACTGTTGGTGTTCTGCAAACCTACTACGGCTAATGATTTTAATAACTTCGGTGGAGGAGGTGGTGACAATGGAAAGAATCCAACCGTCCCCATGGAGATAGAACATTTTTCACTTAGTGAAACGGCAACTGAGTCTAAGATTGTTGAGTATGCGAAACAGCGAGCGGATGAATTTATGTACGACGACTGGAGTAGATTCTCGTACGACTCGTTTGAATTTTTTGCGAAAATTTTGGAGGTTTTGAGAAATACCGGTTTGAGCTTCAAAATGAAATGGGTAAGTCTGATATCAGCCGTCGGAGAAATAGATGCGAAGAACGTTTTTCTAACGGAATTAAACTTTGTGTGGGACGTGCTTGAAAACGCACTCGGTTCAAAATGGTATGATATTTTTCAAAATCCGGAAAATCTACAGACAATGGCCGCGTTAACGAACGAAGTAAAACTATTCCGGGCTGATAACGATGACGTTACTGTTATACTTGAATCTTTGCAAAAGCTGCTAACATTATATAAGAACGCCGTACAGCCTCTACAGAATCCATCGGTTGGTTTTGACGAGAAACTTGCTATACTGAACTACATTTTGGAGTATAATAGTTGTGTCGATTTTGCAGCGGAACTGAAAAATATATTCATAATAATAAGGTGGTTGTTGGGTGACAATTGGCGCAAGGTGTTTCAAGAAGATATCGGCCGTATCGATAGATCATTGAGGGGAAAATTAACGTTGGACGGTAGTTTTTTCACTGAAATAAGAAAAACCTCCTTCTTTGACCACCTCATAGAAAAACGCAACCAAAACATCCTGTCGGCAATACGTAGCGTCGATAGTGAGTTCTTAGTGCCGTGGATGGCCGTTCAAACAGTTTTCAAAGACAACGTTACGCCCGAACGCGTATTTAAAACTTTACAACAACTCGACGCTGAAAAAGGATTCGATACAACGGCCTTGTCTATGTTGTTCAAAAATGAAAAAGAATTACAGGACAGACAGCTGGTCGAGAACGAACTGAAAAGCGCCAACCACGAAATGGAAAAAAAGAATAGACTGTTGTATATTGAAATAGCGTCGCTGAAACAGGAGCTACAGTCAGAAAGAGATGACAAACTTAAAATGGAAAACAAACACGAGCGGCTTGACAAAGAAATGACGTTGTTGAAAAAGAAACTGCAGCTCGAAAAGGACTCGGTACAACGGCTGAAAATTGTGAATCAAGAACTACAACAAAAGATTGAAATCGAGCAAAGGTCGACGACCGTTATAAGACAGAGATCAAAAAGCCTCGGCTCTATTAGAGACGTGGGCGTAGTTTTGCCGTTACAGAAGAAACGAAAACGAACCGATTCTGACGGAAGGGATTATAATGATGATTTACCGCTTCAGAATGTGGGGATCGTGTCTCCGAAACTCAATGTGAGCTCAATCGACGAAACAATGCAAATGTCGTAGATATTATTAAAAAATGGTAGAGTTTTATTACACGGACATCGTGGAACACGTAGAAAGCGGTCAGTACGAGAAAGTGGCGTATAGTATAACGGCGTTTCTCAAAACATTGCTCGACATATTAACGTCACACCAAAAAACTGACTACGGATACGTCGTTACTTTTTTTCCGTCCATGAGCGACGCAATTTTTGCATTATTAATAGACGGAGGACGTTTGACCGACCGCTCCCGCACTATAATCTCATATGGTGATTACATGCGGGACATCCGAGCATGTAAATCAGCCACGGAAAAGATCGATTACCTGTCGCGCAATATAGATTACTATTTGGATCTTTTTAAACGTTATCCTCTCATGAACAGAAATTCCCGGGAAGAGGAACTACTGACGATAATAAAATATATTTTAAAAGAATGTGACGCGAACTACAAACGGAAAAACGTAGATTGTGAGAAAGACACCCAAGAGCTTGAGCGGCAACTTGTAACCTGCGCCGAAAACCTGAAAGAACATACCCGACTGTACGCCGAAGCGAACCAGTATCTTCTCGCAAAAGACCAAGAAATCGATAGATTAAAAAATCTTATCGCAACACTTACGGAGCAGAATCGGCTACAGACTGATCAGATTAACGACTTGGGTCAGCAGCTGCGCACCGAGAATGAGGAACTGATCCAACAAGTTCGATTTTGTAAAGAAGAACTGGAAACCGCGAAACAAACACTGACAACAAAAACGAAACAAATAGAAGATAATGAAAACGAAATCAGTGACTTGAGTGAGAATGTCACTGTATGGCGTAGTAAGTACGAACAGTCTGAAGAAGAGTTGATCGAGTCTCGAGCCAACGAGAAACGACTCCAAGATGAACTATGTAGACGTGTGGAACAAGTTGATAATGCCGAAAAACGTCTCAGTATGACCATGGAAAAAGACATCCAGTCTATGGAATTGGAAAGATCTTATTCGGTGTCCGAGGAGGATTTTCTAAAACAAAAAACACAACTGGAACAATACGAACGAGAAGTAACCGCTCTGAGGTCGAAAAACACTACCCTAGAAAAGAATAACACTAGACACGTCGATAACGTAATTGAACTGAAAGATCAGTTGGAGAGGCAGAAAATGCGGTACGAATCTGTCAAGAAACAATCTGTTACCAGAGAAGAAACGATCGACAAACAACAGCAACAGATAACACTACTGAACGGAGAAATTGAGAGGTTGATAAAACAAAAACAACAGGCCGAGACGATTATACTAGGTTTGACTGAAAAGTTTAACGAAGCCAAGTCGACCAACGAGAATCTGTTGGAGCAGTTAGAGGAATATACCAACAGATACGTGGTTGTGACGAGCGAAACGGCTAAACTCACAGAATACGTAGCAGATTTAAAACACCAACTACGAGAGGCCGAAGCAAGTTATCGGGAAAACGAGGAAAAGGATAAAAACGAATCCGAAAAAGAGTTGAGAAAATTGCAAGACCAATTGACGGCGAAGAACGGTGAGATGTCAGAGTTGCAACGGAAAATGCAAGACTATTTGAGATACGACGAGCTTATCACCAAGATCAAAACAACCCTAAAAGATGTCGATCCGAATAAATTTTGTACACAACTCACAGAATTGTTCGACGGTTTCCAAGTCGATAATTTTAACGATTTTGAGAAACGAGTTATCGGTATACAGCAATACCTCAAAGGCAGTAATGCGACCGACTTAGAGACACTGCTCGATCGCTTTTCGGATTCGTTTAAAGAAGTTTTATACGATATTTTCGATTCGAAAGATTTCAGAGAAATCGAGCGAGTCGTCGAATCAATTAAATCGACGTTTGCTGTACAGAAACTGACAAACTTGTTAGATGAGAAAGAATCGTTGGTCGAGGTTCTGTCCGGCCGCACGCTGGGCGAGTTTTTAGAAACTTGCCGCGAGTTATTACGGCTGACCGATTCGGAAGATATCTACACACTATTACCGATATTCCAGATGCTCAAAGACAAGGGCGTCAAGAACATAAAAGAAACTATCCAGATGTGCGATATAATGAACCAAACTTTTATGGGTGAGACGGTGAAAGAGGGAAAAGAAGGAGAAATCGGTCAGAAATCATCGGACGGCTCTCACAATGCCGACGAAAAAGAAGAAGAAGAAGAAGGTGAAAAGGTGACCAGTATAACAGTTTCTACAGACTCAAAACACGAGGGAAAGAGAAAACGAGACGACGATGATGATGACGATAGTTTTTCCACAGATAGAAATAAGAGATGAGAGTGACATGAGGAGAGAGGTTTAATATAAAATATATCCAATCTATTTCAATTCGCAAACAAATAAATATTTCCGTAACATCGTTACGGGAATATGTTATTGTTATTATTTGTGTGTTGACTGTATAACGAACTTCTCAGGTTATATTTTCATAAAATTTGTTTTTATACCAACTTTGTATAAAAATATATGTTTGTTTTTGTCGAAAAGATGTTTAAATTATTTATTCATATTATACTCGTATTATAAAAGAATTTTACCAGTCTTGTAAAACGAACTCGAGTTAAAAATTCCAGAATTCGTAGATAGAAAAATGTTAAAAAAGATCAAAAGATGGTTTTCTTATTATTACTTGTGGCCGACATTTGATATATATATATAATCACTGTCTTTCTGAACGCAACAAAGTATGACGACGAACAACAGAGTCAATATCAAACTTATAAACCAAGCCGGTAAGTGGCCAAATCGAGGCACAGAGTTGGCGGCCGGCTACGATTTATACGCGGTGACGGACACGGTTATACGGGCAAGAGGGCGGACAGGAATCCGGACAGGTGTAGCGATCGAGATGCCCGCCAATATGTACGGGAAGATATTTTCCAGAAGCGGTTTGTCGTTGAAACACGGCTTGGAGTGTGGGGCCGGTGTCATCGACGCGGATTACCGCGGTGAGTTGATCGTTTTACTCTACAACCACACGGACGAAGACCATGTGGTCTGTCGAGGGGATCGGATCGCCCAGATCGTTTTCATGAAATATCAGGCGCCGAGTCTGCGGCAGGTTGCCGAATTGGGCGAGACCGAGCGATCCGACCGCGGATTCGGCTCTACCGACACCAGTTGAGATATTAATTATTTATGTCTTACGTTTCTTATTCTCCAGCCGCTTCGTCTTCTTCTTATTCATCTTCTGTATCCGTCCACTGAGTTTCACCTTTAATTTCATCGTGTTCATCACCAGCCAAGCGACCGCCTTTTCATCTGCACCGGCGTCCGGAGCCTTGACTCTTTTCCAAGCCTCATCTATCAACACCTTATCGGCATTGGTACGATTCACGGGGTCGTTATACATGCTATAAACAATGTCGTGCTCTTTGCAAGCCTCGTCGAGTTTATTTATGCCGCGGATTCCCATGGCCAAGCGCCTCTCGACATCCGTACCGGGACCGCAGTAGTTGTAACTGGGTATGTGAAAATTCTTCCAATCCTTCAAGATTGGTAACCATCGCTCGATCAAGCCGGATACGACCGGAACAGCGGCGCTGACGAGGCAAGGTGCCAACGAAGCACCCGCGCGCTTTAGTAATTTTTCTGTATTTTTCATAATTATTTTTTATCAGCACCAAAATATTTCCATGAATAAATATAGTCGTTCTTGTTGATTTCGTTTAAACCATGTGCATTCAGAGACAACAATGGAACTCCGCTTATGATGAAGATGATAACATTGCGGCAGAGTGTGAAAAATGCAACTATTTAGAGGAACCTGACAAAGAACGAATGGTTTGGTGTGTCTGTTTGGAAGATGACGATACCACCATAGAGAAACTATTGTGGTTATATGCACACGCACTGGCGGTGATGCCGACTAACTTCACGATCTGTATGGTGTGGGAAGGCGATGATGATGAAGAAGATACGGATTTTTTACTTCCCATTGCCATAAAGATTTACTGCTCTATACCGACACCCGCCAGGGTGATATTCCATAGATTCCACTATATACCGGGAATATTATAAAAAGCTGACTTTGGTTTACATACATCAGTTGAAATAGAAGATGGATACCTTTACGATCGTCGTCGAAGGACAAATTGGTAGTGGAAAGAGTATCCTCCTCGCGAATCTGGAAAAACTCTTCGCCCCTGACATTATCATAGTCCAAGAACCGGTTGATGTGTGGAAAAATTATTACAATGTAAACTACCTGGACCTATTGTACGCGAACCCCGAAAAATGGGCATTTTCTTTCCAGCTTCTCGTGTTAAAAACAATGTTGGAAAATCACAAATTAGCACATACTAGCGAGATAAAAATAATGGAACGCTCCTTGCTCAGTGCAAAGAACATATTCATTAAAAATCTTTATCAACGCGGAATATTTTCCACCATCGAGTACAATCTTTTGGTAGAATGGTATGAGTATATCTTGAAAATTTTAAACATAAAATATGACCTGATCATTTACCTAAAGGCGAGTCCGGCGGTTGCCCTAGAAAGGATTAAGAGACGCGGCCGAAAAGAAGAATCGGATATCGAAATTGAATATCTGACCGAAATACACGATCTTCATGAAAGCTGCTTCGGTGGGTCAACATTCAACAACATTCCGGTTTTAAAATTGAACGCCGACCAAAGTGAAGAAAATATTTTGGAAGAATTTGAAAAGAAAATAGACAAGTTTATGGTCATATAATAAACATATTATGGCGTTATTAACACCTACTTAAATGGCTGTATTTAATATATTATGTAAATATAATTATGTAGATTAACAGTTGAAAAAAAAAAATTATTAAGTTTAAATACTTAAGATCAAAACTCAAAAAATATATAAGTGATAGCGATAAGCTATGGTTAATCGATCATAGAGATATAATATAACCTAAGTTACATATTGTCATAATTTTATTCATTGTACAAATCATGTACGAGCCGGAAGCTCTGAAACTCAAATCGTGGTGCGCGGCGATAAATTTGTTGTTGAACCACGGTTACGAATTCCTCGATTTTGCGGAAGTTGGATTTTTGGGACGTCTTTCATTGGTTGATGTGAATGATGTGTGGTTATATGGTGTCGTAGGATTTAGGGAGATGAGAAAAATCACCGTAAAATAGCTCAACATCAACTATATATTAAACCATGCGATTTGCCCCTTCGAATGCCAAAATATCAGGCGAGTATTCACAACCAGCAAGAGAGCTTGGGAATTTGTCGACGACATATTATCTTGTTAGCGGGTTGTATTGTGGAAGAAAATGACAAACTCTCCGCTTTACTATAAGATATAATTGGTTCTGTGATATAAACTTTCCATGCTCATACTTTTCTAAATTTTTATCAATGCTGGTTTGAGATGGTTTCCGTTCGGTCTTAATTCTCTAATCACTTCCCTTCAATTTTGTTTCTAATTATAGTCAATAATAATGATTGGATTTTTTAATGAAAATTCTCAGGTTAATAAAATACAACAAAATTCACCCACTTTCATACACAGATTACTAATGTTTTTAAATTTCTTTTAATATATTCGTCTACTTACATGAATAGTTCTCGTACTCACACTTAAATTCTACGAATAATATTTGGACTTGAATTTTCTTAAGATTTAACTATGCATAATTTCATTCACACTATGATCTTGTTATAAGTTTTTCTACTAAATATGTTTTGCTATTAAAAAGTGTAAGCGATTATCTATGTTGTTCGTTGAATAATATTTTTTAACTTTTTTTAAAAAACCAAATTTTAATTATACCGGCTATATTCTTTCGTGTTCATTGGATAAATTTCAATTTTGTGGATTATTTTTATTGAAATCTATTTTTAAGGTTTCTCGGATACAACAATCCGTTTTTTATTACTTTAAAATCAAATGATACCGAGCGGCTAAACAAAATATATTATGAATTTCGACTGATATTGATAAATCACAATGCGAAGCGTGGTTTTCTTCTTTTTATTTGCCGATGGTCATCCAATTAATATAATGTTGTCGGCGATCCCCAGACACTAAACTCAAGAATTTTATTATTAATTTTATTTATTTTATAAACTATATATCTTAATTTCGGAAATAGATGAAATCGGTTAAACTAATAATTAATTATAGCGAAAAAAACATTGGTTTTCCAATACGCCATACGAATCGGGTTTTTTCATTTATTATGTTTTTTTATTTTTTTACGGTAAACTGTTGTAGTATTTTAATTATTATTTTATTTATTTATTTTTATTTATAAAGGTCGCATCAACTTCTAATGGTTATTAACGACCACAATAGGAGTTATAAATACTAATAACAGTAAAAACAATAAATTCATAAATTAAAACATTAAAAGTAAAAATTAGTAGGCTTCAGATTTTGTCTTCAACAGCGATATAGCGTAGAAATTTCAAAATTTTGTAACAATTGTCTTTACACCTAAAATTGTTTTGAAAAGTTTCAGAAATACCAAAAAGTGTACGGGTGCCAAAATTATTATTTTGTTTTTATATTGTAATGAACTGAATCAGCTATGGTAAAGTTTGTTTATGTTTGCTATAGTTGAGTATATAAACAAACTCCAGCTGACTGGATAGTAAACATTTTTGAAACTATTTAATTTATATTAAAGAAAAAAGAATATTGAAAAGAGAGTTATTTACTGGTTGCTAGGAAACTAAAGAAGAATAATGATGAATTTTGTAAAAGAATATGGTGACTGTGGTTCCAGACATCAAACAGGATGGTTGGTCCACAAGTTAGTGCGAAAATTTAATTTAAAACACATTTAAAAGACTGTAAAATACAAAAATAAAATGATATTTAAAACAACGTTGAATGTAAAAATCTATGGGACATGTTAATAATCAAAAGAATAAATTAAATAAGTGATAATTTAAAACATTAAAACATAAAGAATACATTAAAATTTATATATTTGCTGTACAACATGCTAAATTATTAAACAGAATTATTCAAGAATAGTGACTTCATTTTTTTATTCACAGCAAATTTAGTATAAACTTATGTGGAACATTTAATTCGCCACAAATCTGGCGAATCCCTCATGGGGAATATTTAGTACACCACAAATTATTTTTTGAATTGTTTTACTCTTGTTTGTTATTTATAATACCACCAAAAAGCTTAACAAGAGAGAGGGATTAATAATAATAATAATAATTACTAAGTTTGATAGAGGAAAAAAGTGATTTATCCATTCGGGTGTCAATGCAAAATCAGTTAATCTTTTCTATGTCCTTTCACTTGGCATATCGGCGTCCGAAGAAGCAGTCAGATAACCAGTCGATAGTCTGACAGATAGTCACTCAGACAGTCAGATAACTAGTCAAGCGGTCAGGCCACCGATGCATTATTTTTGTACTCGGTTTTTTAGTATTTTTAACTTATTTCTTTAAATTTTATCTGCTTGTTTTAAAAATTAAGAAATTTTCTCATTTGGTTCCGTAATTAAGATAAATCTTAATTTCTAGTATTTTCTTTTAATTCATTTGTAATTGGTCCAAATTATTTATTTAAATTTATACTAAGCAGTCAGGTAGCAGTCAGCAGAACAGATAACCAGTCAAACAGTCGGGGAATCGATGTATTATTCTACACAGTTTTATAGTATTTTTAATTAATATCTTTATATTTTATCTGCTTACTTTAAAGGAATAAAAATTCCCCCAATTGATTCCATAATAAAAATAAATCTTCATTTTCTTTTGATTCTTTTGTAATTGATCGAAATTATATTTTGAAAATTATACTAAGCAGACAGTTATCCAAAAAACAGTCAGATAAGCAACGAGGCAGTCAGATACCCAGTCGATAATCGACAGAAAAGCAGTCAGGTTATCAGATAACCGGTCAGGCAGTCAGGTATGCAGTTAGGCAGTAAGGCAGTCAGATCACCAGATTACTAAGTTTGATAGAGGAAAAAAGTGATTATCCAATCGGGTGTCAATACAAAATCAGTTAATATTTTCTATGTCCTTTCACTTGGAATATCGGCGGCCGAAGAAGCAGTCAGATAACCAGTCGATAGTCTGACAGATAGTCACTCAGACAGTCAGATAACTAGTCAAGCGGTCAGGCAACTGATGTATTTTTGTACTCGGGTTTATAGTATTTTTAACTAATTTCTTTATATTTTATGTGCTTATTAAAAAATAATAAAAAATGTCCCAGTTGGTTCCGTAATTGAAATAAATCTTAATCTTCTATTATTTTCTTTTAACTCTTAAGTAATTGGCGAAATTATTTATTTAAATTTATACTAAGCAGTCGGGCATCCAGTGAAACAGTCAGATAAACAACGGGGCAGTCAGATAATCAGTCGATAGTCTAGCAGATAGGCAGCAGGCAGTCAGATAACCAGTAATACAGTCAGGGCAGGTAATTGTTGTACTCGGTTTTATAGTATTTTTAACTAATTTCTTTATATATTATGTGCTTATTAAAAAAGAATAAAAAATTTTGTCCCAGTTGGATCCATAATTGAAATAAATCTTAATCTTCTATTATTTTCTTTTAACTCTTAAGTAATTGGCGAAATTATTTATTTAAATTTATACTAAGCAGTCGGGCATCCAGTGAAACAGTCAGATAAACAACGGGGCAGTCAGATAATCAGTCGATAGTCTAGCAGATAGGCAGCAGGCAGTCAGATAACCAGTAATACAGTCAGGGCAGGTAATTGTTGTACTCGGTTTTATAGTATTTTTAACTAATTTCTTTATATATTATGTGCTTATTAAAAAAGAATAAAAAATTTTGTCCCAGTTGGATCCATAATTGAAATAAATCTTAATCTTCTATTATTTTCTTTTAACTCTTAAGTAATTGGCGAAATTATTTATTTAAATTTATACTAAGCAGTCGGGCATCCAGTGAAACAGTCAGATAAACAACGGGGCAGTCAGATAATCAGTCGATAGTCTAGCAGATAGGCAGCAGGCAGTCAGATAACCAGTAATACAGTCAGGGCAGGTAATTGTTGTACTCGGTTTTATAGTATTTTTAACTAATTTCTTTATATATTATGTGCTTATTAAAAAAGAATAAAAAATTTTGTCCCAGTTGGATCCATAATTGAAATAAATCTTAATCTTCTATTATTTTCTTTTAACTCTTAAGTAATTGGCGAAATTATTTATTTAAATTTATATTAAGCAGTCAGGCATCCAGTGAAACAGTCAGATAAACAACGGGGCAGTCAGATAATCAGTCGATAGTCTAGCAGATAGGCAGCAGGCAGTCAGATAACCAGTAATACAGTCAGGGCAGGTAATTGTTGTACTCGGTTTTATAGTATTTTTAATTAATTTCTTTATATATTATGTGCTTATTAAAAAAGAATAAAAAATTTTGTCCCAGTTGGTTCCATAATTGAAATAAATCTTAATCTTCTATTATTTTCTTTTAATTCTTAAGTAATTGGCGAAATTATTTATTTAAATTTATATTAAGCAGTCAGGCATCCAGTGAAACAGTCAGATAAACAACGGGGCAGTCAGATAATCAGTCGATAGTCTAGCAGATAGGCAGCAGGCAGTCAGATAACCAGTAATACAGTCAGGGCAGGTAATTGTTGTACTCGGTTTTATAGTATTTTTAATTAATTTCTTTATATATTATGTGCTTATTAAAAAAGAATAAAAAATTTTGTCCCAGTTGGTTCCATAATTGAAATAAATCTTAATCTTCTATTATTTTCTTTTAATTCTTTAGTAATGTAAGCCGTTGTGGACACAAGGTGTCTAAACCAATCTTGTAGTGTTATGTAGTGAAAAGAGAGAGTCTTGTAGTGTTAAAATGTTTTAACACAAAGCACGGCGAATTGCACCAATCTTTGTAAGCTGTAGCGTGTGTGTCGAAACGACACTACCAAATTTTACTTAAAAGAAAATAACATTTTTTGTAGTTACAACGCCCCGCGGCGAAAACCGAATCTTCCCCTTCACCAGACTTCGGAGCGGGCGAAACACTATTGTAATTCCCCACCGGGAGAATTCCAAAAGTGGCCCACTCAAAAACGAATAAAAGGGAAAAACGGCTCACCCCACGAAGACGCCGGAACTTAAAAAAAATGGAGGCGTCCACCATCCACGTTTTGAATCCAACCGGAACCTGAAATTGGACCCAGGGGTTGTGACAACCCCAGTGAAAACAACTAACATAGCTCAAATGATAGTAAGTCTCGCTTTAAATACTGCGAGGGTGAGATTTAGAGAAATTCCGTGCCGGTTCAATAGATAGAAAAAAATTACAATCTGACACTGAAAAATGAATTTAAAACGAACTACTTTATTCCAAAACATATTAAAGAAATATGTCAAACAAAAATAAACAGAACTTTTGTAAACAAGCAATTCATCTTTACAAAATAACAAAAAAAACGTTAAGTTCTCTTTCCTGAGTGCAAGAGACATAAATATTTTAAAAAATCAAAAAAAGAATTAGTGTGTTATAGATACTTATAATTTATCGTTAAAAAAATTCCAAATTAAACTTAATAGTAATTATATATGAACAAAACATATTTTTATACCAAATAAAATTTTTCTCTTTAAGTTTCCGTCTAAAAATCGATAGCTACGCGGTTTCGAAAGAATTTAATAATAAAAAAATCTGAATATTCTAAAAAAAACACAACTAAACTTTTATTTATTTATATTATTATACGAATTTAAATCTAGGGAAAAATACTAAAAAAAGAAATTTTGAATAAAACATTGGAAATTAACAAAAATGAGAAAAATTTGGAAAAACAATTAACTTTAACTAATCGGCTAGAATTTTGTACAAAAAATTTTATCTGAGATTGCAAATAAAAGCTTACGAATGAGAATATCTTGAAACAAATCTACCTGAGTTCTTTACTAGGAAAAATCGCCCCTCTATCGATTCTTAGACAGACACATAATTAAAAAAAGAATTTAAGGAATTTTTTTGACCGAAATTTGGCCTCAGTCAGGCTTAATCTGAAAAGAGGGATAAACTCCATTGGCATAAAAAAAAGACCATAGACTGTAATGATACAAAAATGACTTGACAGTTGGATGTGTTTATGTTTTGGTCTATTAAAGTATGAAAATAAATAGAGCCAGCTGGTTGATATTAAATATTCAAAATTATTTAACATTAATAAAATTTTATCCAAACAAAAGTCTCGTTGTTAAGCAACTAGAGTAAAGGAGAAGAATTATAAAAAATTATTTCAGTGTGGGACTGAAAATCAAAGAAAGTAGTAGGTCCTACATTCGTTCTTGATTATTTAAAATATAATATATATTGTTATGTTAAAATGAATAGACGTATGTTGATTTCAGTGACATAACTGTTGTTTTATTTTAATTTTTAAATTGTTAATAGCCTAGGTTATTTTTTTATATAAATTCTTCATGTGCTCTTATTAATAAATTTGTCCCTTCATAAACTTTTAAATATTTATGTGCTTATTTTAAAAGAATAAAAATAAATGTCCCAGTTGTTTCCATAATTGAAATACATCTTTATTTTCTTTTAATTCTTTAGTAATTGGCGAAATTATTAATTTAAATTTATACTAAGCAGTCAGGTATCCAGTGAAGCGGTCAGATAAACAACGGGGCTGTCAGATAATCAGTCGATAGTCTAGCAGATAGGCAGTCAGATAACCAGGCAAGCGGTCAGGGCATGTAATTGTTGTACTCGGTTTTATAGTATTTTTAACGAATTTCTTTATTATTTATCTGCTTATTTTAAAAGAATAAAAATAATTCCCACCACAATTGAAATAAATCTTAATTTTCTATTATTTTCTTTTAATTCTTTAGTAATTGGCGAAATTATTAATTTATATTTATACTAAGCAGTCAGGTATCCAGTGAAGCGGTCAGATAAACAACGGGGCTGTCAGATAATCAGTCGATAGTCTAGCAGATAGGCAGTCAGATAACCAGGCAAGCGGTCAGGGCATGTAATTGTTGTACTCGGTTTTATAGTATTTTTAACGAATTTCTTTATTATTTATCTGCTTATTTTAAAAGAATAAAAATAATTCCCACCACAATTGAAATAAATCTTAATTTTCTATTATTTTCTTTTAATTCTTTAGTAATTGGCGAAATTATTAATTTATATTTATACTAAGCAGTCAGGTATCCAGTGACGTAGTCAGATAAACAACGGGGCTGTCAGATAACCAGTCAATAGTCTAGCAGATAACCAGTAATGCAGTCAGGGCATCGATGCATTGTTGCACCCGGTATTATAGTATTGTGACAGGATCGACCAGAAGATTCGCGAAGGTTCCAGAATTTCATTCATAAAAATAGTAAAGGAATAATAAAAATAACAATGCACAATAGCAACAATAGATTACAGTTTCACAATAATAACTATAAAGGTATGTCTATTCATAAAAGTTGTAATAACTATCGTAAAAGGTCGGGTATCGTGTACAGCTATTATGAGGCGGTAGGTTGTTTACGTTTTCTATTTACAAAAGATCTATTGTTGACTTATTTACAACGGATTTTACTAGCATTCATTAATAAAAGGTTATTTATTTTTGTACTTTATTTTTGCATGTTGTTCTATCCTCTTCTCGAACAATCTTTGTAAATAAGTAGGCTATATAAAGAGACCCCCGAGCGCGGTCCAGTCAATAGTGTTCGTGTGATCTTTGTCGAGCGATTATCGGGACGTTATTTCAGGTTAACGATTTCGAGGTATTGTTATACCGCCTTTGTGAGTGTATGATATTGTGTAAAGTTAATGTGTAGTTTTTGTGAATTCAGTTTCTGTGTTTTATATGTTTGTGTAATCTTTTGAAGTGATTGTGAGTTATTTATTGTTTATTATCTATTTTAAGTGAATTACCTATTAAACCATTTATTGTATTACTTAATTATAATAAATTTAATTATTTATTTTGTAATCTTTTAGTGTAGTAAATATTTGTAATTGTAAACTTTAGTGTATTAATTTTTTAATAACCTAGATCCCGAAACGGACCTTAGCAATTTTACAGGTTCAAACCAGCCTTTTGGCTGACGACCTAATCATCATCAAAGTTAAAAGAATAAAAATAATCTCAGTTGTTTCCATAATTTTTTTTTTAATTCTTTTGTAATTGTCCAAATTATTTTCTGAAAATTATACTAAACAGACCGTTATTTAGAGAAGCAGTCAGATAACCAGTCGATTGTCTAGCAGAAGGCAGTCAGGCAGTCAGATCACCAGTCAAGCAATCAGGTCATCGATGTATTGTTGTACTCGGTTTTATATAGTGTTTTTAACTGATTTCTTTAAATTTTATATGTTTACTTTAAAATGAATCTGAATGTTCTAGGCAGTCAGATAACTAGTCGATAGTCGACAAAAAGACAGTCAGATATCAGGTAACTGGTCAGGCAGTCAGGTACGCAAAGAAGCAGTCAGTCAGATAACCAGTCAAGCAGCCAGGGCATCGATGCATTGTTGTAAAGTTTTTAACTAATTTCTTTAAATTTTATATGCTTACTTTAAAATATAAATCTTAATGTTCTAGTATTTTCTTTTAATACTTTCGTTATTGTTCCAAATTATTTATTGAAAAATTATACTGAGCAGTCAGGTGTCCAGAAAGCTGTTAGATAAGCAACGGCAAAGCAAATTTAGTACAGCGTAGCAAATTCAGTACTTGTTAATTAAGGAAATTCAGATATTCAATTATTGTCGTGTATCATTCCGTTTTTTTTCCAAATATTTTTTAATTTTTATTAATTAAAATTAAAGGTCCTTAGCAATTCCAGATACATGAAGCTCAGCAATCGGTGTTGGACAAAAAAAAAATATTTATGTTAATATTGGTTAATATATTTATGTTAATATTATTTTTTTTAGTATTCTTTGACACGTCTCGTTAGTGAATAATAATATATAGATAAAAAAATCACCGAATTTCGCCACCGAGCTGCTTATTTAAAATTGTTTCTACTGTCAAGAGACAAAAAAGTATATATCATGATTCTCCACCATGTATGTGCGATCTTTCTCTTTTTATGTTTTTCGAATAATGCAATTTATTTCGGTCATTCTCGGGCGGCAAATTCAGGTATTTTTATTTTATATTGTATTATTTATACATATTTGTTTCTTATTTCGATTTCCGCCAATTAAGACCAACCAGAAAATTAATTGTGACAGCAAAATAAGTAAACTTTGGTCCGACTGAAATCTCCTAAACTTTTTTCAGTATTCATTCCCTCATTTTGGGCTCGTTCTTTGTTGTTTATATAATTTGTCAGATCGGCGGTAAATAAATTAATAAAATCTATAAATATTATTATAAACAATAAATAAAATGTTATTAAATAACAAAAAAAAAAATCTATTTCGAATACCTACTATCAAAAGCTGAAAAGTAAACAGTTTTCACGTTTTTCATCTAAAAATTTGACATTATTTGTATACCACCGAGCGGCTGAATAAAAAAAACTATAGTTAGTAATCTAACTGATAATATAGCTGATGGTGTCTTCAATGTAGTAGATCGGGTTTTACTTTTTTATATTAGATAATCCTCTACTTGAAATATTTTATTTTTAGGATTTTTGTAGGAATCTTTCACTCATTGTATCGCAGTTGGAGAAAGTAAATCACTATATTAAAATAAATAAAAATAATAAAACCAAAAAAAAACGTTGGTCGATGTTAGAGGCTTTTATTTCTATCGATTATTAAATTTATTTTTACTTTTTAATTATTTTTTGGTCTTCGCTGTGTTTATACATTTTAAAAATGATAATATATTAATTTGTATCCATTTTGTTACTGTCGTCGATCAGCTGGATATCTCTTTCACTACTGACATAAAATTGTTTGGTTCCGTTACACACCAAGCACATGGCGGTAACCTTTTTTACGCCGACGACAACACAATGTTTCGACTGGGTTCGTCTCCTACAACGCGAACAAAAACTATCAATCATTTTTTATAATTATGTATGTTGTAGTTTGTGTTTCACCAATAAGTAAAAGTTTTATGTGTCTCAGGTTTCTTTGTTGGAAGAGGCAAACATCCGATTTCATCACTTACATACTCGTTAATAATTATTTTTCTTATTTATTCCGGTGGTTTGTTTATATTTTTTCTTACGTCAGACACTAACTTTTTATATTATCACCCCCACCATTTTAGAGAAAAAATAATATTAGATATCTGCTGGATCTCAATTCCCGTATAAGTTAATAAAATATTATTTTTATTAATAGTCTAAGTTTTGCTCAAACTCTCAGTAATATAAATTTAATTAATCACTCCTTTTGAGTTTTGTGTCTGCTTCAGGCTAGAGTTTTTGGTAACAATCTCGGAACTTGGTATAATATTTTCATATAATTTATATTGCTGGTTGTGTTTTTTTTGACATTAGTTCTCAGTCTGATTTTAACTGTTTCAATATATTTGGATCGTCTGTAACCTCTCCCTCACCTGTCGTCTTATTATACAACAGCAAATACTTCCTTTGGCCAAGATACTGACGCCGAAATTGAAAGTAGCGATTTGAAAACAGGTTGATATCGTTCAATCTCTGGGTCCATCCTTTATCACCATCTTTTGTTATTTTCTCGAACAAATCGCTCGTATCGAACGATTCGTTATATTCATTCTGATAGTCGATAATCTGGGACTCGATTACATGACGCAAAAGCAGTGACTCTCTGGTTTTATTTTCGATTGGTTTGTAATTAGGTAGAGGTGTGTCATCGACATTAACTTCCACAGAAAACCTATTTTTGGGAAGATTTTCCAAACCGTAGAATTTATCAGTTTGTCGTTTGTCGTACATATAATAGGTCGTTTTCCCGTCCACCATTATGGGCTGGAAAATCGTACTAACGTTCAAGAGTTTGGTACATAGTTTATAGTCCTTCCAAAGCACCGGAACGAAACCCATAGTAAGATTACAACCCTCAATATACTGACTCGGATTACGGGCGTTCCATGATTGTGGTTTCTTGACACACTCGTTGTAATCTTTGAACAGCTCGTATCCTTTATTGCATTCACACTTTCCCTCCACCAACTGACCGTGTGCACACAGACCGTCTCTGATCCTCGACATGATACATTTTCCAGCTTCAAAATGCTTCATCCGATTTCTACAAACGCCTGTGTATCGAATATTATCCTTATACAGATGACCGCCACCATTCGTTACCAATTCTATACTTTTGAAATTTGGATTAGAAGGATGGGTGCAATCGCCATCAACAAAGTTGTTTGTCATGAGATCCGGATACAAGCACTGACATATTCCATTGACAAGCTTGCCAAACTCCTGGTTACATATATTCTTCGGCCTTGCAGTAACGGCCTCAAACAACGCCTCCTCCTCCTTCAACTTCTGATCTGGTAGCAACAATGCTAACCTTTTCTCTTGATGTATGTATTTCCTCAGGACGAAGAAAACTACAATCAACGCTACTACCACCACCACAGCTATACGGCTTAACATCTTTTTTATTTTTAAATTAAAAATGAACATTCTGTCGCTGATGACACAGAACATCGAAACATACCGAACCCATGAGAAGCAAGTGGAGATGTATCTTGATAACCTGAACCGATCGTTGTCGGAATTGATAAGGTTTGTCTACCACCACCCCCAGCTTTTGACCGACCACAACCTGGTGTACGCGTATAAATTAATCGAATCGATACATTTGGCTGGAAACAACCACCTACATTGGCGAATCTATTTGGCCGAGATAAGGCGGTACCTGGCCAGGTACTGTTCAACAATGGCCGATTTCAAGGCAAAGAAAAAATGATATATGAGAACTGCACTCACGTGGCAGACTGTTGTGCCGTCGACAACATCATCCGAATCGCATTTTCCCAAAGCCGTAATAACAATAACATCCTAGTAACATGCATGAACGGCTCCCAAGTCTTGCAATCGATCAATTTTGTGAACGTGAACAAAGGAACAGTAACAAAAACCACAGACAACGATAACGACGACAACAGCAACAACAACGACGACTACGATGCGTGGTACCTGTACGAGGTGAATAGTAAAGCGCTGTTACACAAACATCCATTACCTTCATCATCTTCGTCACCTCCACCCCCACCACCACCATCAACAGTCGTCAAGGTACTCGTCGATGATGATGATGAAGAAGAAGAAGAAGAAACAAAATCAGAACAATTTCTGTTGTCGATAGCCCCGAACCTGATATTGAGGAAGAGAAAATACTTCTTTACCGAGCCGATACATAGGACGAATAGAAGCGGAAAGCCAATCTTGGTTCCGGCGACAAGGAGTGTAACGGAGCTATATAACACAAAGCCCAGACTTGACGATATTCTGTTCGATCCCTTTTTACAAATCTACCGGCCACTCAAACTGGACTTGCAAAGTTTCTACTGGCGATTCTACTTCCTGCCCGTGTACGAGAGAAAGTATCACATTGTCACCAAACAAGATTTAGAGCAGCAAACAACTACTACCTTTATAAGATATAATAACAGTAGTACGTGCAGTTTCAAGAACGACCCATAGAAGCCATAGAACCCATAGAAATGTTTACAAACTTCAATAAAATCCAAACGGATGCGCCTACAATCACGATAATCGTGACGGCAGCAACTAGGAGGGCAATAAAGATGTTCATTAATCTATTTTATATTTTTAAATTGCTCTTCAATATACGATATTATGTATTTTTTAATTAACACAAAAAATACAGTAGCATAAAAGGTGATCACCGAAAAGACAACCAAAGCGTCATTCATTTTTTATCCCCAGCCTCCACGAGCCGTACCAAGTCGTTGAAATTGAAGTTGACATTAACAGGTTTATTTTGTTGTTGTTGTTGTTGTTGTTGTTGTTCATTTTTACAAATACCACCAACACTGCCCAACGATTTTAACTCTCTCCTGGCTATCACCTCTTTGATGAAAGACTCTATATTCGCACCGATATCTATTGCAGGAGGAGGTTGAGGAGGCTTAGGCCAATTCAGACTGTAGAGCATCTCTAAGAGCTTAAGCATAACTGTCTGTGAGGAATCATCACCAGCATTATCAATACCTCGAACACCATCAACAAACTGTACCGAGTAGTGAGAGGAAATGGGTTCGTCACTAACAACGTTAACATTACTACTACTCTCCTCATTCATCGGCATAATTAATATATATATATATTTTTTTTTAATTTATTTATCCAATATTATATTAAAAAAAAAAAAACACACACAAGACAATGATACATTAGAGATCCTAATATATAAAATATATATTTTACTCATCTCTAAAAAAAAAAAAAAAAAAACCCAAATTACTAAAGTTAAACACCTACAATACCCATTTACCAAACTCTAAAACAACACAAAACGCTATCCAACCCAAACGCACTACACATAACCACATCGCACAACCACTAAGGTACAATTACCCAATTTCTAAAACAATCTACATCCCTTTCCGAGCCAAAGAAATTTGTAAACAACAACAACTAGGGTACACTTTAGCAATCTCTAAACAACCCACTACCCTAACCCCAACCCAGTACCACATCACCACCACCATCAACAACCATATTTCTCAATCGCTAGGGGTATATTTAGGAATCTCTACAACAACAACCTAGAACCCTTTCCGAGCTAGACACACAAACCATCACCACTACGACACACACACACACTAAATAAACATTTCACAACCAGAACACTTTCCAAACCTAATCAACACCACCTAACCACACTTCTACACCGATAGAGTACAATTTAGCAATCCCTAAAACAATTTACCACCCTTTCCCGAGCCAGACATACCGCTTCCGGCTACTACTTACATTTAGGACAAAA
>JAQMRL010000012.1:0-247500 GCA_035578175.1 Catonia carolina
ACATATCAGAGTGCGTTTAATGTATTTTAATGTAATGTAATTTAATGTAATTTAATGTAATGTAATGTAATTTAATGTAATTTAATGTAATTAAATGTAATTTAACGTAATTTAATGTAATTTAATGTAATTAAATGTAATGTAATGTAATTTAATGTAATTTAATGTAATTTAATGTAATGTAATGTAATTTTATGTAATTTATTATAATGTAATGTAATGTAATGTAATGTAATGTAATGTAACGTAATGTAATTTAATGTAATTTAATGTAATGTAATGTAATGTAATGTAATTTAATGTAATGTAATGTAATTTAATGTAATTAAATGTATTGTAATGTAATGTAATGTAATTTAATGTAATTTAATGTAATGTAATGTAATGTAATGTAATGTAATGTAATTTAATGTAATTTAATGTACTTTAATGTAGTAAAATGTAATTTAATGTAATTTAATGTATTTTAATGTAATTTAATGTAATTTAATGTAATGTAATGTAATTTAATGTAATGTAATGTAATTTAATGTAATTTAATGAAATGTAATGTAATTTAATGTAATTTAATGTAATTTAATGACATGTAATGTAATTTAATGTAATTTAATGTAATTTAATGTATTGTAATGTAATGTAATTAAAAGTAATGTAATGTAATTCAATGTAATTTAATGTAATTTAATGTAATTTAATGTAATGTAATGTAATGTAATGTAATGTAATGTAATGTAATGTAATGTAATGTAATGTAATGTAATTTAATGTAATGTAATGTAATGTAATGTAATGTATTTTAATGTAATGTAATGTAATTTAATGTAATTTAATGTAATGTAATGTATTTTAATGTAATGTAATGTAATTTAATGTAATTTAATGTAATGTAATGTAATTTAATGTAATTTAATGTAATTTAATGTAATTTAATGTAATTTATTGTAATTTAATGTAATTTAACGTAGTTTAATGTAATTTAATGTAATTTAATGTAATTTAATGTAATTTAATGTAATTTAATGTAATTCAATGTAATGTAATGCAATGTAATGAAATGTAATTTAATGTATTTTAATGTAATTTAATGTAATTTAATGTAATTTAATGTAATGTATTGTAATTTAATGTAATTTAATGTAATGTAATGTAATTTAATTTAATGTAATGTAATGTAATTTAATGTATATTAATGTAATGTATTGTAATTTAATGTAATTTAATTTAATGTAATGTTATGTAATGTAATGTAATGTAATGTAATGTAATGTAATTTAATGTAATGTAATGTAATTTAATGTAATTTAATGTAATTTAATGTAATGTAATGTAATTAAATGTAATTTAATGTAATTTCATGTAATGTAATGTAGTTTAATGTAATTTAATGTAATTTAATGTAATTTAATGTAATTTAATGTAATTTAACGTAATTTAATGTAATTTAATGTAATTTAATGTAATTTAATGTAATGTAATGTAATTAAATGTAATTTAATGTAATTTCATGTAATGTAATGTAGTTTAATGTAATTTAATGTAATTTAATGTAATTTAATGTAATTTAATGTAATTTAACGTAATTTAATGTAATTTAATGTAATTTAATGTAATTTTATGTAATGTAATGTAATTTAATGTAATTTAATGTAATTTAATGTAATTTAATGTAATGTAATGTAGTTTAATGTAATTTAATGTAATTAATTGTAATTTAATGTAATTTAATGTACTTCAATGTATTTTATTGTAAATTAATGTAATTTAATGTTTTTTAATGTAATTTAATGTAATTTAATGTAATTTAATGTAATTTAATGTAATGTAATGTAATTTAATGTAATTTAATGTAATTTAATGTAATGTAATGTAATTTAATGTAATTTAATGTAATTTAATGTAATTTATTGTAATTTAATGTAATTTAACGTAGTTTAATGTAATTTAATGTAATTTAATGTAATTTAATGTAATTTATTGTAATTTAATGTAATTCAATGTAATGTAATGTAATTTAATGTAATTTAATGTAATGTAATGTAATTTAATGATATTAATGTAATTTAACGTAATTTAATGTAATTTAATGTAATGTAATGTAATTTAATGTAATTTAATGTAATTTAATGTAAGTTATTGTAATTTAAAGTAATTTAATGTAATTTAATGTAATGTAATGTAGTTTAATGTAATTTAATGTAATTAATTGTAATTTAATGTAATTTAACGTAATTTAATGTACTTTAATGTAATTTATTGTAATTTAATGTACTTTAATGTAATTTAATGTAATTTAATGTAATGTAATGTAATTTAATGTAATTTAATGTAATTTAATGTAATTTAATGTAATGTAATGTAATTTAATGTAATTTAATGTAATTTAATGTAATTTAATGTAATTTATTGTAATTTAATGTAATTTAACGTAGTTTAATGTAATTTAATGTAATTTAATGTAATTTAATGTAATTTAATGTAATTTAATGTAATTCAATGTAATGTAATGCAATGTAATGAAATGTAATTTAATGTATTTTAATGTAATTTAATGTAATTTAATGTAATTTAATGTAATGTATTGTAATTTAATGTAATTTAATGTAATGTAATGTAATTTAATTTAATGTAATGTAATGTAATTTAATGTATATTAATGTAATGTATTGTAATTTAATGTAATTTAATTTAATGTAATGTTATGTAATGTAATGTAATGTAATGTAATTTAATGTAATGTAATGTAATTTAATGTAATTTAATGTAATTTAATGTAATGTAATGTAATTTAATGTTATTTAATGTAATGTAATGTAATTTAATGTAATGTAATGTAATGTAATGTAATTTAATGTATTTAATGTAATGTAATGTAATTTAATGTAATTTAATGTAATGTAATGTAATTAAATGTAATTTAATGTAACTTAATTTAATGTAATGTAATTTAATGTAATGTAATGTAATTAATGTAATTTAATGTAATGTAATGTAATTTAATGTAATTTAATTTAATGTAATGTAATGTAATTTAATGTAATTTAATGTAATTTAATGTAATTTAAAGTAATGTAATGTAATGTAATGTAATGTAATGTAATTTAATGTAATGTAATGTAATATAATGTAATGTAATGTAATTTTATGTAATTTAATGTATTTTAATGTAATGTAATGTAATTTAATGTAATTTAATGTAATGTAATGTAATTTAATGTAATGTAATGTAATTTAATGTAATGTAATGTAATTTAATGTAATTTAATGTAATTTAATGTAATTTAATGTAATGTAATGTAATTTAATGTAATTTAATGTAATTTAATGTAATGTATTGTAATGTAATGTAATGTAATGTAATGTAATTTAATGTAATTTCATGTAATGTAATGTAGTTTAATGTAATTTAATGTAATTTAATGTAATTTAATGTAATTTAATGTAATTTAACGTAATTTAATGTAATTTAATGTAATTTAATGTAATTTAATGTAATGTAATGTAATTTAATGTAATTTAATGTAATTTAATGTAATTTAATGTAATGTAATGTAGTTTAATGTAATTTAATGTAATTTAATGTATTTTAATGTAATGTAATGCAATGTAATGTTATGTAATTTAATGTAATTTAATGTAATGTAATGTATTTTAATGTAATGTAATGTAATTTAATGTAATTTAATGTAATTTAATGTAATATAATGTATTTTATCGTAATGTGATGTAATTTAATGTAATTTAATGTAATGTAATGTAATTTAATGTAATTTAATGTAATGTAATGTAATGTAATGTAATTTAATGTAATGTAATGTAATGTAATGTAATGTAATGTAATGTAATGTAATGTAATGTAATGTAATGTAATGTAATGTAATGTAATGTAATGTAATTTAATGTAATTTAATGTAATTTAATGTAATGTAATGTAATGTAATGTAATTTAATGTAATTTAATGTAATGTAATGTAATGTAATGTAATTTAATGCAATGTAATGTAATTTAATGTAATTTAATGTAATGTAATGTAATGTAATGTAATTTAATGTAATTTAATGTAATGTAATGTAATGTAATGTAATTAAATGTAATTTAATGTAATTGAATTTAATTTAATGTAATTTAATGTAATGTAATGCAATGTAATTTAATGTAATTTAATGTAATGTAGTGTAATTTAATGTAATTTAATGTATTTTAATGTAATGTAATTTAATGTAATTTAATGTAATGTAATGTAATTTAATGTAACTTAATGTAATGTAATGTAATTTTAATGTAATTTAATGTAATGTAATGTAATGTAATGTAATGTAATGTTGTGTAATGTAATTTAATGTAATTTAATGTAATTTAATGTAATGTAATGTAATGTAATGTAATTTAATGTAATTTAATGTAATGTAATGTAATGTAATTTAATGCAATGTAATGTAATTTATTGTAATTTAATGTAATGTAATGTAATGTAATGTAATTTAATGTAATTTAATGTAATGTAATGTAATGTAATGTAATGTAATTTAATGTAATTTAATGTAATTTAATGTAATTTAATGTAGTAAAATGTAATTTAATGTAACTTAATGTATTTTAATGTAATTTAATGTAATTTAATGTAATTTAATGTAATGTAATGTAATTTAATGTAATGTAATTAAACACATATCAGAGTGCGTTAATTTAATGAAATGTAATGTAATTTAATGTAATTTAATGTACTTTAATGTAGTAAAATGTAATTCAATGTAATTTAATGTAATTCAATGTATTTTATCGTAATGTGATGTAATTTAATGTATTGTAATGTAATGTAATGTAATGTAATGTAATGTAATGTAATGTAATGTAATGTAATGTATAGTAATGTAATTAATTTAATGTAATTTAATGTAATTTAATGTAATGTAATGTAATTTATTGTAATTTAATGTAATTTATTGTAATTTAATGTAATTTAATGTAATTTAATGTAATGTAATGTAAATTAATGTAACTTAATGTAATTTAATGTAATTTAATGTAATTTATTGTAATTTAATGTAATTTAATGTATTTTAATGTAATGTAATGCAATGTAATGTTATGTAATTTAATGTAATTTAATGTAATGTAATGTATTTTAATGTAATGTAATGTAATTTAATGTAATTTAATGTAATATAATGTATTTTATCGTAATGTAATGTAATTTAATGTAATTTAATGTAATGTAATGTAATTTAATGTAATTTAATTTATTTTAAAGTAATTTAATGTAATGTAATGTAATTTAATGTAATTTAATGTAATTTAATGTAATTTAATGTAATTGAATGTAATTTAATGTAATTTAATGTAATGTAATGCAATGTAATTTAATGTAATTTAATGTAATGTAGTGTAATTTAATGTAATTTAATGTATTTTAATGTAATGTAATTTAATGTAATTTAATGTAATGTAATGTAATTTAATGTAATTTAATGTAATTAAATGTAATTTAACGTAATTTAATGTAATTTAATGTAATTAAATGTAATGTAATGTAATTTAATGTAATTTAATGTAATTTAATGTAATGTAATGTAATTTTATGTAATTTATTATAATGTAATGTAATGTAATGTAATGTAATGTAATGTAACGTAATGTAATTTAATGTAATTTAATGTAATGTAATGTAATGTAATGTAATTTAATGTAATGTAATGTAATTTAATGTAATTAAATGTATTGTAATGTAATGTAATGTAATTTAATGTAATTTAATGTAATGTAATGTAATGTAATGTAATGTAATGTAATTTAATGTAATTTAATGTAATTTAATGTACTTTAATGTAGTAAAATGTAATTTAATGTAATTTAATGTATTTTAATGTAATTTAATGTAATTTAATGTAATGTAATGTAATTTAATGTAATGTAATGTAATTTAATGTAATGTAATGTAATTTAATGTAATTTAATGAAATGTAATGTAATTTAATGTAATTTAATGTAATTTAATGACATGTAATGTAATTTAATGTAATTTAATGTAATTTAATGTATTGTAATGTAATGTAATTAAAAGTAATGTAATGTAATTCAATGTAATTTAATGTAATTTAATGTAATTTAATGTAATGTAATGTAATGTAATGTAATGTAATGTAATGTAATGTAATGTAATGTAATGTAATGTAATGTAATGTAATTTAATGTAATGTAATGTAATGTAATGTAATGTATTTTAATGTAATGTAATGTAATTTAATGTAATTTAATGTAATGTAATGTATTTTAATGTAATGTAATGTAATTTAATGTAATTTAATGTAATGTAATGTAATGTAATGTAATTTAATGTAATTTAATGTAATGTAATGTAATGTAATGTAATTTAATGCAATGTAATGTTATGTAATTTAATGTAATTTAATGTAATATAATGTATTTTATCGTAATGTAATGTAATTTAATGTAATTTAATGTAATGTAATGTAATTTAATGTAATTTAATGTAATGTAATGTAATGTAATGTAATGTAATGTAATGTAATTTAATGTAATTTATTGTAATTTAATGTAATGTATTGTAATGTAATGTAATTTAATGTAATTTAATGTAATGTAATGTAATGTAATGTAATTTAATGCAATGTAATGTAATTTGATATAATTTAATGTAATGTAATGTAATGTAATGTAATTTAATGTAATTTAATGTAATGTAATGTAATGTAATGTAATGTAATTTAATGTAATTTAATGTAATTTAATGTAGTAAAATGTAATTTAATGTAATTTAATGTATTTTAATGTAATTTAATGTAATTTATTGTAATTTAATGTAATGTAATGTAATTTAATGTAATGTAATGTAATTTAATGTAATTTAATGTAATGTAATGTAATTTATTGTAATTGAATGTAATTTAATGTAATTTAATGTAATTTAATGTAATGTAATGCAATGTAATTTAATGTAATTTAATGTAATGTAATGTAATCTAATGTAATTTAATGTAATTTAATGTAATTTAATGTAATGTAATGTAATTCATTGTAATTTAATGTAATTTAATGTAATTTAACGTAATTTAATGTAATTTAATGTAATTTAATGTAATTATATGTAAATTAATGTAATTTAATGTAATGTAATGTAATTTAATGTAATTTGATGTAATTTAATGTAATTTAATGTAATTTAATGTAATTTAATGTAATGTAATGTAATTTAATGTAATTTAATGTAATTTATTGTAATGTAATGTAATTTAATGTAGTTTAATGTAATTTAATGTAATTTAATGTAATTTAATGTAATTTAATGTAATTCAATGTAATGTAATGCAATGTAATGAAATGTAATTTAATGTAATTTAATGTTTTTTAATGTAATTTAATGTAATTTAATGTAATGTATTGTAATTTAATGTAATTTAATGTAATGTAATGTAGTTTTAATTTAATGTAATGTAATGTAATTTAATGTATATTAATGTAATGTATTGTAATTTAATGTAATTTAATTTAATGTAATGTTATGTAATGTAATGTAATGTAATGTAATGTAATTTAATGTAATGTAATGTAATTTAATGTAATTTAATGTAATTTAATGTAATTTAATGTAATGTAATGTAATTTAATATAATTTAATGTAATGTAATGTAATTTAATGTAATGTAATGTAATGTAATTTAATGTATTTTAATGTAATGTAATGTAATGTAATGTAATGTAATGTAATTTAATGTATTTTAATGTAATGTAATGTAATGTAATTTAATTTATTGTAATGTAATGTAATTTAATGTAATTTAATGTAATTTATTGTAATGTAATGTAATTTAATGTAGTTTAATGTAATTTAATGTAATTTAATGTAATTTAATGTAATTTAATGTAATTCAATGTAATGTAATGCAATGTAATGAAATGTATTTTAATGTAATTTAATGTAATTTAATGTAATGTAATGTAATTTAATGTAATGTAATGTAATTTAATGTAATTTAATGTAATTTAATGAAATGTAATGTAATTTAATGTAATTAAAGGTAATTTAATGAAATGTAATGTAATTTAAGGTAATTTAATGTAATTTAATGTATTGTAATGTAATGTAATGTAATTAAATGTAATGTAATGTAATTCAATGTAATTTAATGTAATTTAATGTAATTTAATGTAATGTAATGTAATGTAATGTAATGTAATGTAATGTAATGTAATGTAATTTAATGTAATGTAATGTAATGTAATGTAATGTAATGTAATGTAATGTAATTAATTTAATGTAATTTAATGTAATTTAATATAATGTAATGTAATTTAATGTAATTTAATGTAATTTATTGTAATTTAATTTAATTTAATGTAATGTAATGTAAATTAATGTAATTTAATGTAATTTAATGTAATTTAATGTAATTTAATGTAATTTAATGTAATGTAATGTAATTTAATGTAATGTAATGTAATTAATTTAATGTAATTTAATGTATTTTAATGTATTTTAACGTAATTTAATGTAATTTAATGTAATTTAATGTAATTTAATGTAATGTAATGTAATTTAATGTAATTTAATGTAATGTAATGTAATTTAATGTAATTGAATGTAATTTAATGTAATTTAATGTAATTTAATGTAATGTAATGCAATGTAATTTAATGTAATTTATTGTAATGTAATGTAATCTAATGTAATTTAATGTAATTTAATGTAATTTAATGTAATGTAATGTAATTTAATGTAATTTAATGTAATTTAATGTAATTTAACGTAATTTAATGTAATTTATTGTAATTTAATGTAATTTAATGTAATGTAATGTAATTTAATGTAATTTAATGTAATTTAATGTAAGTTATTGTAATTTATGTAATTTAATGTAATGTAATGTAGTTTAATGTAATTTAATGTAATTAATTGTAATTTAATGTAATTTAATGTAATTTAATGTACTTTAATGTAATTTATTGTAATTTAATGTAATTTAATGTAATTTAATGTAATGTAATGTAATTTAATGTAATTTAATGTAATTTAATGTAATTTAATGTAATGTAATGTAATTTAATGTAATTTAATGTAATTTATTGTAATTTAATGTAATTTAATGTCATTTAATGTAATGTAATGTAATTTAATGTAATTTAATGTAATTTAATGTAATTTAATGTAATGTAATGTAATTTAATGTAATTTAATGTAATTTATTGTAATGTAATGTTATGTAATGTAATTTAATGTAATTTAATGTAATGTAATGTAATTTAATGTAATTTAATGTAATTTAACGTAATTTAATGTAATTTAATGTAATTTAATGTAATTTAATGTAATTTAATGTAAGTTATTGTAATTTAATGTAATTTAATGTAATTTAACGTAATTTAATGTAATTTAAAGTAATTTAATGTAATTTAATGTAATGTAATGTAATTTAATGTAATTTAATGTAATTTAATGTAAGTTATTGTAATTTAATGTAATTTAATGTAATGTAATGTAATTTAATGTAATTTAATGTAAGTTATTGTAATTTAATGTAATTTAATGTAATTTAATGTAATTTAACGTAATTTAATGTAATTTAATGTAATTTAATGTAATTTAATGTAATGTAATGTAATTTAATGTAATTTAATGTAATTTAATGTAAGTTATTGTAATTTAATGTAATTTAATGTAATGTAATGTAGTTTAATGTAATTTAATGTAATTAATTGTAATTTAATGTAATTTAACGTAATTTAATGTACTTTAATGTAATTTATTGTAATTTAATGTAATTTAATGTTTTTTAATGTAATTTAATGTAATTTAGTGTAATTGAATGTAATTTAATGTAATTTAATGTAATTTAATGTAATTTAATGTAATGTAATGTAATTTAATGTAATTTAATGTAATTTAATGTAATTTAATGTAATGTAATGTAATTTAATGTAATTTAATGTAATTTATTGTAATTTAATGTAATTTAATGTAGTTTAATGTAATTTAATGTAATTTAATGTAATTTAATGTAATTTAATGAAATTTAATGTAATTTTATGTAATTCATTGTAATGTAATGCAATGTAATGAAATGTAATTTAATGTAATTTAATGTAATTTAATGTAATTTAATGTAATTTAATGTAATTTAATGTAATTTAATGTAATTTAATGTAATTTAATGTAATTTTAAAATAACCATCCCTCGCCGACAATAAATATGCATTGGAGTGGCAAGTATTATTTTTTTCTCGTATGGCAAGATCAGTGCAAGGCCCGAGCGCTCGGCCCGAGGCGAGTCCGCCTGCTACCGAACATTCCATACGGGAGCGATCATCTCATACGAAAAGCTCGTATGGCATGAGCAGGGCCCGGCCGGCGAAGAAGGCCCTACTAGGCGAGGCCGCCTGCTACCGAACATTTCATACGGGAGCAATCATCTCATACGGGAAAAAAAAACGGTTTTTGGCTTGTAGCGGCCGAACGGAAGGAGCTAGAAGGCCTGGCTAAGTTGCATTTTTGCGATTTTACAACGGCGCATCTAACTGGCGCGGTCCCCGGCGCGATCGGACTAAAGGGAAAGAAAAAAAATTTTTTTTTTTTCTCGTATGGCATGATCAGTGCAAGGCCCGAGCGCTCGGCCCGAGGCGAGTCCGCCTGCTACCGAACATTCCATACGGGAGCGATCATCTCATACGATAAGCTCGTATGGCATGAGCAGGGCCCGGCCGGCGAAGAAGGCCCTACTAGTCGAGGCCGCCTGCTACCGAACATTTCATACGGGAGCAATCATCTCATACGGGAAAAAAAAACGGTTTTTGGCATGTAGCGGCCGAACGGAAGGAGCTAGAAGGCCTGGCTAAGTTGCATTTTTGCGATTTTACAACGGCGCATCTAACTGGCGCGGTCCCGGCGCGATCGGACTAAAGGGAAAGAAAAAAAATTTTTTTTTTTTCTCGTATGGCATGATCAGTGCAAGGCCCGAGCGCTCGGCCCGAGGCGAGTCCGCCTGCTACCGAACATTCCATACGGGAGCGATCATCTCATACGAAAAGCTCGTATGGCATGAGCAGGGCCCGGCCGGCGAAGAAGGCCCTACTAGGCGAGGCCGCCTGCTACCGAACATTTCATACGGGAGCAATCATCTCATACGGAAAAAAAACGGTTTTTGGCTTGTAGCGGCCGAACGGAAGGAGCTAGAAGGCCTGGCTAAGTTGCATTTTTGCGATTTTACAACGGCGCATCTAACTGGCGCGGTCCCGGCGCGATCGGACTAAAGGGAAAGAAAAAAAATTTTTTTTTTTTCTCGTATGGCATGATCAGTGCAAGGCCCGAGCGCTCGGCCCGAGGCGAGTCCGCCTGCTACCGAACATTCCATACGGGAGCGATCATCTCATACGAAAAGCTCGTATGGCATGAGCAAGGCCCGGCCGGCGAAGAAGGCCCTACTAGGCGAGGCCGCCTGCTACCGAACATTTCATACGGGAGCAATCATCTCATACGGGAAAAAAAAACGGTTTTTGGCTTGTAGCGGCCGAACGGAAGGAGCTAGAAGGCCTGGCTAAGTTGCATTTTTGCGATTTTACAACGGCGCATCTAACTGGCGCGGTCCCGGCGCGATCGGACTAAAGGGAAAGAAAAAAAATTTTTTTTTTTTCTCGTATGGCATGATCAGTGCAAGGCCCGAGCGCGCACCCGCAACACAAGACGGCGACGGTACAGGAGGCGGTTCATTCGTAAAACGAGGTGATGGTAGTAAAGGAGGGAAGATTCATTCGTAACAAAGGTATATATACATATCAGAGTGCGTGATTCATTCATAAAATTCCAATTCTGCTCCAACGGGGTACAAAAAGTGGTATCTGCTATTCAGAGTGAACCGAACATTTCCAGTCCTCCGACCGAGCCGTAGGCTGTCCGTTACTATGCGAACATGCGAAAGTATTGTTGTCGCTTCCGCTTTTCCAATTCTGCTCCAACGGGGTACAAAAAGTGGTATCTGCTATTCAGAGTGAACCGAACATTTCCAGTCCTCCGACCGAGCCGTCGTAGGCTGTCAACCATCCCTCGCCGACTATAAATATGCATTGGAGTGGCAAGTATTGTTGTCGTGTCGACTTGACAGATACAGCGGTGCCGACAAAATATCGAATGTCATTGTTTTGTCTTTTACAAAGCTCAAAGTGCTTTTAACCTACCCTGACCTGACCTAACCTAACACACACACACACTAGGAGTGGAAAGTATTGTTGTCGTGCCGACTTTTCTAAATCCAGTTTTCACCGGATTTGAACGTTTGTAGGCTTCCTGAACCCAAAAAAGCCTTTCCCGTGGTCGTGAGTGGAAAGTATTGTTGTCGCGTCGACTTTTCGAAACCTAATTTTCACCGGATCTATACGTTTGTAGGCCTCCTGAACCCAAAAAAAGTCTTTTCCGTGGTCGTGAGTGGAAAGTATTGTTGTCGCGTCGACTTTTCGAAACCTAATTTTCACCGGATCTATACGTTTGTAGGCCTCCTGAACCCAAAAAATTCAAGGGGGGGTAGTAACCGGTCTTTTCCGTGATCGTGAGTGTGGAAAGTATTGTTGTCGCGTCGACTTTTCGGAATCTAATTTTCACCGGATCTATACGTTTGTAGGCCTCCTGAACCAAAAAAAAGTCTTTTCCGTGGTCGTGGGTGGAAAGTATTGTTGTCGCGTCGACTTTTCGAAACCTAATTTTCACCGGATCTATACGTTTGTAGGCCTCCTGAACCCAAAAAATTCACAGGGGGGGTTAGTAACCGGTCTTTTCCGTGATCGTGAGTGGAAAGTATTGTTGTCGCGTCGACTTTTCGGAATCTAATTTTCAACGGATATGTACGTTTGTAGGCCTCCTGAACCCAAAAAAATCAAGGGGGTAGTAACCGGCCTTTCCCGTGGTCGTGAGTGGAAAGTATTGTTGTCGCGTCGACTTTTCGAAATCTAATTTTCACCGGATCTATACGTTTGTAGACCTCCTGAACCCAAAAAAATCAAGGGGGGGTAGTAGCCGGCCTTTTCCGTGGTCGTGAGTGGAAAGTATTGTTGTCGCGTCGACTTTTCGAGAACGAGTTTTCACCACGACTATACGTTTTTAGGCCCCCTGAACCCAACCTAACCTAATCTAACTCAGACACGCACGCACACACCCCCGCACGACGCTTAGTTTACTTTTTACCCCGTTGTTATATTTTTTGTACGACGGTTAGTTTACAAGTTATTGGCGATTTTGTTTTTTTCAAGGTCACTGTTTTTTCCAAGTCCACCAAGTCAATCAATGTGTGTGTGTGTGTGTGTGTGTGTGTGTGTGTGTGTGTGTACGTTTTTCTCGATAACCAACCGTCCGATCGAGCTGGAAACGCCACCATTCTTTTTAGTTTTTAATTCTCTACAACATAGGCCTGTTTTTGTGCCGGCCACTCTTCTAAAATAGTTCCGTCGAAAAAGTTTTTTTCAAATTTCGGCCTCGGTATGCTTTCGAGACAGAAGTGTACGAAACAAAACTTGTAGGCAATCGAAAGACCTACAGTTTGGCGTAATCGATTTTATGTACCGAGCGTTCCTTAGTGCGTGACAGTTTTTCGCCGATATCTCGGTTACGAAGCGTCTTTTCGCGATTCCGATGAATTTTCACATACATTAATCGGCCGTTGTCTCCACGACGGGCCGGTCAAAACCGAGCTAGCTAGCCCGGAAATAGCTTAAACAGCGATTTTAGCTATATTTTTCGAGATTTCGGCTTAAATAGGGCTCGTGGAGTAAAAGTCACATAAGCGAGTTGTAGAGAATCAAAAGAGCTACAACTTTTGTTTCGGTCGTTTTTTTGTACGACGCTTGGTTCACAAGATATTCGTCAAATCGCTTAAATGCTCAATGTTCCAAGCGTTCCTTTTAGCGAAACAGTTCTTCGCCTATATCTCGGTAACAATTGGTCCGATCGAGCTGGAAACGCCACCATTCCTTTTCTTTTTCAATTCTCAACAACATAGGCTAGTTTTTGTGCCGGCCACTCTTCTAGAATAGCTAAAAAAGAGATTTTGAAAAGTCGACACGAAAACAATACTTTCCGCTCTCGTACGTGTTCACGGTCGGCAAGCGAAGGTTAAATAAAGCGACCCGTAACACAAGCGCGCACCCGCAACACAAGACGGCGACGGTACAGGAGGCGGTTCATTCGTAAAACGAGGTGATAGTTGTAAAGGAGGGGAGATTCATTCATTAAATTGTATATATATATATATATATGTAGTAAAGAAGGCGATTCATTCATAAAACGAGGTGATGGTAGTAAAGGAGGGAAGATTCATTCGTAACAAAGGTATATATATATATATATATATATATATACTATATATATATATATATATATGTACTACTATCATTTTCGCGTCCATACATTGACAATTTCCTAACAATCTGGAGTCCGAGTGCAATTTGGCGTCCGTATACGGACGCCAAATTGTAATCCTTAATAAAAACTTAATAAAAATTTATTGTGACATGGTTTTCGGACGTAATTTTTTTAAACTAAAGTACATAGTTTGGGGCAACTATATTTATTTTTTGAGAATTTTATTGTTACTCAGAGAGACACAAAAAAATAAATAAATTTTGGTACCGGATGCGAAATGGCGGTGTTTTGAAACTATTTTATACACCGTACCTTGGAGAGTTTCTCACCAGAGTGCTCTCGCTACGCCCCTATGTAAAAATATACGTATATTATGTATATTCTTACAAGGACGGCAGTTTCACATCTGCTATCAATTTCGCGTCCACCGGTTAAGAAAATAGACAAAACAAGTTATAAATAGATATTGTGTTGTGTTAAGAAAAAAAGTTTAAAAGAATAATAAAAACAAATTTTTATTAATCATCGAATTACAATTCTTTCAAAACTCACAATCTAATTTACTAAACATTCAAATAAATATTATTCGGCAAATTATTTGATATAAGTAATACAATTAAATTAAAAATAATTATATATTTTTTGATAGAATTAAAAAACTCTCTTTTCCGATAGACGATTTTTTGGGTTGACAAACTATCCTGGAAGGAAACCGGTGCTGCGCATAGTAGTGTCAGGATTAAATTATTGTTATGGCTGGCAGGATATCTTTCTAAACGCATTGTATACACAACGTATATTATACGCAATTTTGAAGAGTTGTTCTCCGCCGTGCTGTCACCTTCCATACATGAGTCCATCGCACACCGCTTTGGTTTCTTTTTTCAAATTAGGCATAAACCCACTATCAACGAATCCATGAACAAATCCTTTAGTAATTTGTTTACGTCGTTCGTTTAGTAACCAACGGGTTGGTCTAGTCTAGAAGAAAAGTCGTCGCCGCAAGTCAGCTGTTTAGCTGACTTTTCGACAGCTTTTCTGACAGCTGATTTTCGGAGATGGAGGTTCCTAGTTTAAATCCTAGTATATAGTATAATTGGTTCTTTTATACGAATTTGAATACTAGACAGTGGTTACCAATGTACTTTGATGGTTGGGGGTCAATTAACCATACTCTCTCAGGAATGGTCGGCCTGGGTATGTACGAGACTACAGCTCATTTAAACGTCATACATATCATTGGGTCATGGGGTTGCTTATTGTTCTCAATCGAACAAATTGCAACCTACACGCATTAGGGATAAAACAAAACAAAAATTTGTTTAAGAATTTTTAACATGTTATTTCACGCTTTTTTTAACATTACACCACCTGACAATTGTCAATAAAATATTTCCTTATTACGCTTACGATGTGTAAAAAGAATGCGCATTTTGCTGTTTGCCCACTCTCACTGCAAAATGGTTCAAGTACACTTCCATAATGCTATTTCGTATCATGTAATATGTCGCCCCAATTACTAGGTTTAGCAGTTTTACAGTACAGTAAATAAAACATTAAAGAGAAAATCTTTTTCTAAAATATAAAAAATTAAAAATGGACTAGGAGTAGATTATTATTAACCTTGTTTTTTGCTTAAAAACAATGCGATAAAAAATTAAACTAAGAAATTCGGGAAATAGCAAACTTTACTAGACAGACCTGAACAAAGTAGGCATATTTTAATATTTATTCTGGACCGATTTTCTTTCATTATAAAATTCTGGACAGAGATTACAGATTTCAGAAAAAAAATGTTAAGGGTAGAATAAAGTACACCCATTCAGTTTTTTCCCTTTTTCTCTTACAACATCTGAACAAACGACATTTTTTTTAAATGCCCGGAAAAAACAAGGGCCATCGATTTAGACAAAAAAGTTTAAATATTAATGAGTGGGTGACCTAAAGTGAAGTTTGTACCATCCAGTTCACCTCGATTTTCTCGCGAGTATGAGCTTAACAATCGTAATACTTATGGAACGTTCCAAAACAGCAAAACGACTCTCGATAGGGATAACGATAAAGTTTAAATTGAATTTCTTAGAGTATCGCCACCATTCCTAAGTTTTTCACGATTTTTTTCGCTAATTTCGGCAGACCAAACAAAACAATTTACAGAACAATCCAGAACAAATGAGAGCTATCATTTAAAGTAAAAACCAAAAAGTATTGAATGCATGGGCTTATACTTGCCACTCCAAATTTTTCTTTGATTTTCTAGCATATTTGAACGGGAAAAACGAAATTTTCGCGAAATGATCCGGTACAAACGAAGGGCTGTCAATCTATGTAAAAAAACTTTAAAATATTGAGTCGAGGGGGATTAGAGTGACATTAGCACCACCCAGTTCTTCTCGATTTCTCGCTTACTTGAAAGGAACTAAAAAAATATTTTGCGAGACCATCCGAAACAAACGAAGGTCTGTCCCTGAAGTCCAAAAAAAAATTTAAAAAGTTGAGCGGGAGGAGGCCAGTGTGAAGTTAGCCCCTCCCGGCGTTTTTTCACTTATTTGGACGGAACAAACAAAACATTTTCCGGAATAATCCGGTAGAAACGTAGACCGATCAATTTTACAAGTTAATTTTTGAAATTTTTGTATGGGGGCCAACTTTACAGTCCTGGTTTGAACTTCTACAGGTTTAGCTAAGTAAAACAAGGAGTGGGGTGGTTTACAATTGCCTTCCTCGCCGAGTTGAAAAGCTTATCAATATGCCAGGCCGTCTAAAAAGCACCTATTTTCCACCCTGCAAATGACACACCTCACGTTATTCACCACAGGGTCTGGCTGCATAATGAAATTCATTGCGCTCAGAGGAGATATAACTCTGACAAGTATCTTTTACACTTGTACCTCTTCTGTTCTTAAATACTTCAGTCATATGTTTGGCTTACCATGTGATAAAAAAAAACTAAATTTTTTTTAGTCCTGAAACAAGCAAATCGAGTGCAAATAATTTAACACTCCACCTGCCTGTTATGTGCAACCCCTTACAGTACTATTATTTTATTAAAGGCAGTTGCCTCTGACAATCAAAACATGCATTTTATTCGTCACTTGGGCGAGTAAATTTAAATCGATAATTCAAAGGATACCCACATCGAGAAAATGTTTCCAAACGGCGAAAATATTTTTACAAAAGATAATAAATTGATAAGAGAGTAGATTAGTCGATTTTTTTAAAGTAAATTCAGTACACTCGCAAATGTCCAACACGAGTCCTGAAAGTGTAGGTCAACAGAGACTGTAATTTCCCGATACTGAAGAAGCTTACTGAAATTAATTATTAGCAAAAACAAACCCCTGTTATTTATTTTTTGTTTTTGTAAAGCTTTTGACCGTGTCCCGTATGATTTGCCCATAAAAAAATTGAGGTGTATGGTATTAGAGGGACATCAGAGGGTCGAATTGCCATCCAATCATTGCAAAGTTAAAACAAAATACACATAAAATTTTATACAAGTTAAAAGGGGAGTTCAACGAGTTAGAATTTTAAGACCCTTGCTATTTTTAATTTTTGTTAACGATCTCGCTGAATTTCTTGGCTCCTTCAATGTTATATTATTTGCTGATGATACGATAATATCTTTCGAAGATGAAAACTATGAACAAGGTTTAAAACTAAAGAAGCTTGAAGTAAGGTTATAGACTGGATGCAATAAATAATCTTGTTCTCAACTCAGATAAAACTGTGGCCAAATGATTCACTGGTCGTAAGGAAATAAGTAACCAAAGTAAGGATATCTCCATTAATGACAATATATCAAAATCTTTTGTAACAGGTAAGTTACAAAATTTTTAGAATTAATATTAGGTAGCAAACTATCCTGGGACAGTTGTATTAAGGAACGTGTCTGCTATATAATCAATTCCTACTGCTACGCCCTAAAACGCTTAAAAATAAGGTACTTAGCGTACCAATACCTTTGAGTATTTATCATGTTTACAAATTCTGTTGGATTTGTTTTTAATTTAGTCACACTTAAACTTATTCAAATGTATGTTTAAAAAATCAAATAATGTTCAAATTATTCCGTCATATAATTACTTTTTATCTAGTTTTTTGTTAATTATAATGATTAAAATTTTTAATGATTTTTAATGATCAAGTTGACTTATGAATATGGACACTGTTTACTATTAAGAATTCGTTTCTAATCAGTTGGTCCTAGCATATTGTTTGGCTGTCTTGGTCAAGGTTTCACATAGTTTTTCTTGGCCTCTCCAAGTGAATGCCTTGTCTGTCTCCTTTTTGTCTTCTGTGCAATAGTATAACCTTCCAGTTCCTTATCCCAAGCATTTTGACTTGTCAAAAATAATGTACATTATTTTACGTAACAATAAGGTTTATTTATTTCATTATTTGTAATATTGATTCCTAGATTGGGTGGTTGGTTGACGATGTAAATAAAGTACTAGAAACCAAAAGAATATCAACAAAAAGTGGCCACCATGGCTTTTACAACACTAAATAATTTAAAAGAAAACGCAGAGAAAAATATCAGGGTTTGGAAGACTGACTGAAAGTTGTTTAGCCGAAAAATAATCTTGGAAATGGCCTGTTAAAGGATAACCTTCAACGTGTACAAAACAGCTGGATACGAGAATTATTAGTGTAATGTATACTTTGTTGAAGATCAAAGATTACCATTACTTGAGGAACAAGAATAAAAATACAAACTATGACTAAGCCGGACTGCATTTCAAATGTTGTAGAAATTTTACTGGCCAAAGTACTTTTGTATAATTTATAAAATCATTTTGATTCAGTCGCTAAAACATGCAAATATAAACCTAGAGAGAAGCGAGGCTTGGGAAGACCTAAAAAGAGATGAATACTGGAACAGGCCATTGAGCCTAATCCTTAACAGATGATGATGAAATCATTTGAACACCGAAAAGACAATGGGTGAATGGTACTCCATTTGAATATTGAACAAATTATGTCGCTTTACAATTACATAATTTTGTCAACTAAGTAAATATTTTAATTGCATTGTCTACTAATTGATCATATTATAGTAATTACAGTCGAACCTCCCGGATTCGAATCTGATGGAACCGGCTGATTTCGATTTACAGAGGTAAAATATTGAAACAAAAAATGTACTTAAAAATTGCGTTTTAATAAAATTCATGTAATTCCATAAAATATTAAATTACAAAAGTCAAAATTATTAATAGACCACCAATTTGATTGAGGAAAGTTTTTTACAAATATTATTTTACTTGTGTTGTTTAGATCATCAGCCGAAAGGCTGGTTTGAACCTGTAGAGGTTTTACTAAGTAAAACGAGAAGTGAGGTGGCCTTCCTCACTGAACGGAAAAGTACGCGTATCAGCATGCAGGGCCCTTTGCAAAGCACATATTTTCCCCTCTGTAAATGATACCTTTACTTCATTCACCACAGGGTTTACTTAATACTGTGATTAAGAATTAAGGGCATGTTTTGGTATTACAAGCTCCATTAGTACTCAAAAGCAAAAGAATATTCTACTTATAAGAACGATATGACAAATTATTGAAAAAACGACATAAAAAACAGAGTAAAATAAAATCGGGATACGCGTAAACAGTACAACTATACCTACAAACAAAAAGTTAGGTCAGCCTACAGAAAATGAAAAATAAATTGGGTACCGAAAATTTTAGAAATTTTAACGAGTAAAATATTGCTTAATCTGAATGAATACAGCTACGGTATTTTTTACCCTGTTAGTACGAAAATCATACACCAAAGAAGGAAAGACTGCATTACTAATTTAGCCTAACTAATTTTTTTTTGCTTTCGTCTGGTTTCCTCTGACTTAAAAATTAACTGAATTTTCAATATTTCCTGATGCGTATTGAAGCTTTGAACTACGCTTGTTATGCCCTTATTTGGTCGTAAGGTTTTGTGACAATAATGTTTTGTAAGTGTAATTGTTTGTGTTTCTGCCTGGTTTCTTCTAACTCAAAAGTTAACTGCATTTTCAGTTTTTTCTAAAGCTTTTTGGAGTTTTGTACTACGCTTACTGTGTCCTTATTGTCGTGATTTAACGCATGCTTCATTAAAAATCGTGTACAATGTGTAAATTGGAAATTTTGTAATTATTTTATTAATAATGTATAAAAAAATGTATTGTTACAATATATATGACCACGAAACTCTCGAAAATTTTCGAATAGGGAGGTAATTTAATTCATATTAAGGACGATTTTTGAAGGGGATAGCATACAATTATATTCGATTTAGGGAGGATTTCGAATGAGGAGGTTTGACTGTATTTGTAACAATTAGGATATTTTAAATAATTAACTCTAACAAATAAAAAATATACTTTCTTTAATTATTCTGGTTTTACATTGATTTAAAATAAGTACCTATTTAAAATACATGTCAAAATAATAAACAACAAATAAATTATTTTGATGACTGGATTGGATTCCGTCCGAGAACGAATTGTTTTCATACGATGGTCTTGTGTGGAGAAGTACTAGGGTGAGATGTGAATATCTAACTACAATCATTACAACACGTAGAAGTGGCAAATGCTACAGTACACGTGCCGGTACGACATGGCAACATCGTTTACACTGTTGCAGGCTATAAGTCATAATAGCGGGAACGATGCCGGACGCGAAATTGTCGGTAATTTGTACGAACGCGAAATTGTCGGTAATTCGAAAGGAGTCTGAATTGATAGCACAGTGAATAAAATTGAAAAATGCTCAATTTTCAATATCAGGACAAACCAATACCAAAACTCAGGGTGTAAGTGTAACAAATACCCTATATACTCTCATCAAAGTTGAATATACTCTTCAAATAAGCGATGTGCGAAATGCACGCTTTTTGAAAAGACGCGGAATTGTTAGCGGGATGTATATATATATATATATATATATATATATATATAGTAAAGAAGGCGATTCATTCATAAAATTCCAATTCTGCTCCAACGGGGTACAAAAAGTGGTATCTGCTATTCAGAGTGAACCGAACATTTCCAGTCCTCCGACCGAGCCGTCGTAGGCTGTCAACCATCCCTCGCCGACTATAAATATGCATTGGAGTGGCAAGTATTTTTTTTTTTCTCGTATGGCATGATCAGTGCAAGGCCCGAGCGCTCGGCCCGAGGCGAGTCCGCCTGCTACCGAACATTCCATACGGGAGCGATCATCTCATACGAAAAGCTCGTATGGCATGAGCAGGGCCCGGCCGGCGAAGAAGGCCCTACTAGGCGAGGCCGCCTGCCACCGAACATTTCATACGGGAGCAATCATCTCATACGGAAAAAAAAACGGTTTTTGGCTTGTAGCGGCCGAACGGAAGGAGCTAGAAGGCCTGGCTAAGTTGCATTTTTGCGATTTTACAACGGCGCATCTAACTGGCGCGGTCCCGGCGCGATCGGACTAAAGGGAAAGAAAAAAAATTTTTTTTTTTTCTCGTATGGCATGATCAGTGCAAGGCCCGAGCGCTCGGCCCGAGGCGAGTCCGCCTGCTACCGAACATTCCATACGGGAGCGATCATCTCATACGAAAAGCTCGTATGGCATGAGCAAGGCCCGGCCGGCGAAGAAGGCCCTACTAGGCGAGGCCGCCTGCTACCGAACATTTCATACGGGAGCAATCATCTCATACGGGAAAAAAAACGGTTTTTGGCTTGTAGCGGCCGAACGGAAGGAGCTAGAAGGCCTGGCTAAGTTGCATTTTTGCGATTTTACAACGGCGCATCTAACTGGCGCGGTCCCGGCGCGATCGGACTAAAGGGAAAGAAAAAAAATGTTTTTTTTTTCTCGTATGGCATGATCAGTGCAAGGCCCGAGCGCGCACCCGCAACACAAGACGGCGACGGTACAGGAGGCGGTTCATTCGTAAAACGAGGTGATGGTAGTAAAGGAGGGAAGATTCATTCGTAACAAAGGTATATATATATAGTAAAGAAGGCGATTCATTCATAAAATTCCAATTCTGCTCCAACGGGGTACAAAAAGTGGTATCTGCTATTCAGAGTGAACCGAACATTTCCAGTCCTCCGACCGAGCCGTAGGCTGTCCGTTACTATGCGAACATGCGAAAGTATTGTTGTCGCTTCCGCTTTTCCAATTCTGCTCCAACGGGGTACAAAAAGTGGTATCTGCTATTCAGAGTGAACCGAACATTTCCAGTCCTCCGACCGAGCCGTCGTAGGCTGTCAACCATCCCTCGCCGACTATAAATATGCATTGGAGTGGCAAGTATTGTTGTCGTGTCGACTTGACAGATACCTAGCGGTGCCGACAAAATATCGAATGTCATTGTTTTGTCTTTTACAAAGCTCAAAGTGCTTTTAACCTACCCTGACCTGACCTAACCTAACACACACACACACTAGGAGTGGAAAGTATTGTTGTCGTGCCGACTTTTCTAAATCCAGTTTTCACCGGATTTGAACGTTTGTAGGCTTCCTGAACCCAAAAAAGCCTTTTCCGTGGTCGTGAGTGGAAAGTATTGTTGTCGCGTCGACTTTTCGAAACCTAATTTTCACCGGATCTATACGTTTGTAGGCCTCCTGAACCCAAAAAAAGTCTTTTCCGTGGTCGTGAGTGGAAAGTATTGTTGTCGCGTCGACTTTTCGAAACCTAATTTTCACCGGATCTATACGTTTGTAGGCCTCCTGAACCCAAAAAAAGTCTTTTCCGTGGTCGTGAGTGGAAAGTATTGTTGTCGCGTCGACTTTTCGAAACCTAATTTTCACCGGATCTATACGTTTGTAGGCCTCCTGAACCCAAAAAAAGTCTTTTCCGTGGTCGTGAGTGGAAAGTATTGTTGTCGCGTCGACTTTTCGAAACCTAATTTTCACCGGATCTATACGTTTGTAGGCCTCCTGAACCCAAAAAATTCAAGGGGGGGGTAGTAACCGGTCTTTTCCGTGATCGTGAGTGTGGAAAGTATTGTTGTCGCGTCGACTTTTCGGAATCTAATTTTCACCGGATCTATACGTTTGTAGGCCTCCTGAACCCAAAAAATTCACAGGGGGGGTTAGTAACCGGTCTTTTCCGTGATCGTGAGTGGAAAGTATTGTTGTCGCGTCGACTTTTCGGAATCTAATTTTCAACGGATATGTACGTTTGTAGGCCTCCTGAACCCAAAAAAATCAAGGGGGTAGTAACCGGCCTTTCCCGTGGTCGTGAGTGGAAAGTATTGTTGTCGCGTCGACTTTTCGAAATCTAATTTTCACCGGATCTATACGTTTGTAGACCTCCTGAACCCAAAAAAATCAAGGGGGGGTAGTAGCCGGCCTTTTCCGTGGTCGTGAGTGGAAAGTATTGTTGTCGCGTCGACTTTTCGAGAACGAGTTTTCACCACGACTATACGTTTTTAGGCCCCCTGAACCCAACCTAACCTAATCTAACTCAGACACGCACGCACACACCCCCGCACGACGCTTAGTTTACTTTTTACCCCGTTGTTATATTTTTTGTACGACGGTTAGTTTACAAGTTATCGGCGATTTTGTTTTTTTCAAGGTCACTGTTTTTTCCAAGTCCACCAAGTCAATCAATGTGTGTGTGTGTGTGTGTGTGTGTGTGTGTGTGTGTGTGTGTACGTTTTTCTCGATAACCAACCGTCCGATCGAGCTGGAAACGCCACCATTCTTTTTAGTTTTTAATTCTCTACAACATAGGCCTGTTTTTGTGCCGGCCACTCTTCTAAAATAGTTCCGTCGAAAAAGTTTTTTTCAAATTTCGGCCTGGGTATGCTTCCGAGACAGAAGTGTACGAAACAAAACTTGTAGGCAATCGAAAGACCTACAGTTTGGCGTAATCGATTTTATGTACCGAGCGTTCCTTAGTGCGTGACAGTTTTTCGCCGATATCTCGGTTACAGAGCGTCTTTTCGCGATTCCGATGAATTTTCACAAACATTAATCAGCCGTTGTCTCCACGACGGGCCGGTCAAAACCGAGCTAGCTAGCCCGGAAATAGCTTAAACAGCGATTTTAGCTATATTTTTCGAGATTTCGGCTTAAATAGGGCTCGTGGAGTAAAAGTCACATAAGCGAGTTGTAGAGAATCAAAAGAGCTACAACTTTTGTTTCGGTCGTTTTTTTGTACGACGCTTGGTTCACAAGATATTCGTCAAATCGCTTAAATGCTCAATGTTCCAAGCGTTCCTTTTAGCGAAACAGTTCTTCGCCTATATCTCGGTAACGGTTGGTCCGATCGAGCTGGAAACGCCACCATTCCTTTTCTTTTTCAATTCTCAACAACATAGGCTAGTTTTTGTGCCGGCCACTCTTCTAGAATAGCTAAAAAAGAGATTTTGAAAAGTCGACACGAAAACAATACTTTCCGCTCCCGTACGTGTTCACGGTCGGCAAGCGAAGGTTAAATAAAGCGACCCGTAACACAAGCGCGCACCCGCAACACAAGACGGCGACGGTACAGGAGGCGGTTCATTCGTAAAACGAGGTGATAGTTGTAAAGGAGGGGAGATTCATTCATTAAATTGTATATATATATATATATATATGTAGTAAAGAAGGCGATTCATTCATAAAACGAGGTGATGGTAGTAAAGGAGGGAAGATTCATTCGTAACAAAGGTATATATATATATATATATATATATATATATATATATATATATATATATATATATATAGTAAAGAAGGCGATTCATTCATAAAATTCCAATTCTGCTCCAACGGGGTACAAAAAGTGGTATCTGCTATTCAGAGTGAACCGAACATTTCCAGTCCTCCGACCGAGCCGTCGTAGGCTGTCAACCATCCCTCGCCGACTATAAATATGCATTGGAGTGGCAAGTATTTTGTTTTTTCTCGTATGGCATGATCAGTGCAAGGCCCGAGCGCTCGGCCCGAGGCGAGTCCGCCTGCTACCGAACATTCCATACGGGAGCGATCATCTCATACGAAAAGCTCGTATGGCATGAGCAGGGCCCAGCCGGCGAAGAAGGCCCTACTAGGCGAGGCCGCCTGCCACCGAACATTTCATACGGGAGCAATCATCTCATACGGAAAAAAAAACGGTTTTTGGCTTGTAGCGGCCGAACGGAAGGAGCTAGAAGGCCTGGCTAAGTTGCATTTTTGCGATTTTACAACGGCGCATCTAACTGGCGCGGTCCCGGCGCGATCGGACTAAAGGGAAAGAAAAAAAATTTTTTTTTTTTCTCGTATGGCATGATCAGTGCAAGGCCCGAGCGCTCGGCCCGAGGCGAGTCCGCCTGCTACCGAACATTCCATACGGGAGCGATCATCTCATACGAAAAGCTCGTATGGCATGAGCAGGGCCCGGCCGGCGAAGAAGGCCCTACTAGGCGAGGCCGCCTGCTACCGAACATTTCATACGGGAGCAATCATCTCATACGGAAAAAAAACGGTTTTTGGCTTGTAGCGGCCGAACGGAAGGAGCTAGAAGGCCTGGCTAAGTTGCATTTTTGCGATTTTACAACGGCGCATCTAACTGGCGCGGTCCAAGCGCGATCGGACTAAAGGGAAAGAAAAAAAATTTTTTTTTTTTCTCGTATGGCATGATCAGTGCAAGGCCCGAGCGCTCGGCCCGAGGCGAGTCCGCCTGCTACCGAACATTCCATACGGGAGCGATCATCTCATACGAAAAGCTCGTATGGCATGAGCAGGGCCCGGCCGGCGAAGAAGGCCCTACTAGGCGAGGCCGCCTGCCACCGAACATTTCATACGGGAGCAATCATCTCATACGGAAAAAAAACGGTTTTTGGCTTGTAGCGGCCGAACGGAAGGAGCTAGAAGGCCTGGCTAAGTTGCATTTTTGCGATTTTACAACGGCGCATCTAACTGGTGCGGTCCCGGCGCGATCGGACTAAAGGGAAAGAAAAAAAATTTTTTTTTTTTCTCGTATGGCATGATCAGTGCAAGGCCCGAGCGCTCGGCCCGAGGCGAGTCCGCCTGCTACCGAACATTCCATACGGGAGCGATCATCTCATACGAAAAGCTCGTATGGCATGAGCAGGGCCCGGCCGGCGAAGAAGGCCCTACTAGGCGAGGCCGCCTGCCACCGACCATTTCATACGGGAGCAATCATCTCATACGGAAAAAAAACGGTTTTTGGCTTGTAGCGGCCGAACGGAAGGAGCTATAAGGCCTGGCTATATTGCATTTTTGCGATTTTACAACGGCGCATCTAACTGGCGCGGTCCCGGCGCGATCGGACTAAAGGGAAAGAAAAAAAATTTTTTTTTTTTCTCGTATGGCATGATCAGTGCAAGGCCCGAGCGCTCGGCCCGAGGCGAGTCCGCCTGCTACCGAACATTCCATACGGGAGCGATCATCTCATACGAAAAGCTCGTATGGCATGAGCAGGGCCCGGCCGGCGAAGAAGGCCCTACTAGGCGAGGCCGCCTGCTACCGAACATTTCATACGGGAGCAATCATCTCATACGGGAAAAAAAAACGGTTTTTGGCTTGTAGCGGCCGAACGGAAGGAGCTAGAAGGCCTGGCTAAGTTGCATTTTTGCGATTTTACAACGGCGCATCTAACTGGGGCGGTCCCGGCGCGATCGGACTAAAGGAAAAGAAAAAAAATTTTTTTTTTTTCTCGTATGGCATGATCAGTGCAAGGCCCGAGCGCTCGGCCCGAGGCGAGTCTGCCTGCTACCGAACATTGCATACGGGAGCGATCATCTCATACGAAAAGCTCGTATGGCATGAGCAGGGCCCGGCCGGCGAAGAAGGCCCTACTAGGCGAGGCCGCCTGCTACCGAACATTTCATACGGGAGCAATCATCTTATACGGAAAAAAAAACGGTTTTTGGCTTGTAGCGGCCGAACGGAAGGAGCTAGAAGGCCTGGCTAAGTTGCATTTTTGCGATTTTACAACGGCGCATCTAACTGGCGCGGTCCCGGCGCGATCGGACTAAAGGGAAAGAAAAAAATTTTTTTTTTTTCTCGTATGGCAAGATCAGTGCAAGGCCCGAGCGCTCGGCCCGAGGCGAGTCCGCCTGCTACCGAACATTCCATACGGGAGCGATCATCTCATACGAAAAGCTCGTATGGCATGAGCAGGGCCCGGCCGGCGAAGAAGGCCCTACTAGGCGAGGCCGCCTGCTACCGAACATTTCATACGGGAGCAATCATCTCATACGGGAAAAAAAACGGTTTTTAGCTTGTAGCGGCCGAACGGAAGGAGCTAGAAGGCCTGGCTAAGTTGCATTTTTGCGATTTTACAACGGCGCATCTAACTGGCGCGGTCCCGGCGCGATCGGACTAAAGGGAAAGAAAAAAAATTTTTTTTTTTCTCGTATGGCATGATCAGTGCAAGGCCCGAGCGCTCGGCCCGAGGCGAGTCCGCCTGCTACCGAACATTCCATACGGGAGCGATCATCTCATACGAAAAGCTCGTATGGCATGAGCAGGGCCCGGCCGGCGAAGAAGGCCCTACTAGGCGAGGCCGCCTGCTACCGAACATTTCATACGGGAGCAATCATCTCATACGGGAAAAAAAACGGTTTTTGGCTTGTAGCGGCCGAACGGAAGGAGCTAGAAGGCCTGGCTAAGTTGCATTTTTGCGATTTTACAACGGCGCATCTAACTGGCGTGGTCCCGGCGCGATCGGACTAAAGGGAAAGAAAAAAAAATTTTTTTTTTTTCTCGTATGGCATGATCAGTGCAAGGCCCGAGCGCTCGGCCCGAGGCGAGTCCGCCTGCTACCGAACATTCCATACGGGAGCGATCATCTCATACGAAAAGCTCGTATGGCATGAGCAGGGCCCGGCCGGCGAAGAAGGCCCTACTAGGCGAGGCCGCCTGCTACCGAACATTTCATACGGGAGCAATCATCTCATACGGAAAAAAAACGGTTTTTGGCTTGTAGCGGCCGAACGGAAAGAGCTAGAAGGCCTGGCTAAGTTGCATTTTTGCGATTTTACAACGGCGCATCTAACTGGGGCGGTCCCGGCGCGATCGGACTAAAGGGAAAGAAAAAAAATTTTTTTTTTTTCTCGTATGGCATGATCAGTGCAAGGCCCGAGCGCTCGGCCCGAGGCGAGTCTGCCTGCTACCGAACATTGCATACGGGAGCGATCATCTCATACGAAAAGCTCGTATGGCATGAGCAGGGCCCGGCCGGCGAAGAAGGCCCTACTAGGCGAGGCCGCCTGCTACCGAACATTTCATACGGGAGCAATCATCTTATACGGAAAAAAAAACGGTTTTTGGCTTGTAGCGGCCGAACGGAAGGAGCTAGAAGGCCTGGCTAAGTTGCATTTTTGCGATTTTACAACGGCGCATCTAACTGGCGCGGTCCCGGCGCGATCGGACTAAAGGGAAAGAAAAAAATTTTTTTTTTTCTCGTATGGCAAGATCAGTGCAAGGCCCGAGCGCGCACCCGCAACACAAGACGGCGACGGTACAGGAGGCGGTTCATTCGTAAAACGAGGTGATGGTAGTAAAGGAGGGAAGATTCATTCGTAACAAAGGTATATATATATAGTAAAGAAGGCGATTCATTCATAAAATTCCAATTCTGCTCCAACGGGGTACAAAAAGTGGTATCTGCTATTCAGAGTGAACCGAACATTTCCAGTCCTCCGACCGAGCCGTAGGCTGTCCGTTACTATGCGAACATGCGAAAGTATTGTTGTCGCTTCCGCTTTTCCAATTCTGCTCCAACGGGGTACAAAAAGTGGTATCTGCTATTCAGAGTGAACCGAACATTTCCAGTCCTCCGACCGAGCCGTCGTAGGCTGTCAACCATCTCTCGCCGACTATAAATATGCATTGGAGTGGCAAGTATTGTTGTCGTGTCGACTTGACAAATACCTAGCGGTGCCGACAAAATATCGAATGTCATTGTTTTGTCTTTTACAAAGCTCAAAGTGCTTTTAACCTACCCTGACCTGACCTAACCTAACACACACACACACTAGGAGTGGAAAGTATTGTTGTCGTGCCGACTTTTCTAAATCCAGTTTTCACCGGATTTGAACGTTTGTAGGCTTCCTGAACCCAAAAAAGCCTTTTCCGTGGTCGTGAGTGGAAAGTATTGTTGTCGCGTCGACTTTTCGAAACCTAATTTTCACCGGATCTATACGTTTGTAGGCCTCCTGAACCCAAAAAAAGTCTTTTCCGTGGTCGTGAGTGGAAAGTATTGTTGTCGCGTCGACTTTTCGAAACCTAATTTTCACCGGATCTATACGTTTGTAGGCCTCCTGAACCCAAAAAATTCAAGGGGGGGTAGTAACCGGTCTTTTCCGTGATCGTGAGTGTGGAAAGTATTGTTGTCGCGTCGACTTTTCGGAATCTAATTTTCACCGGATCTATACGTTTGTAGGCCTCCTGAACCAAAAAAAAGTCTTTTCCGTGGTCGTGGGTGGAAAGTATTGTTGTCGCGTCGACTTTTCGAAACCTAATTTTCACCGGATCTATACGTTTGTAGGCCTCCTGAACCCAAAAAATTCACAGGGGGGGTTAGTAACCGGTCTTTTCCGTGATCGTGAGTGGAAAGTATTGTTGTCGCGTCGATTTTTCGGAATCTAATTTTCAACGGATATGTACGTTTGTAGGCCTCCTGAACCCAAAAAAATCAAGGGGGTAGTAACCGGCCTTTCCCGTGGTCGTGAGTGGAAAGTATTGTTGTCGCGTCGACTTTTCGAAATCTAATTTTCACCGGATCTATACGTTTGTAGACCTCCTGAACCCAAAAAAATCAAGGGGGGGTAGTAGCCGGCCTTTTCCGTGGTCGTGAGTGGAAAGTATTGTTGTCGCGTCGACTTTTCGAGAACGAGTTTTCACCACAACTATACGTTTTTAGGCCCCCTGAACCCAACCTAACCTAATCTAACTCAGACACGCACGCACACACCCCCGCACGACGCTTAGTTTACTTTTTACCCCGTTGTTATATTTTTTGTACGACGGTTAGTTTACAAGTTATCGGCGATTTTGTTTTTTTCAAGGTCACTGTTTTTTCCAAGTCCACCAAGTAAATCAATGTGTGTGTGTGTGTGTGTGTGTGTGTGTGTGTGTGTGTGTACGTTTTTCTCGATAACCAACCGTCCGATCGAGCTGGAAACGCCACCATTCTTTTTAGTTTTTAATTCTCTACAACATAGGCCTGTTTTTGTGCCGGCCACTCTTCTAAAATAGTTCCGTCGAAAAAGTTTTTTTCAAATTTCGGCCTCGGTATGCTTCCGAGACAGAAGTGTACGAAACAAAACTTGTAGGCAATCGAAAGACCTACAGTTTGGCGTAATCGATTTTATGTACCGAGCGTTCCTTAGTGCGTGACAGTTTTTCGCCGATATCTCGGTTACGGAGCGTCTTTTCGCGATTCCGATGAATTTTCACATACATTAATCGGCCGTTGTCTCCACGACGGGCCGGTCAAAACCGAGCTAGCTAGCCCGGAAATAGCTTAAACAGCGATTTTAGCTATATTTTTCGAGATTTCGGCTTAAATAGGGCTCGTGGAGTAAAAGTCACATAAGCGAGTTGTAGAGAATCAAAAGAGCTACAACTTTTGTTTCGGTCGTTTTTTTGTACGACGCTTGGTTCACAAGATATTCGTCAAATCGCTTAAATGCTCAATGTTCCAAGCGTTCCTTTTAGCGAAACAGTTCTTCGCCTATATCTCGGTAACGGTTGGTCCGATCGAGCTGGAAACGCCACCATTCCTTTTCTTTTTCAATTCTCAACAACATAGGCTAGTTTTTGTGCCGGCCACTCTTCTAGAATAGCTAAACAAGAGATTTCGAAAAGTCGACACGAAAACAATACTTTCCGCTCCCGTACGTGTTCACGGTCGGCAAGCGAAGGTTAAATAAAGCGACCCGTAACACAAGCGCGCACCCGCAACACAAGACGGCGACGGTACAGGAGGCGGTTCATTCGTAAAACGAGGTGATAGTTGTAAAGGAGGGGAGATTCATTCATTAAATTGTATATATATATGTAGTAAAGAAGGCGATTCATTCGTAAAACGAGTTGATGGTAGTAAAGGAGGGAAGATTCTATATATATATATATATATAGTAAAGAAGGCGATTCATTCATAAAATTCCAATTCTGCTCCAACGGGGTACAAAAAGTGGTATCTGCTATTCAGAGTGAACCGAACATTTCCAGTCCTCCGACCGAGCCGTAGGCTGTCCGTTACTATGCGAACATGCGAAAGTATTGTTGTCGCTTCCGCTTTTCCAATTCTGCTCCAACGGGGTACAAAAAGTGGTATCTGCTATTCAGAGTGAACCGAACATTTCCAGTCCTCCGACCGAGCCGTAGGCTGTCCGTTACTATGCGAACATGCGAAAGTATTGTTGTCGCTTCCGCTTTTCCAATTCTGCTCCAACGGGGTACAAAAAGTGGTATCTGCTATTCAGAGTGAACCGAACATTTCCAGTCCTCCGACCGAGCCGTCGTAGGCTGTCAACCATCCCTCGCCGACTATAAATATGCATTGGAGTGGCAAGTATTTTTTTTTTCTCGTATGGCATGATCAGTGCAAGGCCCGAGCGCTCGGCCCGAGGCGAGTCCGCCTGCTACCGAACATTCCATACGGGAGCGATCATCTCATACGAAAAGCTCGTATGGCATGAGCAGGGCCCGGCCGGCGAAGAAGGCCCTACTAGGCGAGGCCGCCTGCTACCGAACATTTCATACGGGAGCAATCATCACATACGGGAAAAAAAAACGGTTTTTGGCTTGTAGCGGCCGAACGGAAGGAGCTAGAAGGCCTGGCTAAGTTGCATTTTTGCGATTTTACAACGGCGCATCTAACTGGCGCGGTCCCGGCGCGATCGGACTAAAGGGAAAGAAAAAAAATTTTTTTTTTTTCTCGTATGGCATGATCAGTGCAAGGCTCGAGCGCTCGGCCCGAGGCGAGTCCGCCTGCTACCGAACATTCCATACGGGAGCGATCATCTCATACGAAAAGCTCGTATGGCATGAGCAGGGCCCGGCCGGCGAAGAAGGCCCTACTAGGCGAGGCCGCCTGCTACCGAACATTTCATACGGGAGCAATCATCTCATACGGAAAAAAAAACGGTTTTTGGCTTGTAGCGGCCGAACGGAAAGAGCTAGAAGGCCTGGCTAAGTTGCATTTTTGCGATTTTACAACGGCGCATGTAACTGGCGCGGTCCCGGCGCGATCGGACTAAAGGGAAAGAAAAAAAATTTTTTTTTTTTCTCGCATGGCATGATCAGTGCAAGGCCCGAGCGCTCGGCCCGAGGCGAGTCCGCCTGCTACCGAACATTCCATACGGGAGCGATCATCTCATACGAAAAGCTCGTATGGCATGAGCAGGGCCCGGCCGGCGAAGAAGGCCCTACTAGGCGAGGCCGCCTGCTACCGAACATTTCATACGGGAGCAATCATCTCATACGGAAAAAAAAACGGTTTTTGGCTTGTAGCGGCCGAACGGAAGGAGCTAGAAGGCCTGGCTAAGTTGCATTTTTGCGATTTTACAACGGCGCATCTAACTGGCGCGGTCCCGGCGCGATCGGACTAAAGGGAAAGAAAAAAAATTTTTTTTTTTTCTCGTATGGCATGATCAGTGCAAGGCCCGAGCGCTCGGCCCGAGGCGAGTCCGCCTGCTACCGAACATTCCATACGGGAGCGATCATCTCATACGAAAAGCTCGTATGGCATGAGCAGGGCCCGGCCGGCGAAGAAGGCCCTACTAGGCGAGGCCGCCTGCTACCGAACATTTCATACGGGAGCAATCATCTCATACGGAAAAAAAAACGGTTTATGGCTTGTAGCGGCCGAACGGAAGGAGCTAGAAGGCCTGGCTAAGTTGCATTTTTGCGATTTTACAACGGCGCATCTAACTGGCGCGGTCCCGGCGCGATCGGACTAAAGGGAAAGAAAAAAAATTCTTTTTTTTTCTCGTATGGCATGATCAGTGCAAGGCCCGAGCGCGCACCCGCAACACAAGACGGCGACGGTACAGGAGGCGGTTCATTCGTAAAACGAGGTGATGGTAGTAAAGGAGGGAAGATTCATTCGTAACAAAGGTATATATATATAGTAAAGAAGGCGATTCATTCATAAAATTCCAATTCTGCTCCAACGGGGTACAAAAAGTGGTATCTGCTATTCAGAGTGAACCGAACATTTCCAGTCCTCCGACCGAGCCGTAGGCTGTCCGTTACTATGCGAACATGCGAAAGTATTGTTGTCGTTTCCGCTTTTCCAATTCTGCTCCAACGGGGTACAAAAAGTGGTATCTGCTATTCAGAGTGAACCGAACATTTCCAGTCCTCCGACCGAGCCGTAGGCTGTCCGTTACTATGCGAACATGCGAAAGTATTGTTGTCGCTTCCGCTTTTCCAATTCTGCTCCAACGGGGTACAAAAAGTGGTATCTGCTATTCAGAGTGAACCGAACATTTCCAGTCCTCCGACCGAGCCGTCGTAGGCTGTCAACCATCCTTTGCCGACTATAAATATGCATTGGAGTGGCAAGTATTGTTGTCGTGTCGACTTGACAGATACCTAGCGGTGCCGACAAAATATCGAATGTCATTGTTTTGTCTTTTACAAAGCTCAAAGTGCTTTTAACCTACCCTGACCTGACCTAACCTAACACACACACACACTAGGAGTGGAAAGTATTGTTGTCGTGCCGACTTTTCTAAATCCAGTTTTCACCGGATTTGAACGTTTGTAGGCTTCCTGAACCCAAAAAAGCCTTTTCCGTGGTCGTGAGTGGAAAGTATTGTTGTCGCGTCGACTTTTCGAAACCTAATTTTCACCGGATCTATACGTTTGTAGGCCTCCTGAACCCAAAAAAAGTCATTTCCGTGGTCGTGAGTGGAAAGTATTGTTGTCGCGTCGACTTTTCGAAACCTAATTTTCACCGGATCTATACGTTTGTAGGCCTCCTGAACCCAAAAAATTCAAGAGGGGGTAGTAACCGGTCTTTTCCGTGATCGTGAGTGTGGAAAGTATTGTTGTCGCGTCGACTTTTCGGAATCTAATTTTCACCGGATCTATACGTTTGTAGGCCTCCTGAACCAAAAAAAAGTCTTTTCCGTGGTCGTGGGTGGAAAGTATTGTTGTCGCGTCGACTTTTCGGAATCTAATTTTCAACGGATATGTACGTTTGTAGGCCTCCTGAACCCAAAAAAATCAAGGGGGTAGTAACCGGCCTTTCCCGTGGTCGTGAGTGGAAAGTATTGTTGTGGCGTCGACTTTTCGAAATCTAATTTTCACCGGATCTATACGTTTGTAGACCTCCTGAACCCAAAAAAATCAAGGGGGGGTAGTAGCCGGCCTTTTCCGTGGTCGTGAGTGGAAAGTATTGTTGTCGCGTCGACTTTTCGAGAACGAGTTTTCACCACAACTATACGTTTTTAGGCCCCCTGAACCCAACCTAACCTAATCTAACTCAGACACGCACGCACACACCCCCGCACGACGCTTAGTTTACTTTTTACCCCGTTGTTATATTTTTTGTACGACGGTTAGTTTACAAGTTATCGGCGATTTTGTTTTTTTCAAGGTCACTGTTTTTTCCAAGTCCACCAAGTCAATCAATGTGTGTGTGTGTGTGTGTGTGTGTGTGTGTGTGTGTGTGTGTGTGTGTGTGTGTACGTTTTTCTCGATAACCAACCGTCCGATCGAGCTGGAAACGCCACCATTCTTTTTAGTTTTTAATTCTCTACAACATAGGCCTGTTTTTGTGCCGGCCACTCTTCTAAAATAGTTCCGTCGAAAAAGTTTTTTTCAAATTTCGGCCTCGGTATGCTTCCGAGACAGAAGTGTACGAAACAAAACTTGTAGGCAATCGAAAGACCTACAGTTTGGCGTAATCGATTTTATGTACCGAGCGTTCCTTAGTGCGTGACAGTTTTTCGCCGATATCTCGGTTACGGAGCGTCTTTTCGCGATTCCGATGAATTTTCACATACATTAATCGGCCGTTGTCTCCACGACGGGCCGGTCAAAACCGAGCTAGCTAGCCCGGAAATATCTTAAACAGCGATTTTAGCTATATTTTTCGAGATTTCGGCTTAAATAGGGCTCGTGGAGTAAAAGTCACATAAGCGAGTTGTAGAGAATCAAAAGAGCTACAACTTTTGTTGTGGTCGTTTTTTTGTACGACGCTTGGTTCACAAGATATTCGTCAAATCGCTTAAATGCTCAATGTTCCAAGCGTTCCTTTTAGCGAAACAGTTCTTCGCCTATATCTCGGTAACGGTTGGTCCGATCGAGCTGGAAACGCCACCATTCCTTTTCTTTTTCAATTTTCAACAACATAGGCTAGTTTTTGTGCCGGCCACTCTTCTAGAATAGCTAAAAAAGAGTTTTCGAAAAGTCGACACGAAAACAATACTTTCCGCTCCCGTACGTGTTCACGGTCGGCAAGCGAAGGTTAAATAAAGCGACCCGTAACACAAGCGCGCACCCGCAACACAAGACGGCGACGGTACAGGAGGCGGTTCATTCGTAAAACGAGGTGATAGTTGTAAAGGTGGGGAGATTCATTCATTAAATTGTATATATATATATATATATATGTAGTAAAGAAGGCGATTCATTCATAAAACGAGGTGATGGTAGTAAAGGAGGGAAGATTCATTCGTAACAAAGGTATATATATATATATATATATATATATATATATATATATAGTAAAGAAGGCGATTCATTCTTAAAATTCCAATTCTGCTCCAACGGGGTACAAAAAGTGGTATCTGCTATTCAGAGTGAACCGAACATTTCCAGTCCTCCGACCGAGCCGTAGGCTGTCCGTTACTATGCGAACATGCGAAAGTATTGTTGTCGCTTCCGCTTTTCCAATTCTGCTCCAACGGGGTACAAAAAGTGGTATCTGCTATTCAGAGTGAACCGAACATTTCCAGTCCTCCGACCGAGCCGTAGGCTGTCCGTTACTATGCGAACATGCGAAAGTATTGTTGTCGCTTCCGCTTTTCCAATTCTGCTCCAACGGGGTACAAAAAGTGGTAACTGCTATTCAGAGTGAACCGAACATTTCCAGTCCTCCGACCGAGCCGTCGTAGGCTGTCAACCATCCCTCGCCGACTATAAATATGCATTGGAGTGGCAAGTATTTTTTTTTTCTCGTATGGCATGATCAGTGCAAGGCCCGAGCGCTCGGCCCGAGGCGAGTCCGCCTGCTACCGAACATTCCATACGGGAGCGATCATCTCATACGAAAAGCTCGTATGGCATGAGCAGGGCCCGGCCGGCGAAGAAGGCCCTACTAGGCGAGGCCGCCTGCTACCAACCATTTCATACGGGAGCAATCATCACATACGGGAAAAAAAACGGTTTTTGGCTTGTAGCGGCCGAACGGAAGGAGCTAGAAGGCCTGGCTAAGTTGCATTTTTGCGATTTTACAACGGCGCATCTAACTGGCGCGGTCCCGGCGCGATCGGACTAAAGGGAAAGAAAAAAAATTTTTTTTTTTCTCGTATGGCATGATCAGTGCAAGGCTCGAGCGCTCGGCCCGAGGCGAGTCCGCCTGCTACCGAACATTCCATACGGGAGCGATCATCTCATACGAAAAGCTCGTATGGCATGAGCAGGGCCCGGCCGGCGAAGAAGGCCCTACTAGGCGAGGCCGCCTGCTACCGAACATTTCATACGGGAGCAATCATCTCATACGGAAAAAAAAACGGTTTTTGGCTTGTAGCGGCCGAACGGAAAGAGCTAGAAGGCCTGGCTAAGTTGCATTTTTGCGATTTTACAACGGCGCATCTAACTGGCGCGGTCCCGGCGCGATCGGACTAAAGGGAAAGAAAAAAAATTTTTTTTTTTTCTCGTATGGCATGATCAGTGCAAGGCCCGAGCGCTCGGCCCGAGGCGAGTCCGCCTGCTACCGAACATTCCATACGGGAGCGATCATCTCATACGAAAAGCTCGTATGGCATGAGCAAAGCCCGGCCGGCGAAGAAGGCCCTACTAGGCGAGGCCGCCTGCTACCGAACATTTCATACGGGAGCAATCATCTCATACGGAAAAAAAAAACGGTTTTTGGCTTGTAGCGGCCGAACGGAAGGAGCTAGAAGGCCTGGCTAAGTTGCATTTTTGCGATTTTACAACGGCGCATCTAACTGGCGCGGTCCCGGCGCGATCGGACTAAAGGGAAAGAAAAAAAATTTTTTTTTTTTCTCGTATGGCATGATCAGTGCAAGGCCCGAGCGCTCGGCCCGAGGCGAGTCCGCCTGCTACCGAACATTCCATACGTGAGCGATCATCTCATACGAAAAGCTCGTATGGCATGAGCAGGGCCCGGCCGGCGAAGAAGGCCCTACTAGGCGAGGCCGCCTGCCACCGACCATTTCATACGGGAGCAATCATCTCATACGGAAAAAAAAACGGTTTTTGGCTTGTAGCGGCCGAACGGAAGGAGCTAGAAGGCCTGGCTAAGTTGCATTTTTGCGATTTTACAACGGCGCATCTAACTGGCGCGGTCCCGGCGCGATCGGACTAAAGGGAAAGAAAAAAAATTTTTTTTTTTTCTCGTATGTCATGATCAGTGCAAGGCCCGAGCGCTCGGCCCGAGGCGAGTCCGCCTGCTACCGAACATTCCATACGGGAGCGATCATCTCATACGAAAAGCTCGTATGGCATGAGCAGGGCCCGGCCGGCGAAGAAGGCCCTACTAGGCGAGGCCGCCTGCTACCGAACATTTCATACGGGAGCAATCATCTCATACAGAAAAAAAAACGGTTTTTGGCTTGTAGCGGCCGAACGGAAAGAGCTAGAAGGCCTGGCTAAGTTGCATTTTTGCGATTTTACAACGGCAGTAGTTATTATTATGCATTCTGGTGGGTATAATAAATCTTTCATTTATTTAAATAAATTTACATAAAACTTACATTGAACTATGCAAGTACGATAACATGTACTATGTACTATGTACCTGTTCTATCAGATTACATGTACATGTTAATCTATATCTTACGCAAGTCGTTTCATATCTACATACCTGTAACACCCTACATCTTTTATAAAATGTAGTTACAGAATTTTCTTAGTAATAAATTTTACTATCAAAGTGTAGGTTGTTTTAGCTCTGAGTAGTAGTAGTAGTAGTAGTACTAGCAAAACTTACATTATACAATACATGTATGATGTACTTATTCAAAGTGTATATTTCATTAAACTGACAGACTACATAAATTTTGTTTTACACTGTTTATTTATATAAAATGTAGTTACAGAATGTTCAATAAGAAACACACTGTTCCAACAGTTTATTGACTTTTCTGTCTCATGAGTTTAAATATACTACAGTTGAATAACATTTGTGGAACTGTATAAATATTGATAGTTTGATTTTATTTTGCATAGACAAATTCTACTTTGTACATACTATATATTTTATGTCTGAAGACAAGAACAGATTATTATGCTTTCCTTTATCCGTAAAATATGTAGACGTTAAAATATTATTATTTTGTACATAGATGTACTTCTATTGCTTAAATAGTGAAATAGAACTTACACGTAAAGATCTAACTATAATTTATTATCAAAGACAACATTTCTTAACGTCTTAATTTTTATCAGCATTCTATATAAATACAGAAATATATTTTCCACGATGTTATTTGCCAGTTGAAAGTCGAAAAATGAACAGCTCAGAGAAAGATGTTATTATCTGTATTCATGTAAAATCACCTCAAAAGGATAAGGTAAGTTCAATAAAACAAATAATTATTTCATATATAATTTTATTATTATCATTTCATCCTCTAAAAAAAACATACAATAAAACTTTACCATTTAATTTATATAATCTAATATTTCACACCATTCACCATTTTATGTACACAATAAAAAACAGTCTACATAAGAAAAATAATTACTTGAAGGAGATGCTTTTAATTATCATTTTACTTATGTGTTCAAATCATATCTACTGAATCATTACAATAATAATAATAAAAAAAATAAAAAGACACACAATTTCTTCTAAGCTTTTTGTACTTCTTTAATGGAAGTTTATATATTAATGAATAATTAATATAAAGTTACAGAGTCATTATTATTTATTTCTTAGTTATCGCATCATAAACAATGATAAATCAATCATAATAAAACAATATAATATTTCTATTAAAATAATATAATCTAATATTTCGCACCATTCACCATTTTATGTACACAATAAAAACACTCTATATAAGAAAAATAATTAAAAACACACTCTCATAGATATTTCTTTTCAAATTACGTCCTACTAATAGTTTTTTATTTTATTTTTAGCGTACCGTTTCCTCATTTGATAACTTGTTACAATCCATTAACAGTTTTATCAATTTAAAATAATATTTTTATTATGTATTAAGGGATTGTTATGATTTTAAGTTTGTCTCGAAACCTGCAGTACTTTAATTTTTAAAAAAAAACACAAACTACTTCAATAAAAATAGAATACAACAATAACTGTTGTTCTTTAGGTCATCAGCCGAAATGCTGGTTTGAACCTGTAGAGGTTTTACTAAGTAAAATGAGGAGTGAGGTGGTTTACCATTGCCTTCTTTACTGAACAGAAAAGTACACTTATTAGCATGGCGGGCCCTCTGAAAAGCACATATTTTCCACTCTGCAAATGACACCTTCACTTCATTCACCACAGGGTCTGACTGTTTAATGAAGTCCATTAATTTTAGAGGAGATAACTCTGTTTAGTGTCTTTTACACCTCTTCCTCTTCTGTTCTTAAATGATTTAATTGGCTGACCATGCGATAAGAAACCGAACTATTTATTTTACCCCTACAATGAACAGATTGAGTGTAAATAATTTGACACACCACCTATCTGTTATGAGCAGTCATTCTCAGAGTGAAAGATAAAGTAAAGAAAAACAATTTATTATAAATTTACTAAACTTTTTACCACCCTGTATTTATTTATTTATTTTTATTGAGTAAGAAGAAACATAATCTCTTCAAATAAATTAAATCAAATAAATAAATTTAGAATTAGTTAGAATTAGAATTACTTTCACTAACTATTTTATGTAAGAAAAGTATTGCAGTCATACAGATTTTATTGAATTTATTAAACATACTTAAGTCAGGAGATTACCTTTTGCAAACATGAGACTAAATTCTGTAATGCTGTCAATTTAACACAACTCTCATCATTCGGCCTTGGGTTCGAATCCCATTCAGGCACGATATTTATTCATACATTTCAAAAAAATCAGAGTGTATAATAAATTCAATAAAATCTGTATGACTGCAATACATCTGATTTAACACAAGAATACATAACAAAATTTCATAAAAAATTACTGGACAAATGATAATTCTTGTACTCAAATAAGTTTTTTGTGTTGTTTTATTGACGTCATTGAACCAGCAAGACATAGGCAAGTAGGTAGGTAATGCAGAAATGTCAGTTGTGACTTGACTAACAAAAGGTACCATATCCAGATTTTGTGTAATGAAAATCTGTAGTGTAGCGGAAAGAAGTCATTGTCTTAACTGCTCAGGTTTTTCTGTAACAGAAAACAAAAATTTGTATTAATTATTAACAAGATAAGAAATTTATTCTGTTATTAACTTATTTATTCTGATTTTACTATGAAAAATAATTAGTGAGGTGGTTAACCTTGCCTTCCTCACGGAGTAAAACAAATTACCCCACGTTTCAAATTAACTTTTGACATCATGTTTTATGGTTCATGACAATTTTAGTTTTCTTTTTTTTTGTTTTCAGAGAGGAAGCGAACAATGTTTTTGCGTAAGAGATTATAAGAAAAGAACAATCTACAAAATTTTATTTCAAATGTCTTTAGAATGCGTTGTTGCTCTAAAGAGATTAACGCAGGATGAAATTGATTTTTATACAAAAAGGTAATATGTTAATTATCATTAATATCATAAATAAAATGTATTCCTTAAGATTTCCACATGTTTTTACCCTTAAATGCATATAAAAGCCACAATCTTTAAAACTTTTTATCACGAGAGCATTGACTCATAAATTTCAGCAGACATAACCCTATCTTGTAGATCATGCTGTAAAAATGTAAAAATGTTACTGTATTGGGTAAAGTCGTCGCCAAAATCAGCTGTTTAACAACTGATTTTCGGAGACGAAGGTTCCTGGTTCAAATCCTAGTAAAGGTAGTTACTTTTATACGGGTTTGAATACTAGACAGTGGTTACCGGTTTACTTTTGATGGTTGGGGTTCAATTAACCATACTCTCTCAGGAATGGTCGGCCTGGGTCTGTACAAGGCTACACCTCATTTACACGTCATACACATCATCCTCATCTCATTGGGTCATGGGGTTGCTTATTATTCTGAATTGAACAAATTGCAACGTACACAAATTAGGAATAATAAAAAAAACATAACCTTATTTTAATCATGATTGAAAAACGCAAATGAAAATCAATAACAGTTTGGCTGAAAAATACGGACAATCACTCTTTCACACTAAACTAAGCTCTGCAGAGAAAAATTCTGTCAATAAAAGTTGTAGATCTTATAATTTCCTATAAATTTGATTGCGTAAAATGCATACTAAGGCTGATATCTTTAAAAAAATTATTTTTTACACGTTTTCGTGAGAAAAAAACAACATAAAATCGCTAATTACCGCTAAACTAAGCGTTATAGAAAATATTGTTTGAAATAAAAGTTGTAGTATTTTAAATTCTATACAACAATAATATATACGTTTTTGCGTTAAAATGCATATTAAAGTTGCAACCTGAAAGAAACAATATTTTTACGAGAAAACAGCCTATTCTAGAATTTCAGCAAACTTGGCGCCAACCATATCTTGTTGAGCATAAAAAAATGTAGTAAATGAGGCGATTTTTAAAAAAAATAGCATGAGCCCTTTTTGAGAAAATCGCAAAAAAGTGAAAAATGGCACGAATAAACTACTACTTCCGGTTGACCGATTTTGATGAAAATGTTTGTATCTGGTCCTCTAGTAATACCTAACTTAAATTTCAAGTTTCAAGTTCGTACGATATTCCGTTCTTGTGATATTTTGTTCGCGCGTGCGTGCGCACGCACACACACACACAAGTCCCTAAAAACATGTTTTTTGCGTTCAGGGGATCTGAAAACGTGTAGATCAAAACTCGATTTCGAAAAATCGATATGAAAACAATACTTTCCTTCCTATGTATTCATTTAGGCAAGAGAAAGTAAAAATAAAATGACTAACACATTAACTACATGCACATATTAACTCCAAATGATCGAGCAACAGCAGAAAAATTAACAGTTAAGTATTATAAAAATCTACTAAATCATATTTTCAACTTTAAAAATAAACTCAGTATTCCCCCCTCGCGCGTACAAGGTCAATTTTAGACCACGTACGTGAGGTGATTTTAGACGTTTCTAAAACGAACCTTATTTATCACAATATTTATTCATATCATAAAAATATTTAATAAGCTATAGAATATTAATAAAATCAAAAAATCTGGTGTGAAACACTCACACAATTTCTCTTGCCAATGCAAATAATTAACAATAAACCAAATATTAGTAATAAAATATTAGAAATAAACAAAAAACTAACCTCAAGAACATAACCTAATTTTAATCATGAGTGAAAGACGCAAAATGAAAAACAACCTCAGTTTGGCTTAAAAATACGAAAAATCTCTCTTTCACGCTAAACTAGGCTTAGTGGAGAAAAATGCTGTTATTGAAAGTTGTAGATCTTTAAATTTCCTATAAATTTGATTGTATACACTTTTGTCGTAAAATGATACTAAGGCTGAAATTTTAAAAAATCGATTTTTTTACATGTTTTCGGGAGAAAAAAACAGAAAATCGGTAATTACAGCTAAACTAAGCGTTATACAACAAAATTTTTAACATAAAATGTGTAGAATTTTAGATTCTCTACAACTTTTATTATACACATGTTCACGCTAAAGTGCATATTAAATCACAATCTTAAAAACACAATTTTTTACGAGAAAATAGAACAGCCTCTCCAAGAATTTCAGCAGATATCGCACCTACCGAATCTTGTAGAGCATAACAAATTTAGTAAATGAGGCGAGTTTTTTGGGTTCAGGGGGCCTGAAAACATGTATTTTCGGTGAAAACTCATAATTAACATTAAAATAATATTTCTCTCCCCTATATATTCATATAAACCAAGAAAACGTAAATAAGTAACTTATAAACTGTTTAATGTTTAACTTTTTCTTATATTTTACTTTTAACTATGCTTACACATCAAGTTTTAAATATTTTTTTATTTACTTATCCATCAAATAAAGAATGTAAATTATATGTAAGAAGTTGTCATTTTTTGTTTTTATAAATAAATTTTAAAATTTTGAATGACAACAATGTGTGGTACAAAATTTTCAAATGTTTAGAATTATAATTGATGTTGTGTATAAATATTGGAATAACGTTTCAACTGTGTAAAAAAAATAAGTGTTAAAAACAAGACGAATACAAGTGAGTAGGTGAAAAATAGGTCACACTACCTCTTAACAAGTGAGTAGGGGAAAAATAGGTCTTACTAGCTCTTAGTAGTAATAGTAGTAGTAAAAGTAGTATGGAAATGAAGTTTCTATGTCTTAGTGTTGGTATTTTAGAAATACCGTTTCTGGGTCTATTAATTTATTAATTCGTGTCAACAACATTAAAATTACGTATTACTCTCACAAAAAGACTTGTACACTGTATAACGTTTAATTTTCCTTTTTCTAATTATCTAATAAAGTGTTTTTTTTTTATTTGTTCACAGGAAAGTGTAACCGCCACAACAGACATATAAATGTAAATTAATTTTAAAAAATAAATGAAATAATGTTTAAAATATTTTTGTTTTATATAATTTTATTAAAATTCACATACCTTTTTCTTAATCTGAAAGTCTCCTTTGCCGGTCTTCACCAACACATGTGTACTGCAATCAAACGATAGGAGTTCCTCATCAGTGAATGCCGTGTTGTAGCGATCCGGTAGATACATGAAATATTCCTTATCATCATCCAGAAAGTCCACTCGTATGGCGTCCCCGTACTTAGTGGTTGATCGTTTCATTGTTGATATGTTGTACTCCTTGCCTTTTGTTAGTTCTGACGTTCGACAATATTTTGGGTAAGTCATAGAGTTGAATTTAATAGCAAAGTCCATTTTGTGTAAGCGTTGTTGTGTAGTGTCGTAAGAAGAACAAGATGATATGCTGCACGTCACGGTATATAAAGTAAAGACCAAGAATTGGTGGGGTATTGATACAATGGTGGGGTAAGTAATAGTAATAAAAGTGTGGAAGGGGACATAAAGAGTTGAGAACAGAGTACAATTTTTTTTCTAAAATGACATCTCACTAACTGAAGACACATCGTCTTCTGCTCGTAAATTATATGACTTCACACAGAAATGTTTGCAAGAACATTTGTACGAGACAGTGAATTTGGTAGATGTTTTATTACTACAAAAGGATTTCCACGCGGTTTTCCCAGGTATAAAAATCAAATCAAAAGCTGTAGACCTCATATTACCAAATTTCTGATTCGGTAAGTTAATGAAATCTAAAAGGATTTTTCGATATGTAATATTCACCTTAAAATCTACCTGAAGCGTACATATCCCAAATTTTTTTTTAAACATTAACGAAATTCTTACCCATGGAAATTGAAGTTTTAAATATCTCTTTAAAACGTTCATATGCCAGTACTTCTTACGTTCAGGGTGAAAAATATACCAGGTTGAGTGGAAGCAAGGCAATTCGCAAAAATCACGAAAATAAAATTTACATGCAGCCAAATGATTAATTTCAGATGGTTGAATTGGAACGTTAAATGAACTACTCAAATTACAACCGCTACAGGTGAAAAGATTAAGAGATTTTGAAAAATAATATCCGTTATAAATCAATGACAAATAGTGTTTCTTTCGTTCTTCTTCGAAATCGTTCAAAGAAATGTAACGTAATCGTACGCTGGTTCGTAAGTTATTCAAAAAGGTTATTTTCCGTCTCTCTGTTTTTAGTTCGTTCATTGTCATAAGTCTAAAAAGTTTGCAAACATAATAACAGGATTCTAGTGAATCAACATGTAAATACGTGAAAATATGAAACCAAATGTAGTATTGTGTCTCTATATGTCTGTTCATTTTGAACAACACGAAATGTATGAAGAACCTTTAGAATGTGTTTTATACTAAAGTGAACTTGTAAGTTCAACTACCTCTTGTAGACTGTCGTTGACCTGTCAGTCTAATATAAAAGAAACGCTTGTAAAACGCATTGCAATTTTACTGAATGCATAAAGTTGCTGACTTTTACAGCCAGAGGAATGATTAATAATTTACTGCATCATAAATAATGATTCTACCATGCATGTACTGCTAGTATAATGAAAAGGAGATTATTTCTCACAAAAAGCAATAAATATTGTTCCTCCCAGACAAAATTATATTTTCTATCTTATTCACCTGACAACGTAACATATAATTTGCATTAAACATAAAATTATACTGGCGACTGGCGTCATTTTCTTACTATTTAAATGTAAATGTCTAAACTTGATAAGGTCAGAAGCGGTCATTCAATTTCCTTCGGTTGTAAAACATTCCCACTATCATTGTAAAATGTACCTCTCTTGTATCTTGTGTATTTATAAAAGTTGTTTCTTATGAAAGCAATAAACATTGGACGTCCCAGAGAAAATAATATTACACAATCAGTTTATTACTTCATCGGCAATGAATTATTCTATATAATTTACTTTAAACATAAAATATGGTACTGACGCCTAGCAGCTTGATAAGGTCAGAAGCGGACATACAATTTCCTTCGGTTGTAAAACATTCCCACTGACATTGTAAAATATACCTCTCTTGTATCTTGTGTATTTATAAAAGTTGTTTCTCATGAAAGCAATAAATATTGTACGTCCCAGAGAAAATAATATTACACAATCAGTTTATTACTTCATCGGCAATGAATTATTCTATATAATTTACTTTAAACATAAAATATGGTACTGACGCCTAGCAGCTTGATAAGGTCAGAAGCGGTCATACAATTTCCTTCGGTTGTAAAACATTCCCACTGACATTGTAAAATGTACCTCTCTTGTATCTTGTGTATTTATAAAAGTTGTTTCTCATGAAAGCAATAAATATTGTACGTCCCAGAGAAAATAATATTACACAATCAGTTTATTACTTCATCGGCAATGAATTATTCTATATAATTTACTTTAAACATAAAATATGGTACTGACGCCTACCAACACTCTTGTTTGCATTCGAAATCTAAATGTCTAGACTTGGAAAGTTCAAAAGCGGTCATATCAAGATACGATTTACTTCTGTATTAACACACCTCCATCACAAGTTTAAAACACATTCCTTTGTCCGAATCATAGTGCTGAATCGAATAAAGCAACGTGTCTAGAGCCTTTGGACCATCATATAGGCTGAACTACAAATTTAGAAACAAATTTTTTTTTAAAATTTCTATTTATAAATTTGTATTTAGCCTAGGTGTTTAAGGTGTTTTTGTTTGTCTGTAAGTGTATTTAGTGTTGTTCTGTGTAAACTGTGTTGTATCGTACGCGTGTACCATCGCTCTTACACCGGATCAAATCAAACCTCGTTTTCCTTTAACCGTCTCGCTACATCGCAATTCGCTTCGCAAAAGACTTTCACAACATCTTCTAAACAATGTTCTCCATCTTTTGCTGTGCATATATTATAACAATGAACAATACCGTCACACGTATCTATATGATGTTCAGCCTGATGCTCCTGCCTTTTGTTCAATTTACACTTTTCTGGAAGCCAACATTCTGTGCTGATATCTTGAGATCGTTCCCACGGTCCTGGACTGACACACATCACCCAGTGTCGACGCCCATCACAATATTCACTGTGATATTTCTGACAATGTTCGACGTATGAGCCGGATTGGTAAGGTTCTTCGTCAGCGTTCATAGTTTGAGTTTAACAGTGAATGGAACCGCTCACCGAGTTCTCACCGCTTATATACCATCATTTTTCCCCACCACCGTATGCGGTTATGACAAAGGCGCGTTGGGTTTTTTCTATTTAACAAGCGGACCCTCCCCCACAGCTGTCTTTTATGCAACTGAGGTCACAAAAAAACGTAACGTAGGCCTACAACCGCATTTAAAATTTTTTTTTTGCATTAACTAAAGTGTTTACATTTTTATAAATATCTTTGTTGATACAATTCAGATAAACACTCACATTCAAATACCAAGAGTTGATTAAAAATATTAAACTAAGGAAAATGACCACACACACATGAAGGAAAACAATGAAGCAATAAATGTGTTTTTTAATTTTTTCAAAAATTCTTGACGTATTAATGATCTTGATAAAAAAAAAGCTTAGTTTCACTACAATTTCAAAAGGGAACGCATACATCTAAGACCTCATTCACACAAACACATGTTCAATCTTGCAAGAGGATTGCCGTGATCTTTGTCAGCGGTGGAGTTTAAGCCATCAGCGCCCTGTATACTTTTTTTCAGTTGGTGATCGGAGATCGTCCGTAACACACAGAGAGTGCCCGTGACACTAATCAACGGTGGTTTTTAGACCTCCAGAGCCCCTTTCATTCAACATCAATCACGAGGATGACGTCAGAGAAAAAAATGTTTTTATTTTTTCTCAAAACGAGACAAGTTAAGTCGACAGAGCCTCAACAATCACATCAAAGATGTCAAGTGTTCCCTCCTCGGAACAATATGTTCCAGAGTCATTGGTACGTTATTGATATAGCTAATCAACAAGTTACAAGACGGTGAATCTTTTACATGATCTGCTAGTACACTGTCTATATGTTGAAAGTGCATTTTACACGACATACAACAAACAGAGTCAGAATTTTTGTCAAAATAAAAACCACATTTTGCTATTTCACGTACGTTTTCCGTATGTTCCGCAAAGGTTGACAATCTGTCACTTTCCCTTCTGTAATCGCAAGTTAACCATTTTGCGAGATGAATACACTTTGAAAGAGAACATCTCATTCTACCATCGGTCTTGTGTATACCCGTGGTGACAGGACAATGAACTTTATTTTCGTTTGTTAACCTTGGTATTAAATGTTTACACTCATCCAAATTAATAACAACCCCATCAACTAATGACTTTAAATAAACTTGTTTTTCACGTCCTTTTGTGTAAATAAATTTATACTGATTGAGAATATTTTTGACTGTTGTCAAACTGTATGGAATATCACCTTCTTCCCAAATTAAACCGTGAAAACGTGATTCTAACCAGTGTGCAGTTTTTCTGTAAATACAATTCAACTCACCTCGATCGAATGGTGGCTTAAAGTGTAAATGAACAAAAGAACGTGTGTTTAAATCTAAAACAACAAATTCTTTAAGCACAAAGTCATTGCTGTTATCGTAGAAAGCTTGAAATTCACATATGCAACTTGAATGAGACATTTTACCACACTGATTGAGAAACTAACTGTTCTTTCAATTTATTTACAGTGTCACATAATAACCAGTATTGCCAATATAGAATAATATATACACAGACAAAATAAGATGATCTTTTACGTATCTTGTACATAAACCGTACGACTCTGTTGATTTTTCCCACCCCTCAAAACCGACTAGCGTTCGATTACATGAATCAGTGCCACATATCAGAGTGCGTCGTCTACCGTATCAAAGGCGACTCGTCTATCTATTGTATCGAACACGGACAGTGACAGAATCAATTTCTCGTCTTGTGCTACCGTCGACGAACGTTTATTGCACACATGGTCATCCAACATAAACTTTTGTATTTTACCATCATATGGATCACGTGTGAAACCTACAAAACATATGTTTCCCGAACCGACATGGGATATTTTTTTCACGTCATTACATTCAAATTCACAGATATACGTTCTGGATTTATTTTTAAATTTAATTTCAATTTTAACGTCATCCGGTTGTGAAAAATGATGGAAAGTAAAATCGGCAATCATCAAGTAGCTGTGTTTTAATTTGCATGTGGCCGAAAACGGAACCGCTACACCGCCAACAAAAAGCGTTAAATCGTCAACTACCGAATCGTACATCTCACGAGTCACTAGTCCACTGTCTCCTCTTGCGATTTTACAATTGTTTTATACGCAGCATACTCATCTTGCAACCTGTCTGTCCACCACGCAACATGTGACGTTTTTACCTTAGTTATCCCCTCTACAATCTTTGATTCGTCATACCATATGTCACGTACATGTTTAGTCAGGCTTGGTATATGTTTATCAAACCAAACCACTCGGAGGTTGTCAAAGAAATTTTATTGTTTTTATTATCGACAACCTGAACGTACCATTTTCCAAAAATTTGTTTCACCTCCACCACGGAATGTGAGTTGTCATCTGTGATGGCTTTTAAGTGACATGTAATTTTTGTGCTCTTGTCCAACGCTAGTTGTATGTGATCCCGATTATTCACCATTAATTTCCACAAGTGGTACGACAAGACCACACGTTTGCGAGGGGCTGTGAATACGACCGCGGTATTAAAGTTTTGATTGGAACAAACCAGCCCGACGCTTACATGTTTATCAAATTTATTGTTTAACGTGTATGTTAGCGGTAAAAATATGTAATACATACCGTTTATTGATGGTGTTGTCCGTCCTGGCAACAGTGTTTCCGTGTCCTCAGCGTCCTGCGACAGAGAATACCGTGAGCCCATACTGCCGAGATAAAACTAAAGTGTTTTCTAGTATGTAGATACAATTTATATATATATAGGTTGGTACACTCATTACAAAAGTTTACGTACCGTGCCAGTCAACGGTTTGTATTCCACCACGGCATCGTAAACGATCAAACAGTAAGCTACCGTTTCAGCGGGTACCGTTTGTTCCGTTTCGATTTCCAACCTTAAATCAACGGCACCCGTTTTTAAAGTTTCATTTTGCTTAGAACAGTCAATAACGTATACTGCACCGTTCTGCTTGAATTCTGACAAATTTAAAAAAGGACCTGTACCAGTGTCACACGAGTAGGACGATTTAAACCGAGAATAGGCGTCGTAAAACAAGTTCATATCACCGTGCACATATCAGAGTGCGTATACTCACTGTTCAAATATAACTTAACATTGCGGACTGCGACTGAACCACCGCCGCTGTTGAACTGTGAAGGATTAGCGTTTGGGTTAGCTTTCTTTTTTGTATGAAAGGCGACAATCACGTACCTAGCCGTTTCCATGTGTGAAGAAGTCTTAACCGACCACAGATGATGGTTTGTCTGTGGGAAAGATGGGTATTCGTGTAATTCCCATCTCCGAAAGAATATCTGAACTGGTCTGTCTGATTCAACAAGTTTCAACAAACTTAATCGTGTCACGTCATTCACACGAATGTAAGGTATTTTCCAATGAACTTTTTTTAATGTCAATAAGAAATCTTTTTTCGCATCTGGCAACAGGACAGCGTCTTTATCGGTCGGAGCACGCAAAAGTATCAGTTCTTGCTTGACGGGTAAAGTGATTTTGGTGTAATCGTCAAAGACGGGTAAGAGAAATTTTAACGGATAACAAAATGAAAATTTTCCACTCGTGCTATCTACAGAGATCGAACCGATTGATTCGTTCCAACCTGCGTTCGCAAGAGCCTTATCGTTTGCATTTAAGGTAAGATAATTTTTTATTGTAGATGTAATCCCAGGATTCTTTACCCTATCCACTTCTATACCGCTAATTTCGTACCTGATTTCATCGAAAAGAAAAGCGATCGCGTTATTCACTAATTTATAGTTAACGTTCACTGTGTCTGCCTTTTCCAGTAACGTACCTTCAATGTAGAGGAAGCTTTCGCTGGGCAATGTGAATACATCTTGTTGTTGAATAGGGATTCTTATCTCATCATTATTGTTGTAAGTGGTTGACGCGTACGGTGTGTGACTGTGGTACTCCCAACTTGTAAATACATCATTGAAAACCGGTTTATCTTGAACGTTCAACACTTCCATGACACCTCAAACACGAAAACCTATGGATTTTAAAAACCGTATGTTATGAGGTTTCAACTTGTTCAAGGTCGACTTACGACTGCCAACTGAACATGTGTGTTCATTGTACTTATATGTTTTTCGTGGTAAAATAACCAGACCCATCTCTTGTACGTCTTAAATGCAATCGCAAAGAGATTACTTCGTTTGCAAAGTTTATGAGATTGCCTTCTTGGTCTTCCAGGCGGATGACAATAGACTGAAGGCGTTTAACGTTTACTGGTAAATATATAACGTTGGTAGGCGTCTCCAACAGTTTATAACCAGGGTCAACGGCCAAGGGAAATTCATGTAGAATATGTGTTTCTTTTCCGTTATCGTAAGATCCTTGCACAATATTGCACAACACCCTGATGATATTTACCTTGATGATGTTTACTTCGTTTTCTGATACGTGCCATTTGTTTGGCTCCAACACCCGCTCTGTAAAACCTAACATTGCAGACAAATTGTTTGGTTGTGTGAAATCTATGGGGCGTGAAGAGTAAATTTCCGTATGCAGAGTATTATTGTTTGCTTTAAGATGAAATTCCAGTGGAATGTTAGCTCGTAAACACGTCTCTTTTATGTATTTCTCTAAATCTTCCAGCTCGTACGCGCCTTGTGGTATCACGATCGACACCCCAGCATTCGACTTATCTTTATCTAGAATTTTCTGTTCGACGTCCGAGTACATTGTGGTCGCCCTGCCCCTGTTGATCGGTTCGTCGGAAACTATAACTTTACCTTCTGCGTCAGGCAGTTGATGTTGCCCGGCGTCTGCATTGCCAAAAAAAAAGGTGTTGTTAACATCTTTTTCCACGTTTGGGATTGTGTTGTAAGTGGATAGATTGATTAGTCCGATTTCCCAGTCGGTGGTGCTGCCAAGTTCGACGGGGGGAAAAACATCACATTGAAGTACCGAACCGCGGCCGGAAATAGAAAACATTTTACTGTGCTCGTAAAAATTTCAAACACAAATGACCGCAGTTGACTTTTTTCTGCTCTCTTTTATAGTTGTATTGTACAGTGATTCGCGATCCATTTAACCCCGTTTTCCAATATCGTACCAACTCCGGTGGTGGACGTAAGTTACCATAACTGTCATAATAGTTGACGTGATCGGCGAGTTTGCGATAACACACCCAATGAGTACCACGCCCACTTTCTTTGTCCAAATTCACGATTCCGCTTTCATTTTTTCGTACCCGCGTCGGCAGGTTGTTCAACATGAAAACGCCCCGAAAATACGTTACCTGGTCAGCATATTGTAAAAGTTCTTGACCGTTTAGCGGACGCGACGGCAACGAGTTGAGGTTTTTTTTTTCCTCAACTGCATCCCACGCCCTTTGTAATTTTTTAGATACACACCGCGACCTTTGTAATTTTTTAAATACAATCCTTGTCCTACTACTGTGGTAGCTGCTGCACGGCGAGACCGTTCACGTCCACTCCTACGTCGTCGTCGTCGTAGTCGTCGTCGTAATCCGCCCCCAAATTTAGTTTTCAGCTTCATCAGGTTTGTCACTGTCCACGCGGCCGCTTTCTCTGCTGCACTTGCGTCACCCGCTTTTACCCGTTCCCACGCTCGTTCAGCCAACACCCGATCCGCTTCTGCCCGTTTTCCGCTGTCGGTGTACTTTGAGTAAGCGATGTCGTGTTCCTTACACGCTGAATCCAATTTATTTATCCCTCGATCGCCTCGTCTCAACCGCTCCTGTAATTTAGTACCGGGTCCACAGTACTGGTAACCAGGAATATGTAGTTCTACCGGTAATAAGTCGATGGTACGATTCAATATCTTTCCGCCGATCTCGCTGATTGCGTCAAGCAGTCCTGCTCCCTTCTGACGTTTTACAAACATTCTCACACATATTTATAGTTTTTGCACACACTTTTATACCTTTTTTTACATCTATATTGAGGAAAAAATGATGTTTTAATATGTAATCATCATATTATTTTAATCTCAAATGTCATCCATGTTAAGAGTATATGAAACCCCACTAGTGGGCTCTTCAGTTTTCATATTGCTGCCACTGTTTAGTCTATCGTTTAAATAAGATAATATTACTGCATCGTTTCCAATCGATGGTGCGCCTACGTTTGTAAGTCTTCTATTTTCCATATCATATCCATCACCTTTTTTATCTAATTTGAAGCCAAAACCCCTATCTCCTTTCGGTCCTGCTTTGCCTGGAGGTCCTTGAGGACCGACTATTGGTTGCAATTCTGGTCCCATCTTGTAATGTTGATGCCGATGAATAATTTTTATCAGCGTGTCCAAAAAATCTTTGGCAATTTGATCTATTTTTGGATCGTCCACCACTTCTTCAGGCGTCAATGGAAGCGCCTCCGGTCCATGTACACTTCTGATTTTACGCCGTTGCGATCTCTCTACAACATCTAAAAAGTTTGTTAAGGCTTGCGTAACGTAATCTCTGTTTACGGCGTCTGTCGGTCCTATTGGATGTGGAACGTTAATAATGCGTTTTCCTTGCACATCGAACGCTTGCAGTTTTGAATTAAATTTCATTCCTTCACCCGATTCTCCACGTGGTCCTGGCGCTCCCTGTTCACCCTGTGGACCTGGAACGCCTGCTGGCCCTGGAGGACCAACCAAAACTTCAGGTGAAATATAATACGTCTCGCTGAACTCTTGCAACCGGTCTCTCAACGATTGAGTCAGCTTTTTAAATTCGTTCACATCACCGGAGGCGGTTCGCTCGCCACGCTGTTGTTTTTGCAGATGAATCGCCATTTGCACAGACGTTTCAAACACTTCGTTGCAAACGTCCCGCACTTGATTTAAATTGGTCGCGTCGTTTCCACTTTTTCCACTCGCCACATTGATAAGTCTGCACTTTTTCACGTCCACACTTTTATCACCGAATACGAGCGCCTTTTCCAAAGCCGATTGCTTGGCATAATTCCAGTTTAGATAGCCGAGTGTGACGGCATCGTTGTCTTCATCGGGCACGCCTACATTTTTCACCACGTAATTGTGCATGTCTACCTGCTTTGCGGACGCGTCCACATCCAAATTAGTATGTTCTTTGTGATATTTCAAGGTGACTGCGTCTTGGTCGTTGATGGGTGAACCCACAGCCGTCAGGCGTTTATTGTTAAACGCTGGATTTCCTTCGGAATCTGTTGTCGCTGCTCCTGCCGCTACTGCGTCTAGACTCGCTGCTACGGCTGCTGTTGCTGATGACGTCGCTTCTAGAGTGGTTCGCATGTCCGCCTTGGTGGCGTAGTTTTTTGAGAGGTACTGGACGGGTACTGCATCGTTTTGGTCAACGGGTTCTCCAACATTTTTCACGCGTATATAGTTGGCATCGTAAACGTTGTCAGACAGATTAGTTGTCAAACAGGTTTTTTTCATGGCCCGCAAATTGATTGCGTCACTATCCGCCTCAGGATCGGCCACGTTGATAATTTTTCTCTTCTTTACATCAACGCTCAACGAGTTTGGATCAAGTGTAATACAATCGACTTTACGTGCAGCGTCCGTATCTGATATAGGAACATTCAAATTACGCAATCGTTTTCCCTGCACGTCGATGTCACCGTCTTTGGTCAACTTTAAGGTAAACCCCGACGGGCGGCCAGCAACATGATGATGATATTGATCACCCTCACTATAACGTCGTCTGACGTATCTATTGGAGTGACCAAACTTGTCGATACTCATTGTTCACTTATTAGTGTCGATTTGTTTTCAACGCACCGCCTTTTATAATACCGGCTTCACGCAGTTCCTCAACTAACGATTGGATTTCGTTTGTATGACCGACATTGCCGGCCGCTTGTGACGCCAACAACAAGCGCAACCGGTCACATAGTTCGTTCACATCGTCCCAATGCACGTACTGAATACGACTGTCTGTCAACACCATGCCGCTTCCTACGGTGGGAGGAGGAGTGGCTTTGTTGAAAAGCGGTTTGATAATTTGTGTGTATTTGTAACCACGATTCGAGTTTATCTGTCGCCCTGGATCATATCCTTGCCGATAGGCGTTTGTTTGTATCAATATCTTGTGGTATGTGTGTAGATCGTCTGTTGTATACGAGACGGGTTCCTTTTCAAAGATCAACGAGTGAAGACCTGCGGTCATGTTGTAACTAACTCTACCAATTGACAATTTCATACGACCAAATTTCACCTCTTTATCACCAATCATCAACTTGTCGTTTTCCAAGTATACCCCGTACACGTGATCCATCGTGTTAGTGACATCATCTATCAGCATTTGCAGATAATATTTGGTGGGATTTTTATCGCTCATGGAATCAATTACTCTTGATTCGTTTGCTATTGACTTTCTTCTAGGCGCGGTCGGCGTACTGGTTTCCTTTGGTTTAAATGGAAACTCTGTGTCATCCCAACGCTTTTCCTCATCTACATATTTGTCCTCAAGCACTTCTTCTTCTTCTGTTTTAACCACATCGTCCGATTTTTTGATGAATTCTTTCAAAGGAGTGACAATCGGTCTCAAACGTTTCTCCAAAAGCTCCTCAGACTCAATCACACCCGTCGTGAAAGCTCTGTGCTTACGTTTAATATTGTCCCGTAAACGTTGCACCTGTAACGCCACCGACAATTGTCGCTTATCCATTTTACAAACACTCGAGTAGTTTGGTGGTGAATCACTCGTATTTATACCCGAACAAACTCATCGAAACCGACCCGATAACGACCTTCATTTATATTGCTGTCTTTGTCTACTACGAGAAAATTTTTTCCATTGCTATTGTTCCATGCCAACGAGCAGATTTCTTTAAATTTATTAAACGGAATGTCAGTATTTACGTGATCCGAATGAATATGATGTAAATTTAAATCGTCTTGTTTGAATACAACAATCAAGTTGGCGTTGTCTCTGATCAAATGTTTGGGGATCCTACTGTACGATTGACCCAAATAAAAGGTGTCTAATTTGTTGTGACGTCCCATTGTGAAATAGTTTCTTATGTTGTCGTGTTTTTCGCATGCAATGTCGTCAAATACCATCAAAGAATTGGGTCTGGCTTTACTCGGATGGTAAACATTTTCGTTTTCGTTAAATGTAAAATAACCGACAGTAGGTACGCCCTTCATTATGTGAGATAAAAACTGATATTTCGGTTGCTTCAGCGACTTTGAAAAAACATATAAATTTTTAAATTTCAGTCCGTTCTCGGAGAAAATCAGATTAAACAGTAAATTCGTTTTTCCACAATTTGAGGGACCGCAAATTATACACCTGATTGTGTTGGGAAGGAGATTGCTGTGTCGTTTTCCGTGCTTCGATTTTATGGGTTCGGTGTACTTGTCAAAATTTATTACATCGAGTTTATCTTTTTGAGGAATACGTTCCATTATAGTTGACTGGTTGATTGGAACAAAGTGATTATACTTAATTGCGTGCAATATATACCCTTTTACTGTTTTTGTACGTCATATAAAAATTTGCTCCGATTCCGACAAAGACAAACAATGCATAGACGACCAATAAAGCTATTATACCTACACCGCTGTAATCAAATTTTAAGGTATTTTTTTCTTGTGGTGGTACACATGATTTGTTACACATTAAATTAACATCTATTGGTGAAATAGAATTGTTGATAATATCATTCACTTTCTTGTCCAATGGGTCGATTGTTTTTAAGTTTATGCATTTTGACACGCTATACAGTTCACGAAACGTACAGACGTTAAAGGTTAAATTGTCTCTGCTCAAGTAGTACCATAAACTGTAAATTTTTTCAAAATCAGATGGGACATTATATCCTTGCAACGAATGGATACATCCCTTCAAGTGAAATTTGATCGTATCATCGAACGGAGAGCTGTTGAATAGTGTGTAATGGAAATTTGTTTTGTCTGTAACTACTACAACGAGAAAGAACATTGAAAGTACAAACGTCACCGACCACATGTCAAACTCAAATGTGACAACGGCAGTGAAACATGTACATTTATAAAATATCACCTTTCTTCACCCACGAGTCATGTGATTTATCGAAACCTAACCACCTGACCAACAGCATGTCTCCTTTACGACGCAATACCTTTTCCACCAGGAACACGTCGTCGTATTTTGTTTTCAACAACTCGTGACCGTAAAAGCCACCTTTTAATATTTCTCCTCTACTATCGCTGAGAAGGTACGTTAATGGTAAAGTTGGTTGTATTTTGTACACGGTAAAGACCTCATTGGTCCAATTAGGTAAGTATCCTTTGGTAAACACCATCTTGTGCTTACTAATGCGAACTTTATCACCGACTTTAAATTCACGTTTTATTATATTGGCTACACGTTTGGGTACACGGTTTAATCGATTCAACACTTGTTTTTCATTTTTACCATCAACTTGATTCGGTTTCATTCCAATAGACCTGTGAAAAGTGTTGTTATATTTGGTGATAAGCCCGGGTAATATTTTCAACCAATTATATGAACCCTGATTGGTGAAAACACGCCACATTTGCGTCTTTAACGTCCTATTGAACCGTTCTACTATGGCAGCCTTTTTTTCAGAAAACGTGGCGTAATGATTGATATTGTGTTGTTTTAGCAGATTCTGTACGTGTACATTGAAAAATTCCTTTCCATCGTCCGTTTGTAAATTACGCATTGGGTGTGATTTTAGAAACAGTCTCAATGCGTTAGCTACCATCACTCCTGTCTTTCTTTTTATCGGTATCGCGTCGGCGACTTTAGTAAAACAATTAATTATAGTTAGTATGTAATTAAAATTATTATTTAATTTTGCATATTTACCCATTTCCACTAGATCAGCCTGGTACAGGTCATGTCTGCCTTTCAACGTGGTCGTTCTCCTAGGAAAGTTCTTGCGCGCCTGTCTGTGCAGTTCGTTTGCGATACCCGATCGGATGTCCATGATGCTGTTGCTTTTAATTCGGGTGAAATTACAATCATATGATCGACTATGGAAGGATATATATATAGCCTAGAGGAGGGAGTCGGGACGGGACGAGGGACCTGGTTCATTGTACTCTACTCGAGCACGTTTTGCTGGAGATGGTGATATTGGTCTGTCGTCGACATCATTGACCGCGTTGTCTAGAGAGTAGTGACCGTACGGGAGCGTGTCAAGACCATCGTCAAGTACGTAACGTTTGTCGTCGAATGGTGAAAGTGAGAGTTTGTTGATGTCTATAGAGTAAATATTGTGTAATCGACTGCGAATCGATGAACACTTTGTGTATGTCAATTTCTTTTTTAATAGACAGTCCAAGTACGACTGGTGTCGCAAGTCTTTCTTGATACAAACACGGTTGACCCCCTTTGCCACTCGTTTTTCATTGTCTTTAGTCATAAAACTGTACATCTTAGCACGGAGTCCGACAAACTCTTTGATTGGTACTCCGTGAGTTTCATCGGCAAAAGTACCGACTTTCTTCTTGTTGATGGTGCTGTAACAGGCGTGAGTCGGTGGAAAGTTTGAGGTGTCAAAGAGACCCAGGCGTTCACTCATGTCATCGTAAACGTTTACCGTTTTCACCTCATACATCAAACTGTCAGTGTCGGTCATTAATAGACGAATATTTTCACCGTACCTAGCCTTTGCGTAATTATAATGAAAATTGTACATTATATATTTGCTGAGGTCCAAGATTGTGAACCCTACGTAAATGGGACGGTTTAACATAACTTGTGCTTTGTTCAGGGCGATACCTACTACTTCAGGGTTGTAGGTGTACCACCGTTTCATGCGTGGCTGAGAGATCCATTTGTCCAGGTTGTTAGGTTGATTAACAAGTTTGAAATCGGTATGTTTACGAACATTTTCCAGCGATTTACCATACACTGCATTGTTCAGAAGCTTAAAGAACCGGGACTCGAAATCGTTACGGGCATGTTTCCGAAGATTGGCGTTGAACTCTATGTATGGACGAAGCCAATCGGACTGCTTGAATTGGATTACGCGATGGACTTTTTTCAATCGTAACCCAAGCGACAGATACAGTTGCAGTGTACGGTAGTGAACTATGTACTTTTCCTTGTCGTACAAGGTGGTCAAAAGTTTAGGTTGCTTGCCAATCTTTCTTGAGTGTTTTCTTAGAAAAGGGGAGAGGTGTGGTGGTACTCTGTTTTCCGGGGCCAACGGGTAGTCACGGTGTTGATCGTGTAGCTCTTTTGGGTATTCGAGATCAACTTCCAAAATAAAACCTGTGGGCGAATCAGAGGGAATGGACAACCAGTTAAATTTTGGAATTTCCTCTTTTTCGACCCACTTGAATTCACTGGTGGGGAGTGGCTGGGACATTGCATGACCGTACAGGTTTACGCAATCCAGGTATTGGATCCATGACGTGGGGGCATCTTTATTGTGTTGTTCAGGAAACGAACTGTTGTTGGCTGAAGCGAACCGTTTTGGAATTTGAGCCACTCCTCCTCGCACTCCTCGTTCGATAAACAGATGCATGTCGATGTCAGTCAACAGTTCAAGAGACACGTTGGTCATCTTCAACATGGCTGACCAAGACATGTTGGGAGCGGAGTAGAAATGGCAGGGGTCGAGGTTGTAATGTTGCATTGACAAGGAACGAAAGTTCTCAAAGACGTCAGCGAGAAGTAATGTGTCACACTCAAGATAGAGGTCGTGGTAGTCGCCCATATTTTGAACGTTGCACACGTCCCATACGCGTTGAGCGTGGACGTAATCATCGTCTGTTACAGATTCACGATTCAGTGAACTATAAAACTTGTCCGGACTAGGTAATTGCGTCTCTTTAAATTTAAAACAGTCTGTCATGTATTCGTAACAGTACACACCTTTTCGGAGTAACAGATCGCGAACGGTGGTGTTTTGAAAACGTGATGAGAGTCGTTTGAATGTGCCGGCTACATCAGTACAATGGTTTTTTAAATTTTCCGTTAGTGTACCGAGAGAATCGTCCAGGAACTGATAGGAGTCTAGGAAGCGTAAATTGTTGACGGTCACTGACATGAATCGCTCACTATTGTTGGCGATGCAAGATATTTTATCTCCTTTAAATTTCCCTAGTGCTTGGACGATATGGTGACTGTCGTAGCCACGAAGATTGTGGAAGAAAACAGGAATGTGTTTCACGTAAGGGGCTTTCAGATTGCATATATTGTGAGCGGCACCTAGAAACTTACCTGTGGTGTGGGAGTGATGACGCACCTTGTAATTATCGGTAGAAACAAAAGGTTCATTACATAGCATACACAAGGTGGAAGAATAATATGTACGATAATCGTCAGGCGTCATATTTATGGGAACACATTTTTTCAACTTATCATCAAGTTCTTTGCCGATTCCGATCAATTGCTCCATCATTTTTTCGACAACATTATCATCGTCACTCTGGGCTCGATATGTAACTGGACCGCGAAATATGTTACCGTCTTCGTCAACAATTACATAGGAAAACCCGCTTGCTGTATGTTTATGTGTGGGATGATTGAAAGCCTCTGGACGACCATTCTCGTCTACTTGTCGTGGGTGGGAGGTGTGTAGTGGTGTAACGAAAGATTCAAGGTCTGCGTAAATCGTGAAAGGGACTTTTAGAGTTTTTTGAAACTCACTAAATTTCATAAAAGATTTTACGGGGTCTTTGGGGTCTGGTAATGTTGTCCGTTGGAGACCAAATTCTTGACAAGTTAACATGTGCTTGTCGCGGTTTGATTTACCTTTAACACCAGTAAATCGGTGATAGCAATAATTACAATAATATGAAGTGCGATGTACAGATGATTGACTGATATTTAATAGTCGAGACAAACCATTGTACTGGTGTCCCATACGAATGTCAGTTTTTGTATTTATAAGACAGTAATGGAATTGTTCACGTGTGGGTCCGGGTAGCAAAAGTAAATGAATTACATGATCGCGATTTCGGTATTTAGTAACGTATACAGGGTAAAATACGTCAGTGTCGGTTTCATAACTTAGAACGTTAATTGATATGGTAGGGTTTTGCTGTTCAAATTTAGGAATGTCTGTTAATTTCACGGGGTAGCTGATACCGTTTGTGTTTAAGAACTTTAAATATTTTTTGTACCAGCTTATCATTTTGTGACGGTCTGGTTGTTGGTAGATGTGTTCTAATATGCACCAAATAAAACACATACGGTCATTCTCATTTTTAATATTTATGACCGCCTTACGGACGCTGATCTTTTTGGGAGTGGGAATAAACGAACCAGCACCGTAGAGGGGACAGTATTGGACAATATGTAAATCACATATCGTGATTTTTTTCAACGTCCATCCACTACCACATGACGTATACGATTCAATACTACTTTGGATTTTTTCAATCGCGTCTTCGTATTGATTGTCCATTTCAGGGATACTTATATTAACGTTTATTAACTGTCTCGTCTTACCATGAAAAACAGCCGTCTGGACAATAGTAGTTGGTTCCGCTCCCTCCTCGTGGTATACAGTTTTTTCCATTTCGGCGTACATAGCAATATACCACTTGATGTTGCCGCCTAAATGATCTCCATAGTAGACCAGTTCATCTATAACGGACGGTTTCATTTCACCAAAAAAAAACAATACATCGCGGACATCTTGTTCTATGAAAGAGAACCGCAAAGAAACGACACGACCTTCGAGGGCGAAAAGAACTTCAGCATCGGGAATGAACATACTGTCACGTGTATAAACAACATCTATGAAGAACGAAGGAAGCTACCTATATTTATACAGATTAACTTACCTTCTCTCTCTTACAGTTCAACTAAGGTTATTCAACTAGTAAAATTTATTACCATGAAGTGAAGTCTATTTAAACTCATGAGACAGAAAAGTCAATAAACTGTTGGAACAGTGTGTTTCTTATTGAACATTCTGTAACTACATTTTATATAAATAAACAGTGTAAAACAAAATTTATGTAGTCTGTCAGTTTAATGAAATATACACTTTGAATAAGTACATCATACATGTATTGTATAATGTAAGTTTTGCTAGTACTACTACTACTACTACTCAGAGCTAAAACAACCTACACTTTGATAGTAAAATTTATTACTAAGAAAATTCTGTAACTACATTTTATAAAAGATGTAGGGTGTTACAGGTATGTAGATATGAAACGACTTGCGTAAGATATAGATTAACATGTACATGTAATCTGATAGAACAGGTACATAGTACATAGTACATGTTATCGTACTTGCATAGTTCAATGTAAGTTTTATGTAAATTTATTTAAATAAATGAAAGATTTATTATACCCACCAGAATGCATAATAATAACTACTAACGGCGCATCTAACTGCCGCGGTCCCGGCGCGATCGGACTAAAGGGAAAGAAAAAAAATTTTTTTTTTTCTCGTATGGCATGATCAGTGCAAGGCCCGAGTGCTCGGCCCGAGGCGAGTCCGCCTGCTACCGAACATTCCATACGGGAGCGATCATCTCATACGAAAAGCTCGTATGGCATGAGCAGGGCCCGGCCGGCGAAGAAGGCCCTACTAGGCGAGGCCGCCTGCTACCGAACATTTCATACGGGAGCAATCATCTCATACGAAAAAAAAACGGTTTTTGGCTTGTAGCGGCCGAACGGAAGGAGCTAGAAGGCCTGGCTAAGTTGCATTTTTGCGATTTTACAACGGCGCATCTAACTGGCGCGGTCCCGGTGCGATCGGACTAAAGGGAAAGAAAAAAAATTTTTTTTTTTTCTCGTATGGCATGATCAGTGCAAGGCCCGAGCGCTCGGCCCGAGGCGAGTCCGCCTGCTACCGAACATTCCATACGGGAGCGAACATCTCATACGAAAAGCTCGTATGGCATGAGCAGGGCCCGGCCGGCGAAGAAGGCCCTACTAGGCGAGGCCGCCTGCCACCGAACATTTTATACGGGAGCAATCATCTCATACGGAAAAAAAACGGTTTTTGGCTTGTAGCGGCCGAACGGAAGGAGCTAGAAGGCCTGGCTAAGTTGCATTTTTGCGATTTTACAACGGCGCATCTAACTGGCGCGGTCCCGGCGCGATCGGACTAAAGGGAAAGAAAAAAAATTTTTTTTTTTTCTCGTATGGCATGATCAGTGCAAGGCCCGAGCGCTCGGCCCGAGGCGAGTCCGCCTGCTACCGAACATTCCATACGGGAGCGATCATCTCATACGAAAAGCTCGTATGGCATGAGCAGGGCCCGGCCGGCGAAGAAGGCCCTACTAGGCGAGGCCGCCTGCTACCGAACATTTCATACGGGAGCAATCATCTCATACGGAAAAAAAAACGGTTTTTGGCTTGTAGCGGCCGAACGGAAGGAGCTAGAAGGCCTGGCTAAGTTGCATTTTTGCGATTTTACAACGGCGCATCTAACTGGCGCGGTCCCGGCGCGATCGGACTAAAGGGAAAGAAAAAAAATTTTTTTTTTTCTCGTATGGCATGATCAGTGCAAGGCCCGAGCGCTTGGCCCGAGGCGAGTCCGCCTTCTACCGAACATTCCATACGGGAGCGATCATCTCATACGAAAAGCTCGTATGGCATGAGCAGGGCCCGGCCGGCGAAGAAGGCCCTACTAGGCGAGGCCGCCTGCCACCGACCATTTCATACGGGAGCAATCATCTCATACGGAAGAAAAACGGTTTTTGGCTTGTAGCGGCCGAACGGAAGGAGCTAGAAGGCCTGGCTAAGTTGCATTTTTGCGATTTTACAACGGCGCATCTAACTGGCGCGGTCCCGGCGCGATCGGACTAAAGGGAAAGAAAAAAAATTTTTTTTTTTTCTCGTATGTCATGATCAGTGCAAGGCCCGAGCGCTCGGCCCGAGGCGAGTCCGCCTGCTACCGAACATTCCATACGGGAGCGATCATCTCATACGAAAAGCTCGTATGGCATGAGCATGCCCGGCCGGCGAAGAAGGCCCTACTAGGCGAGGCCGCCTGCTACCGAACATTTCATACGGGAGCAATCATCTCAAACAGAAAAAAAAACGGTTTTTGGCTTGTAGCGGCCGAACGGAAAGAGCTAGAAGGCCTGGCTAAGTTGCATTTTTGCGATTTTACAACGGCGCATCTAACTGGCGCGGTCCCGGCGCGATCGGACTAAAGGGAAAGAAAAAAAATTTTTTTTTTCTCGTATGGCATGATCAGTGCAAGGCCCGAGCGCTCGGCCCGAGGCGAGCCCGCCTGCTACCGAACATTCCATACGGGAGCGATCATCTCATACGAAAAGCTCGTATGGCATGAGCAGGGCCCGGCCGGCGAAGAAGGCCCTACTAGGCGAGGCCGCCTGCTACCGAACATTTCATACGGGAGCAATCATCTCATACGGAAAAAAAACGGTTTTTGGCTTGTAGCGGCCGAACGGAAGGAGCTAGAAGGCCTGGCTAAGTTGCATTTTTGCGATTTTACAACGGCGCATCTAACTGGCGCGGTCCCGGTGCGATCGGACTAAAGGGAAAGAAAAAAAATTTTTTTTTTTTCTCGTATGGCATGATCAGTGCAAGGCCCGAGCGCTCGGCCCGAGGCGAGTCCGCCTGCTACCGAACATTCCATACGGGAGCGAACATCTCATACGAAAAGCTCGTATGGCATGAGCAGGGCCCGGCCGGCGAAGAAGGCCCTACTAGGCGAGGCCGCCTGCTACCGAACATTTCATACGGGAGCAATCATCTCATACGGAAAAAAACACGGTTTTTGGCTTGTAGCGGCCGAACGGAAGGAGCTAGAAGGCCTGGCTAAACTGCATTTTTGCGATTTTACAACGGCGCATCTAACTGGCGCGGTCCCGGCGCGATCGGACTAAAAGGAAAGAAAAAAAATTTTTTTTTTTCTCGTATGGCATGATCAGTGCAAGGCCCGAGCGCTCGGCCCGAGGCGAGTCCGCCTGCTACCGAACATTCCATGCGGAAGCGATCATCTCATACGAAAAGCTCGTATGGCATGAGCAGGGCCCGGCCGGCGAAGAAGGCCCTACTAGGCGAGGCCGCCTGCTACCGAACATTTCATACGGGAGCAATCATCTCATACGGGAAAAAAAACGGTTTTTGGCTTGTAGCGGCCGAACGGAAGGAGCTAGAAGGCCTGGCTAAGTTGCATTTTTACGATTTTACAACGGCGCATCTAACTGGCGCGGTCCCGGCGCGATCGGACTAAAGGGAAAGAAAAAAAATTTTTTTTTTTCTCGTATGGCATGATCAGTGCAAGGCCCGAGCGCTCGGCCCGAGGCGAGTCCGCCTGCTACCGAACATTCCATACGGGAGCGATCATCTCATACGAAAAGCTCGTATGGCATGAGCAGGGCCCGGCCGGCGAAGAAGGCCCTACTAGGCGAGGCCGCCTGCTACCGAACATTTCATACGGGAGCAATCATCTCATACGGAAAAAAAAACGGTTTTTGGCTTGTAGCGGCCGAACGGAAGGAGCTAGAAGGCCTGGCTAAGTTGCATTTTTGCGATTTTACAACGGCGCATCTAACTGGCGCGGTCCCGGTGCGATCGGACTAAAGGGAAAGAAAAAAAATTTTTTTTTTTTCTCGTATGGCATGATCAGTGCAAGGCCCGAGCGCTCGGCCCGAGGCGAGTCCGCCTGCTACCGAACATTCCATACGGGAGCGAACATCTCATACGAAAAGCTCGTATGGCATGAGCAGGGCCCGGCCGGCGAAGAAGGCCCTACTAGGCGAGGCCGCCTGCTACCGAACATTTCATACGGGAGCAATCATCTCATACGAAAAAAAAAACGGTTTTTGGCTTGTAGCGGCCGAACGGAAGGAGCTAGAAGGCCTGGCTAAGTTGCATTTTTGCGATTTTACAACGGCGCATCTAACTGGCGCGGTCCCGGTGCGATCGGACTAAAGGGAAAGAAAAAAAATTTTTTTTTTTCTCGTATGGCATGATCAGTGCAAGGCCCGAGCGCTCGGCCCGAGGCGAGTCCGCCTGCTACCGAACATTCCATACGGGAGCGAACATCTCATACGAAAAGCTCGTATGGCATGAGCAGGGCCCGGCCGGCGAAGAAGGCCCTACTAGGCGAGGCCGCCTGCCACCGAACATTTTATACGGGAGCAATCATCTCATACGGAAAAAAAAACGGTTTTTGGCTTGTAGCGGCCGAACGGAAGGAGCTAGAAGGCCTGGCTAAGTTGCATTTTTGCGATTTTACAACGGCGCATCTAACTGGCGCGGTCCCGGCGCGATCGGACTAAAGGGAAAGAAAAAAAATTTTTTTTTTTCTCGTATGGCATGATCAGTGCAAGGCCCGAGCGCTCGGCCCGAGGCGAGTCCGCCTGCTACCGAACATTCCATACGGGAGCGATCATCTCATACGAAAAGCTCGTATGGCATGAGCAGGGCCCGGCCGGCGAAGAAGGCCCTACTAGGCGAGGCCGCCTGCTACCGAACATTTCATACGGGAGCAATCATCTCATACGGAAAAAAAAACGGTTTTTGGCTTGTAGCGGCCGAACGGAAGGAGCTAGAAGGCCTGGCTAAGTTGCATTTTTGCGATTTTACAACGGCGCATCTAACTGGCGCGGTCCCGGCGCGATCGGACTAAAGGGAAAGAAAAAAAATTTTTTTTTTTTCTCGTATGGCATGATCAGTGCAAGGCCCGAGCGCTCGGCCCGAGGCGAGTCCGCCTTCTACCGAACATTCCATACGGGAGCGATCATCTCATACGAAAAGCTCGTATGGCATGAGCAGGGCCCGGCCGGCGAAGAAGGCCCTACTAGGCGAGGCCGCCTGCCACCGACCATTTCATACGGGAGCAATCATCTCATACGGAAGAAAAACGGTTTTTGGCTTGTAGCGGCCGAACGGAAGGAGCTAGAAGGCCTGGCTAAGTTGCATTTTTGCGATTTTACAACGGCGCATCTAACTGGCGCGGTCCCGGCGCGATCGGACTAAAGGAAAGAAAAAAAATTTTTTTTTTTTCTCGTATGTCATGATCAGTGCAAGGCCCGAGCGCTCGGCCCGAGGCGAGTCCGCCTGCTACCGAACATTCCATACGGGAGCGATCATCTCATACGAAAAGCTCGTATGGCATGAGCATGCCCGGCCGGCGAAGAAGGCCCTACTAGGCGAGGCCGCCTGCTACCGAACATTTCATACGGGAGCAATCATCTCAAACAGAAAAAAAAACGGTTTTTGGCTTGTAGCGGCCGAACGGAAAGAGCTAGAAGGCCTGGCTAAGTTGCATTTTTGCGATTTTACAACGGCGCATCTAACTGGCGCGGTCCCGGCGCGATCGGACTAAAGGGAAAGAAAAAAAATTTTTTTTTTCTCGTATGGCATGATCAGTGCAAGGCCCGAGCGCTCGGCCCGAGGCGAGCCCGCCTGCTACCGAACATTCCATACGGGAGCGATCATCTCATACGAAAAGCTCGTATGGCATGAGCAGGGCCCGGCCGGCGAAGAAGGCCCTACTAGGCGAGGCCGCCTGCTACCGAACATTTCATACGGGAGCAATCATCTCATACGGAAAAAAAAACGGTTTTTGGCTTGTAGCGGCCGAACGGAAGGAGCTAGAAGGCCTGGCTAAGTTGCATTTTTGCGATTTTACAACGGCGCATCTAACTGGCGCGGTCCCGGTGCGATCGGACTAAAGGGAAAGAAAAAAAATTTTTTTTTTTTCTCGTATGGCATGATCAGTGCAAGGCCCGAGCGCTCGGCCCGAGGCGAGTCCGCCTGCTACCGAACATTCCATACGGGAGCGAACATCTCATACGAAAAGCTCGTATGGCATGAGCAGGGCCCGGCCGGCGAAGAAGGCCCTACTAGGCGAGGCCGCCTGCTACCGAACATTTCATACGGGAGCAATCATCTCATACGGAAAAAAACACGGTTTTTGGCTTGTAGCGGCCGAACGGAAGGAGCTAGAAGGCCTGGCTAAACTGCATTTTTGCGATTTTACAACGGCGCATCTAACTGGCGCGGTCCCGGCGCGATCGGACTAAAAGGAAAGAAAAAAAATTTTTTTTTTCTCGTATGGCATGATCAGTGCAAGGCCCGAGCGCTCGGCCCGAGGCGAGTCCGCCTGCTACCGAACATTCCATGCGGAAGCGATCATCTCATACGAAAAGCTCGTATGGCATGAGCAGGGCCCGGCCGGCGAAGAAGGCCCTACTAGGCGAGGCCGCCTGCTACCGAACATTTCATACGGGAGCAATCATCTCATACGGGAAAAAAAACGGTTTTTGGCTTGTAGCGGCCGAACGGAAGGAGCTAGAAGGCCTGGCTAAGTTGCATTTTTACGATTTTACAACGGCGCATCTAACTGGCGCGGTCCCGGCGCGATCGGACTAAAGAGAAAGAAAAAAAATTTTTTTTTTTCTCGTATGGCATGATCAGTGCAAGGCCCGAGCGCTCGGCCCGAGGCGAGTCCGCCTGCTACCGAACATTCCATACGGGAGCGATCATCTCATACGAAAAGCTCGTATGGCATGAGCAGGGCCCGGCCGGCGAAGAAGGCCCTACTAGGCGAGGCCGCCTGCTACCGAACATTTCATACGGGAGCAATCATCTCATACGGAAAAAAAAACGGTTTTTGGCTTGTAGCGGCCGAACGGAAGGAGCTAGAAGGCCTGGCTAAGTTACATTTTTGCGATTTTACAACGGCGCATCTAACTGGCGCGGTCCCGGTGCGATCGGACTAAAGGGAAAGAAAAAAAATTTTTTTTTTTTCTCGTATGGCATGATCAGTGCAAGGCCCGAGCGCTCGGCCCGAGGCGAGTCCGCCTGCTACCGAACATTCCATACGGGAGCGAACATCTCATACGAAAAGCTCGTATGGCATGAGCAGGGCCCGGCCGGCGAAGAAGGCCCTACTAGGCGAGGCCGCCTGCTACCGAACATTTCATACGGGAGCAATCATCTCATACGGAAAAAAACACGGTTTTTGGCTTGTAGCGGCCGAACGGAAGGAGCTAGAAAGCCTGGCTAAGTTGCATTTTTGCGATTTTACAACGGCGCATCTAACTGGTGTGGTCCCGGCGCGATCGGACTAAAAGGAAAGAAAAAAAATTTTTTTTTTTCTCGTATGGCATGATCAGTGCAAGGCCCGAGCGCTCGGCCCGAGGCGAGTCCGCCTGCTACCGAACATTCCATACGGGAGCGATCATCTCATACGAAAAGCTCGTATGGCATGAGCAGGGCCCGGCCGGCGAAGAAGGCCCTACTAGGCGAGGCCGCCTGCTACCGAACATTTCATACGGGAGCAATCATCTCATACGGAAAAAAAAACGGTTTTTGGCTTGTAGCGGCCGAACGGAAGGAGCTAGAAGGCCTGGCTAAGTTGCATTTTTGCGATTTTACAACGGCGCATCTAACTGGCGCTGTCCCGGTGCGATCGGACTAAAGGGAAAGAAAAAAAATTTTTTTTTTTTCTCGTATGGCATGATCAGTGCAAGGCCCGAGCGCTCGGCCCGAGGCGAGTCCGCCTGCTACCGAACATTCCATACGGGAGCGAACATCTCATACGAAAAGCTCGTATGGCATGAGCAGGGCCCGGCCGGCGAAGAAGGCCCTACTAGGCGAGGCCGCCTGCTACCGAACATTTCATACGGGAGCAATCATCTCATACGGAAAAAAACACGGTTTTTGGCTTGTAGCGGCCGAACGGAAGGAGCTAGAAGGCCTGGCTAAGTTGCATTTTTGCGATTTTACAGCGGCGCATCTAACTGGCGCGGTCCCGGCGCGATCGGACTAAAAGGAAAGAAAAAAAATTTTTTTTTTTCTCGTATGGCATGATCAGTGCAAGGCCCGAGCGCTCGGCCCGAGGCGAGTCCGCCTGCTACCGAACATTCCATGCGGAAGCGATCATCTCATACGAAAAGCTCGTATGGCATGAGCAGGGCCCGGCCGGCGAAGAAGGCCCTACTAGGCGAGGCCGCCTGCTACCGAACATTTCATACGGGAGCAATCATCTCATACGGGAAAAAAAAACGGTTTTTGGCTTGTAGCGGCCGAACGGAAGGAGCTAGAAGGCCTGGCTAAGTTGCATTTTTGCGATTTTACAACGGCGCATCTAACTGGCGCGGTCCCGGCGCGATCGGACTAAAAGGAAAGAAAAAAAATTTTTTTTTTTCTCGTATGGCATGATCAGTGCAAGGCCCGAGCGCTCGGCCCGAGGCGAGTCCGCCTGCTACCGAACATTCCATGCGGGAGCGATCATCTCATACGAAAAGCTCGTATGGCATGAGCAGGGCCCGGCCGGCGAAGAAGGCCCTACTAGGCGAGGCCGCCTGCTACCGAACATTTCATACGGGAGCAATCATCTCATACGGGAAAAAAAAACGGTTTTTGGCTTGTAGCGGCCGAACGGAAGGAGCTAGAAGGCCTGGCTAAGTTGCATTTTTGCGATTTTACAACGGCGCATCTAACTGGCGCGGTCCCGGCGCGATCGGACTAAAAGGAAAGAAAAAAAATTTTTTTTTTTCTCGTATGGCATGATCAGTGCAAGGCCCGAGCGCTCGGCCCGAGGCGAGTCCGCCTGCTACCGAACATTTCATACGGGAGCAATCATCTCATACGGAAAAAAAAACGGTTTTTGGCTTGTAGCGGCCGAACGGAAGGAGCTAGAAGGCCTGGCTAAGTTACATTTTTGCGATTTTACAACGGCGCATCTAACTGGCGCGGTCCCGGTGCGATCGGACTAAAGGGAAAGAAAAAAAATTTTTTTTTTTTCTCGTATGGCATGATCAGTGCAAGGCCCGAGCGCTCGGCCCGAGGCGAGTCCGCCTGCTACCGAACATTCCATACGGGAGCGAACATCTCATACGAAAAGCTCGTATGGCATGAGCAGGGCCCGGCCGGCGAAGAAGGCCCTACTAGGCGAGGCCGCCTGCTACCGAACATTTCATACGGGAGCAATCATCTCATACGGAAAAAAACACGGTTTTTGGCTTGTAGCGGCCGAACGGAAGGAGCTAGAAAGCCTGGCTAAGTTGCATTTTTGCGATTTTACAACGGCGCATCTAACTGGCGCGGTCCCGGCGCGATCGGACTAAAAGGAATGAAAAAAAATTTTTTTTTTTCTCGTATGGCATGATCAGTGCAAGGCCCGAGCGCTCGGCCCGAGGCGAGTCCGCCTGCTACCGAACATTCCATACGGGAGCGATCATCTCATACGAAAAGCTCGTATGGCATGAGCAGGGCCCGGCCGGCGAAGAAGGCCCTACTAGGCGAGGCCGCCTGCTACCGAACATTTCATACGGGAGCAATCATCTCATACGGAAAAAAAAACGGTTTTTGGCTTGTAGCGGCCGAACGGAAGGAGCTAGAAGGCCTGGCTAAGTTGCATTTTTGCGATTTTACAACGGCGCATCTAACTGGCGCGGTCCCGGCGCGATCGGACTAAAGGGAAAGAAAAAAAATTTTTTTTTTTTCTCGTATGGCATGATCAGTGCAAGGCCCGAGCGCTCGGCCCGAGGCGAGTCCGCCTGCTACCGAACATTCCATACGGGAGCGACCATCCCATACGAAAAGCTCGTATGGCATGAGCAGGGCCCGGCCGGCGAAGAAGGCCCTACTAGGCGAGGCCGCCTGCTACCGAACATTTCATACGGGAGCAATCATCTCATACGGAAAAAAAAACGGTTTTTTGGCTTGTAGCGGCCGAACGGAAGGAGCTAGAAGGCCTGGCTTAGTTGCATTTTTGCGATTTTACAACGGCGCATCTAACTGGCGCGGTCCCGGCGCGATCGGACTAAAGGGAAAGGAAAAAATTTTTTTTTTTTCTCGTATGGCATGTTTAGTGCAAGGCCCGAGCGCTCGGCCCGAGGCGAGTCCGCCTGCTACCGAACATTCCATACGGGAGCGATCATCTCATACGTAAAGCTCGTATGGCATGAGCAGGGCCCGGCCGGCGAAGAAGGCCCTACTAGGCGAGGCCGCCTGCTACCGAACATTTCATACGGGAGCAATCATCTCATACGGAAAAAAAACGGTTTTTGGCTTGTAGCGGCCGAACGGAAGGAGCTAGAAGGCCTGGCTAAGTTGCATTTTTGCGATTTTACAACGGCGCATCTAACTGGCGCGGTCCCGGCGCGATCGGACTAAAGGGAAAGAAAAAAAATTTTTTTTTTTCTCGTATGGCATGATCAGTGCAAGGCCCGAGCGCTCGGACCGAGGCGAGTCCGCCTGCTACCGAACATTCCATACGGGAGCGATCATCTCATACGAAAAGCTCGTATGGCATGAGCAGGGCCCGGCCGGCGAAGAAGGCCCTACTGGGCGAGGCCGCCTGCTACCGAACATTTCATACGGGAGCAATCATCTCATACGGAAAAAAAACGGTTTTTGGCTTGTAGCGGCCGAACGGAAGGAGCTAGAAGGCCTGGCTAAGTTGCATTTTTGCGATTTTACAACGGCGCATCTAACTGGCGCGGTCCCGGCGCGATCGGACTAAAAGGAAAGAAAAAAAATTTTTTTTTTTTTCTCGTATGGCATGATCAGTGCAAGGCCCGAGCGCTCGGCCCGAGGCGAGTCCGCCTGCTACCGAACATTCCATACGGGAGCGATCATCTCATACGAAAAGCTCGTATGGCATGAGCAGGGCCCGGCCGGCGAAGAAGGCCCTACTAGGCGAGGCCGCCTGCTACAGAACATTTCATACGGGAGCAATCATCTCATACGGAAAAAAAAAACGGTTTTTGGCTTGTAGATGCCGAACGGAAGGAGCTAGAAGGCCTGGCTAAGTTGCATTTTTGCGATTTTACAACGGCGCATCTAACTGGCGCGGTCCCGGCGCGATCGGACTAAAGGGAAAGAAAAAAAATTTTTTTTTTTTCTCGTATGGCATGATCAATGCAAGGCCCGAGCGCTCGGCCCGAGGCGAGTCCGCCTGCTACCGAACATTCCATACGGGAGCGATCATCTCATACGAAAAGCTCGTATGGCATGAGCATGGCCCGGCCGGCGAAGAAGGCCCTACTAGGCGAGGCCGCCTGCTACCGAACATTTCATACGGGAGCAATCATCTCATACGGGAAAAAAAACGGTTTTTGGCTTGTAGCGGCCGAACGGAAGGAGCTAGAAGGCCTGGCTAAGTTGCATTTTTGCGATTTTACAACTGTTTTGTAATTTAATGTAATTTAATGTATTTTAATGTAATTTAATGTAATTTATTGTAATTTAATGTAATGTAATGTAATTTAATGTAATGTAATGTAATTTAATGTAATTTAATGTAATGTAATGTAATTTATTGTAATTGAATGTAATTTAATGTAATTTAATGTAATTTAATGTAATGTAATGCAATGTAATTTAATGTAATTTAATGTAATGTAATGTAATCTAATGTAATTTAATGTAATTTAATGTAATTTAATGTAATGTAATGTAATTCATTGTAATTTAATGTAATTTAATGTAATTTAACGTAATTTAATGTAATTTAATGTAATTTAATGTAATTATATGTAAATTAATGTAATTTAATGTAATGTAATGTAATTTAATGTAATTTGATGTAATTTAATGTAATTTAATGTAATTAAATGTAATTTAATGTAATGTAATGTAATTTAATGTAATTTAATGTAATTTATTGTAATGTAATGTAATTTAATGTAGTTTAATGTAATTTAATGTAATTTAATGTAATTTAATGTAATTTAATGTAATTCAATGTAATGTAATGCAATGTAATGAAATGTAATTTAATGTAATTTAATGTTTTTTAATGTAATTTAATGTAATTTAATGTAATGTATTGTAATTTAATGTAATGTAATGTAATTTTAATTTAATGTAATGTAATGTAATTTAATGTAATTAAGGTAATTTAATGTAATTTAATGTATTGTAATGTAATGTAATGTAATTAAATGTAATGTAATGTAATTCAATGTAATTTAATGTAATTTAATGTAATTTAATGTAATGTAATGTAATGTAATGTAATGTAATGCACATATCAGAGTGCGTATGTAATGTAATGTAATGTAATGTAATGTAATGTAATTAATTTAAAGTAATTTAATGTAATTTAATATATTGTAATGTAATTTAATGTAATTTAATGTAATTTATTGTAATTTAATTTAATTTAATGTAATGTAATGTAAATTAATGTAATTTAATGTAATTTAATGTAATTTAATGTAATTTAATGTAATTTAATGTAATGTAATGTAATTTAATGTAATGTAATGTAATTAATTTAATGTAATTTAATGTATTTTAATGTATTTTAACGTAATTTAATGTAATTTAATGTAATTTAATGTAATTTAATGTAATGTAATGTAATTTAATGTAATTTAATGTAATGTAATGTAATTTAATGTAATTGAATGTAATTTAATGTAATTTAATGTAATTTAATGTAATGTAATGCAATGTAATTTAATGTAATTTAATGTAATGTAATGTAATCTAATGTAATTTAATGTAATTTAATGTAATTTAATGTAATGTAATGTAATTTAATGTAATTTAATGTAATTTAATGTAATTTAACGTAATTTAATGTAATTTAATGTAATTTAATGTAATTTAATGTAATGTAATGTAATTTAATGTAATTTAATGTAATTTAATGTAAGTTATTGTAATTTAATGTAATTTAATGTAATGTAATGTAGTTTAATGTAATTTAATGTAATTAATTGTAATTTAATGTAATTTAATGTAATTTAATGTACTTTAATGTAATTTATTGTAATTTAATGTAATTTAATGTAATTTAATGTAATGTAATGTAATTTAATGTAATTTAATGTAATTTAATGTAATTTAATGTAATGTAATGTAATTTAATGTAATTTAATGTAATTTATTGTAATTTAATGTAATTTAATGTCATTTAATGTAATGTAATGTAATTTAATGTAATTTAATGTAATTTAATGTAATTTAATGTAATGTAATGTAATTTAATGTAATTTAATGTAATTAATTGTAATGTAATGTTATGTAATGTAATTTAATGTAATTTAATGTAATGTAATGTAATTTAATGTAATTTAATGTAATTTAACGTAATTTAATGTAATTTAATGTAATTTAATGTAATTTAATGTAATTTAATGTAAGTTATTGTAATTTAATGTAATTTAATGTAATTTAATGTAATTTAACGTAATTTAATGTAATTTAATGTAATTTAATGTAATTTAATGTAATGTAATGTAATTTAATGTAATTTAATGTAATTTAATGTAAGTTATTGTAATTTAATGTAATTTAATGTAATGTAATGTAGTTTAATGTAATTTAATGTAATTAATTGTAATTTAATGTAATTTAACGTAATTTAATGTACTTTAATGTAATTTATTGTAATTTAATGTAATTTAATGTTTTTTAATGTAATTTAATGTAATTTAGTGTAATTGAATGTAATTTAATGTAATTTAATGTAATTTAATGTAATTTAATGTAATGTAATGTAATTTAATGTAATTTAATGTAATTTAATGTAATTTAATGTAATGTAATGTAATTTAATGTAATTTAATGTAATTTATTGTAATTTAATGTAATTTAATGTAGTTTAATGTAATTTAATGTAATTTAATGTAATTTAATGTAATTTAATGAAATTTAATGTAATTTTATGTAATTCATTGTAATGTAATGCAATGTAATGAAATGTAATTTAATGTAATTTAATGTAATTTAATGTAATTTAATGTAATTTAATGTAATTTAATGTAATTTAATGTAATTTAATGTAATTTAATGTAATTTAATGTAATTTTAAAATAACCATCCCTCGCCGACAATAAATATGCATTGGAGTGGCAAGTATTATTTTTTTCTCGTATGGCAAGATCAGTGCAAGGCCCGAGCGCTCGGCCCGAGGCGAGTCCGCCTGCTACCGAACATTCCATACGGGAGCGATCATCTCATACGAAAAGCTCGTATGGCATGAGCAGGGCCCGGCCGGCGAAGAAGGCCCTACTAGGCGAGGCCGCCTGCTACCGAACATTTCATACGGGAGCAATCATCTCATACGGGAAAAAAAACGGTTTTTCGCTTGTAGCGGCCGAACGGAAGGAGCTAGAAGGCCTGGCTAAGTTGCATTTTTGCGATTTTACAACGGCGCATCTAACTGGCGCGGACCCGGCGCGATCGGACTAAAGGGAAAGAAAAAAAATTTTTTTTTTTTCTCGTATGGCATGATCAGTGCAAGGCCCGAGCGCTCGGCCCGAGGCGAGTCCGCCTGCTACCGAACATTCCATACGGGAGCGATCATCTCATACGATAAGCTCGTATGGCATGAGCAGGGCCCGGCCGGCGAAGAAGGCCCTACTAGTCGAGGCCGCCTGCTACCGAACATTTCATACGGGAGCAATCATCTCATACGGGAAAAAAAAACGGTTTTTGGCATGTAGCGGCCGAACGGAAGGAGCTAGAAGGCCTGGCTAAGTTGCATTTTTGCGATTTTACAACGGCGCATCTAACTGGCGCGGTCCCGGCGCGATCGGACTAAAGGGAAAGAAAAAAAATTTTTTTTTTTTCTCGTATGGCATGATCAGTGCAAGGCCCGAGCGCTCGGCCCGAGGCGAGTCCGCCTGCTACCGAACATTCCATACGGGAGCGATCATCTCATACGAAAAGCTCGTATGGCATGAGCAGGGCCCGGCCGGCGAAGAAGGCCCTACTAGGCGAGGCCGCCTGCTACCGAACATTTCATACGGGAGCAATCATCTCATACGGAAAAAAAAACGGTTTTTGGCTTGTAGCGGCCGAACGGAAGGAGCTAGAAGGCCTGGCTAAGTTGCATTTTTGCGATTTTACAACGGCGCATCTAACTGGCGCGGTCCCGGCGCGATCGGACTAAAGGGAAAGAAAAAAAATTTTTTTTTTTCTCGTATGGCATGATCAGTGCAAGGCCCGAGCGCTCGGCCCGAGGCGAGTCCGCCTGCTACCGAACATTCCATACGGGAGCGATCATCTCATACGAAAAGCTCGTATGGCATGAGCAAGGCCCGGCCGGCGAAGAAGGCCCTACTAGGCGAGGCCGCCTGCTACCGAACATTTCATACGGGAGCAATCATCTCATACGGGAAAAAAAAACGGTTTTTGGCTTGTAGCGGCCGAACGGAAGGAGCTAGAAGGCCTGGCTAAGTTGCATTTTTGCGATTTTACAACGGCGCATCTAACTGGCGCGGTCCCGGCGCGATCGGACTAAAGGGAAAGAAAAAAAATTTTTTTTTTTTCTCGTATGGCATGATCAGTGCAAGGCCCGAGCGCGCACCCGCAACACAAGACGGCGACGGTACAGGAGGCGGTTCATTCGTAAAACGAGGTGATGGTAGTAAAGGAGGGAAGATTCATTCGTAACAAAGGTATATATATATAGTAAAGAAGGCGATTCATTCATAAAATTCCAATTCTGTTCCAACGGGGTACAAAAAGTGGTATCTGCTATTCAGAGTGAACCGAACATTTCCAGTCCTCCGACCGAGCCGTAGGCTGTCCGTTACTATGCGAACATGCGAAAGTATTGTTGTCGCTTCCGCTTTTCCAATTCTGCTCCAACGGGGTACAAAAAGTGGTATCTGCTATTCAGAGTGAACCGAACATTTCCAGTCCTCCGACCGAGCCGTCGTAGGCTGTCAACCATCCCTCGCCGACTATAAATATGCATTGGAGTGGCAAGTATTGTTGTCGTGTCGACTTGACAGATACCTAGCGGTGCCGACAAAATATCGAATGTCATTGTTTTGTCTTTTACAAAGCTCAAAGTGCTTTTAACCTACCCTGACCTGACCTAACCTAACACACACACACACTAGGAGTGGAAAGTATTGTTGTCGTGCCGACTTTTCTAAATCCAGTTTTCACCGGATTTGAACGTTTGTAGGCTTCCTGAACCCAAAAAAGCCTTTCCCGTGGTCGTGAGTGGAAAGTATTGTTGTCGCGTCGACTTTTCGAAACCTAATTTTCACCGGATCTATACGTTTGTAGGCCTCCTGAACCCAAAAAAAGTCTTTTCCGTGGTCGTGAGTGGAAAGTATTGTTGTCGCGTCGACTTTTCGAAACCTAATTTTCACCGGATCTATACGTTTGTAGGCCTCCTGAACCCAAAAAATTCAAGGGGGGGTAGTAACCGGTCTTTTCCGTGATCGTGAGTGTGGAAAGTATTGTTGTCGCGTCGACTTTTCGGAATCTAATTTTCACCGGATCTATACGTTTGTAGGCCTCCTGAACCAAAAAAAAGTCTTTTCCGTGGTCGTGGGTGGAAAGTATTGTTGTCGCGTCGACTTTTCGAAACCTAATTTTCACCGGATCTATACGTTTGTAGGCCTCCTGAACCCAAAAAATTCACAGGGGGGGTTAGTAACCGGTCTTTTCCGTGATCGTGAGTGGAAAGTATTGTTGTCGCGTCGACTTTTCGGAATCTAATTTTCAACGGATATGTACGTTTGTAGGCCTCCTGAACCCAAAAAAATCAAGGGGGTAGTAACCGGCCTTTCCCGTGGTCGTGAGTGGAAAGTATTGTTGTCGCGTCGACTTTTCGAAATCTAATTTTCACCGGATCTATACGTTTGTAGACCTCCTGAACCCAAAAAAATCAAGGGGGGGTAGTAGCCGGCCTTTTCCGTGGTCGTGAGTGGAAAGTATTGTTGTCGCGTCGACTTTTCGAGTACGAGTTTTCACCACGACTATACGTTTTTAGGCCCCCTGAACCCAACCTAACCTAATCTAACTCAGACACGCACGCACACACCCCCGCACGACGCTTAGTTTACTTTTTACCCCGTTGTTATATTTTTTGTACGACGGTTAGTTTACAAGTTATTGGCGATTTTGTTTTTTTCAAGGTCACTGTTTTTTCCAAGTCCACCAAGTCAATCAATGTGTGTGTGTGTGTGTGTGTGTGTGTGTGTGTGTGTGTGTACGTTTTTCTCGATAACCAACCGTCCGATCGAGCTGGAAACGCCACCATTCTTTTTAGTTTTTAATTCTCTACAACATAGGCCTGTTTTTGTGCCGGCCACTCTTCTAAAATAGTTCCGTCGAAAAAGTTTTTTTCTAATTTCGGCCTCGGTATGCTTCCGAGACAGAAGTGTACGAAACAAAACTTGTAGGCAATCGAAAGACCTACAGTTTGGCGTAATCGATTTTATGTACCGAGCGTTCCTTAGTGCGTGACAGTTTTTCGCCGATATCTCGGTTACGGAGCGTCTTTTCGCGATTCCGATGAATTTTCACATACATTAATCGGCCGTTGTCTCCACGACGGGCCGGTCAAAACCGAGCTAGCTAGCCCGGAAATAGCTTAAACAGCGATTTTAGCTATATTTTTCGAGATTTCGGCTTAAATAGGGCTCGTGGAGTAAAAGTCACATAAGCGAGTTGTAGAGAATCAAAAGAGCTACAACTTTTGTTTCGGTCGTTTTTTTGTACGACGCTTGGTTCACAAGATATTCGTCAAATCGCTTAAATGCTCAATGTTCCAAGCGTTCCTTTTAGCGAAACAGTTCTTCGCCTATATCTCGGTAACAATTGGTCCGATCGAGCTGGAAACGCCACCATTCCTTTTCTTTTTCAATTCTCAACAACATAGGCTAGTTTTTGTGCCGGCCACTCTTCTAGAATAGCTAAAAAAGAGATTTTGAAAAGTCGACACGAAAACAATACTTTCCGCTCTCGTACGTGTTCACGGTCGGCAAGCGAAGGTTAAATAAAGCGACCCGTAACACAAGCGCGCACCCGCAACACAAGACGGCGACGGTACAGGAGGCGGTTCATTCGTAAAACGAGGTGATAGTTGTAAAGGAGGGGAGATTCATTCATTAAATTGTATATATATATATATATATGTAGTAAAGAAGGCGATTCATTCATAAAACGAGGTGATGGTAGTAAAGGAGGGAAGATTCATTCGTAACAAAGGTATATATATATATATATATATATATAGTAAAGAAGGCGATTCATTCATAAAATTCCAATTCTGCTCCAACGGGGTACAAAAAGTGGTATCTGCTATTCAGAGTGAACCGAACATTTCCAGTCCTCCGACCGAGCCGTCGTAGGCTGTCAACCATCCCTCGCCGACTATAAATATGCATTGGAGTGGCAAGTATTTTTTTTTTTCTCGTATGGCATGATCAGTGCAAGGCCCGAGCGCTCGGCCCGAGGCGAGTCCGCCTGCTACCGAACATTCCATACGGGAGCGATCATCTCATACGAAAAGCTCGTATGGCATGAGCAGGGCCCGGCCGGCGAAGAAGGCCCTACTAGGCGAGGCCGCCTGCCACCGAACATTTCATACGGGAGCAATCATCTCATACGGAAAAAAAAACGGTTTTTGGCTTGTAGCGGCCGAACGGAAGGAGCTAGAAGGCCTGGCTAAGTTGCATTTTTGCGATTTTACAACGGCGCATCTAACTGGCGCGGTCCCGGCGCGATCGGACTAAAGGGAAAGAAAAAAAATTTTTTTTTTTTTCTCGTATGGCATGATCAGTGCAAGGCCCGAGCGCTCGGCCCGAGGCGAGTCCGCCTGCTACCGAACATTCCATACGGGAGCGATCATCTCATACGAAAAGCTCGTATGGCATGAGCAAGGCCCGGCCGGCGAAGAAGGCCCTACTAGGCGAGGCCGCCTGCTACCGAACATTTCATACGGGAGCAATCATCTCATACGGGAAAAAAAACGGTTTTTGGCTTGTAGCGGCCGAACGGAAGGAGCTAGAAGGCCTGGCTAAGTTGCATTTTTGCGATTTTACAACGGCGCATCTAACTGGCGCGGTCCCGGCGCGATCGGACTAAAGGGAAAGAAAAAAAATGTTTTTTTTTTCTCGTATGGCATGATCAGTGCAAGGCCCGAGCGCGCACCCGCAACACAAGACGGCGACGGTACAGGAGGCGGTTCATTCGTAAAACGAGGTGATGGTAGTAAAGGAGGGAAGATTCATTCGTAACAAAGGTATATATATATAGTAAAGAAGGCGATTCATTCATAAAATTCCAATTCTGCTCCAACGGGGTACAAAAAGTGGTATCTGCTATTCAGAGTGAACCGAACATTTCCAGTCCTCCGACCGAGCCGTAGGCTGTCCGTTACTATGCGAACATGCGAAAGTATTGTTGTCGCTTCCGCTTTTCCAATTCTGCTCCAACGGGGTACAAAAAGTGGTATCTGCTATTCAGAGTGAACCGAACATTTCCAGTCCTCCGACCGAGCCGTCGTAGGCTGTCAACCATCCCTCGCCGACTATAAATATGCATTGGAGTGGCAAGTATTGTTGTCGTGTCGACTTGACAGATACCTAGCGGTGCCGACAAAATATCGAATGTCATTGTTTTGTCTTTTACAAAGCTCAAAGTGCTTTTAACCTACCCTGACCTGACCTAACCTAACACACACACACACTAGGAGTGGAAAGTATTGTTGTCGTGCCGACTTTTCTAAATCCAGTTTTCACCGGATTTGAACGTTTGTAGGCTTCCTGAACCCAAAAAAGCCTTTTCCGTGGTCGTGAGTGGAAAGTATTGTTGTCGCGTCGACTTTTCGAAACCTAATTTTCACCGGATCTATACGTTTGTAGGCCTCCTGAACCCAAAAAAAGTCTTTTCCGTGGTCGTGAGTGGAAAGTATTGTTGTCGCGTCGACTTTTCGAAACCTAATTTTCACCGGATCTATACGTTTGTAGGCCTCCTGAACCCAAAAAAAGTCTTTTCCGTGGTCGTGAGTGGAAAGTATTGTTGTCGCGTCGACTTTTCGAAACCTAATTTTCACCGGATCTATACGTTTGTAGGCCTCCTGAACCCAAAAAAAGTCTTTTCCGTGGTCGTGAGTGGAAAGTATTGTTGTCGCGTCGACTTTTCGAAACCTAATTTTCACCGGATCTATACGTTTGTAGGCCTCCTGAACCCAAAAAATTCAAGGGGGGGGTAGTAACCGGTCTTTTCCGTGATCGTGAGTGTGGAAAGTATTGTTGTCGCGTCGACTTTTCGAAATCTAATTTTCACCGGATCTATACGTTTGTAGGCCTCCTGAACCCAAAAAATTCACAGGGGGGGTTAGTAACCGGTCTTTTCCGTGATCGTGAGTGGAAAGTATTGTTGTCGCGTCGACTTTTCGGAATCTAATTTTCAACGGATATGTACGTTTGTAGGCCTCCTGAACCCAAAAAAATCAAGGGGGTAGTAACCGGCCTTTCCCGTGGTCGTGAGTGGAAAGTATTGTTGTCGCGTCGACTTTTCGAAATCTAATTTTCACCGGATCTATACGTTTGTAGACCTCCTGAACCCAAAAAAATCAAGGGGGGGGTAGTAGCCGGCCTTTTCCGTGGTCGTGAGTGGAAAGTATTGTTGTCGCGTCGACTTTTCGAGAACGAGTTTTCACCACGACTATACGTTTTTAGGCCCCCTGAACCCAACCTAACCTAATCTAACTCAGACACGCACGCACACACCCCCGCACGACGCTTAGTTTACTTTTTACCCCGTTGTTATATTTTTTGTACGACGGTTAGTTTACAAGTTATCGGCGATTTTGTTTTTTTCAAGGTCACTGTTTTTTCCAAGTCCACCAAGTCAATCAATGTGTGTGTGTGTGTGTGTGTGTGTGTTTGTGGGAGCACCCAAACGAGGAGATTTACGAGTTAACACAGTACCATACGAGGAGGCAAAACAAAACGAGGAGACCTCGTTTTGTACACCCTGTTTTTTTATGTTAGTTAGACGTAAGTCGTCATGATTCGTAAAGATTTTGCATTTTTTTTAATTCTCCTCGTTTTGTATTTTTCTACTTTTTTTTGGTTCACAGTAAAATCCACCAGGGCTGCGCTGAATTTCACTTGAACACACTTATATTACACACGCGTAAAAACAACCCAAAGTGAGGTCCCTTTAAATATCTCCTCGGTTTAGCTTCTCTCGACGACTACCACTTAAAAATGTTTACGTTCGACTCCCTCTCCTTTTTTACATTGTTGCCAATGTAGTCTATACGTTATGAAGGTCACCTTACATTTTAATCGTAACTTCGCTTCCAGTCATTTTTTTTCTTAATTTAAAGTCCACTGTAATCATCAACTCGGGGCAATGAATCTTCGTATTCGGAACCAAACTTGTCTATTTCCCCCCTGCGCATACTATCAGAAACCCCTTTAGATCTTATAATATGTTAAATTCCGTTATTCTGACTTGACCATTTATACGATCTCTTAAGTAATACAGAATTTATTTATTAAATGAAAGTGAAATTATAAAAGAAGTAGAGGCATACGGTGTTTTTTAAATTGCATGATAATTATGGTAAAAATTGAAACTAAATTCTTCACGAAAGAAAATTATAGTAATCCTAAAAATTAATACATCTAAACAAATAGAAAAATTAGGGCTTACAAAAATTAACCCCGTGACAGTGTTAAATATTAAGTACCTAAAAAATGTTATCAAAATAATGAAAGTTTTACAGAGAATTACATTTGTAAATTTATTGACAATATAATAATAATAATAATAATAATAATAATAATAATAATAATAGAATAACAATGAAGGAATAAGTGGAATGCAACATTTAAAAATAAAATTAATGTAACGTCTTAAAAACAGTTTATTTTATTACTTAAAAATAATATAAGTAAAATTAATTTAATTGATTGCATATTTTAACTTATAAAAATAAGGATTTACCTTGACGAAATATTGCTTAACACGTGACAAAAGTACAATATTGAAATATTAGGAGCAAAATGAAAGGTCTTAAAGATTAAAATTTACAAATTCACAAAGATAGTTTTGAATATAAAATTTCAGAAAAAAATTATTGGTAAAACTCCAAAACTCAAACAGTACGCAAGAAATAATAATTTTTCAATTATATAATGTTCTTTTTACCTACATAAAAAATTGATAATCGTAATTCTGTCAGTACACTTAGCTGTTTTGTTTAATTAATCGAAATAAGAAAAAACTTAAATGTTAACCTGGCCTGTTATTTTATTTTTTTGTATTTTGTTATATACTTTCCACTTAATTAACTTCCATGATTTAGATGAGAGGCATTCACTGTTTTCCAGGCACTGAATGCATTTATCTTTTGAAGGAACAATATTTCGCACTATTTCTTTTTTGAAAAAGTTTTCAACAGCTTTAGTTTGGTTTTCATCCCAGATTTCTCTTTCCACTGGTTTCTTAGCTTTTTTGCATTTAGTTTTCTTTTTCCATTGGTCCCGTTTGTTTTCTACTTCGGCCTCGTCTGAATCAGTGGTATCTTGCATACGAGTATTTACGTGTAACATTTCTCCTAATTTTACTTCTTGTTTTTCTTTTTGTCGAAGTTATTTTAACCTGTAAGTCATCTTTATCACCACCATTTTCTTCTTCAGCAGTGTCCTTTTCTTCATCATCACTGTGATCTTCCAGCTGCGGTACAATATCGTCTATGTCTAAATTGACTTCATCAAGTGACTTTCCATGTTCAAGTTCGCCTCTTTCAAACTGAATTAAAATTTGCTGACTTTAGCCAGTTGAATTGTTGTATCCGGTAAACGATAATAGTCGCGATGAACGTTAATACGGTGACCGAGATGGTTTGCCAAGTGTTCAAGCTCATTATTTGTTTAATTTAAAATCTGTGATGCTGTGGCAATGTGTTTTCTTAAATTGGTAGAAGTTAAATAATTAGAATTTGTAGCGCCACATTTTTGTGCCGCTTCTCTTAATGCGTCACAACCACGAATATGCGAGTCTCCGTTCTGCTTAGGAAACAAGTATTTATTAGTGCCAGGAACGCAGAAATTTTTCCTGTTAATGATTAAGCAATCAATGTTCCTAACCATGGTAGGGGTCAACAACAAAGGTACTCCTCTATCATGTTTCCCTCTTATTGTCAGTAGCGTCATTCTTTTGGTGAGTAATTTTTCACATTTCGACAACGATGCTTCAATTTCACCTTGTTGCTGATGATGAGGTCTTTCTAAATAAGTATTTAATTTGATCTTTTCCACATCACCAACTCGTTTTCTGTTAAATGTCACAACATGAGCGAGAGTAAGAATAAGCATCTCCTTAAAATCCCCTGCGTTTCCTTTTGAATTACTTAACAACTTGTACAGTTCTTCCTGTCTTTTGTTTATATAAAAATTAAATTTCTTTATGTCTTCAGCAACTGGTAGCAGTGATGGTTTATTCCATCGACTTTTATCCAGCATTTTTTTAGCGCGTTGTAATATTCGATGTGACCACTCCAAATCACAAAGTACCATTAAATCATCTACCATTTTTCTTTTTGTTTCATCACCTTCCATAATTGTTTCACACTTTACTATCCGGCAACACTTTTTTAAAGTGTAACCAATCTTTAATGCTAAAGAAGGTCTTGAATTTTCCTCTCCCAAATTATTTAACCCTCCAATATCTCTAGCACACTGAATTAGTAACTCAAATTTGGATGGATCAATTAATTTTCGAAGTGTAATATCATCCTCGAATTTCCGTGCTACTATTACCAATCGTGCTACCTCACGAAGTTTCTGAGAAATGTACGATGAAAGATGATCCTGTCCTTCAAATTTTTCGCACAACATAGCACCGTATTTCATTATTAGTTCATCATTTCTTGCTACTAAAAAAAATTTCTTTTATGATCACATTTAATGTGATCATTTTTCATGTTTTTTAAAATTGTTTTCAGTTTTTCAGTAACTACATCTGGATTACTGAGAAGTATTTCACCCACAGTTACGGCATTGTTGCGTTTCTCGTTTATTTTTGGATTTAATTTACACTTCCGGACATGAACTGATATTTTGCTTCTTTTATAAAAACCAAGGCAAAATTCGCAAGGTAAAAATTTTTCGGGACTGCGTGAAGAGTCAGGCCTGCGACAAGTTAAAAGCGTTCCTTTCCGTTTTAAGAGAGCGTCTTTATTATGAATAAAATTTCCTTTTCTACGGAGAACTGAAATTATTAATCGCCTGTCTGACGAACCTTTCTTTTTCCCAAGAAATTCGTTGACTTCTTTTTCCTCCGAGTGTACACACTGGAAATGTTAGGGTAATTTTGATATAAGTTTTCCAGAGTACAAACAAGCGTCTTTCTTATCCCAAACTCTACAAAATTTAGAATTGTTTGTTTGTGAAACAACTATTTTTCTAGGAGAATTTTTTTTATTTGTATTTGATTGGATTTGTTCATTGATTTCATCTGAGTCGTAGTTCTGAGACGAAGACGATGCCGTATCTAGAATTGGTGAAAATGACTCCTTATTTGCCTTCTCATTCCTTATAGATGGGATTTTCTCATTTACTATAACTGTTTCATTATTACTATTCTTTCTTACATCTGTAGGAAACGCTTCCTTTATTTTGCGACCATCTGATGAACCGTCACTGCTACTATAAGGCACCAAACTCGTTGACGAAACATTGAACTTTGGAAAATTTACTGGGGTTCTTTTTTCCTTTTTGTCTAAGTCAATTTCAGTTTGATTTGATGTTGATTTCTTACTTTGTAAAGTACCTTGAGATGTACCAAGAGAATTAATTTTCACATAAATATCCGTGGAACCTGTAAAAAATTAATTGAAAGACTTGATAAAAGAATTCGTGTACAAATGAAAAAAAATAATGATGTGATAGCAAAACACAAAGTCTCGCAACGTGGAATGTATTAGGCCATAGCATCCCCCGTCCGTGTATTGAGTGAAATATTTTTTTAATTCATTATATATTAACACCGAAAGCAAGCTAACAATGAAGTTTATTGGCAATGATATGTAACACGTCTTCGCCACAGATTATGATTTACTGAGTGATACAGTATTATTTTTAACAGAGAAAATTTTAAACCTCTCTTGTATAGACCAATTATATTTTTAGAAGTACAGTTTGACATAACATCAAAAAAAGGTCATTTCTATCGTTGTATATGTCTTCTACTTCTTCCACCGACATTCACGATTTTTTACATCCTAAATATTCCTCGCGAGTGTGGAATAATTACTTTTAGGGCTATAATACAAAACGGGATACATTCCTCAAATGTGATGTTTTAGAAAAAAATACACGTTTTAAAATAAAAAAAATTAAATAAAAATTAATATCTCAATAACCGTGTAGGCCAACACGATAATCGGTTAAGTATAATTTTTTATTCGTGTATGCCTACAGTAATTTTGGCAAAATAAATCGTTAAATAATAACTACAATGAATACAAAGTTATAAAAGCGAAAATAACTGTGTTAAAAATAAGTAAGTTACGGTAATGTTTGGGGTCAATAAAATACAATAAAAAAACCAATCAATGATCTGAAAAACATGAAAATCTTTACAATTTTCCCTCTCTTTCTTGGAATTCTGTAAATAATTATTACATACCATTTGAAAGTAGATAATATTAATAGAGAAAATAGATAAAATAATAATAGAAAATAGATTATCACAAAACACAGAAAAAAAATTAACCAAAAAAATGTCTCGCCAGAATACCATCAGATGGTATTCGCTAACAACAGAGATCATGCACCCTTCATTTTAGGAGATAATGCGCTATTCGCTGCTCTGTAATCTACATTTCTTTTTAGCAAAGATATGTACTCGTGAAGGTTTTTCACAGAAAGATAAAATTAAATAAATTTTAAGTGAAATTTTTAGATGAATTTTGTAAAATGTTATAACTTTTTCAAAAGACAAATTTTACATAATTTAATAAAATAACTGATTCATGTCGCAAAATTATGAACACTAATAAGAACAATGTAGGGCTTAAATTTATTTTAAGTCGCACAAACTACTTCGGTTAATGACGAGTACAGTCATCATTTACAGTTTTTTTTTGAAGCGCTGTGCAGTCGCCAGAAGGTGTCGTTCACTTAGGGCATTGTTAAGTCATTTTGAAGAGCATGATTTGAAACGAACCAAGCTATCGTCCTTAGGCACTTGGATTGACATCGTTGAAATTTGTCGCCACACATAAACACGTATTTTTTACGTTTAACATGATTATAATGCACCAGCCAAATTAAGATGAAAGGATAACAGAAAAAATGAAAATATCCTTACCCCGAATTGCAGCTTCCTTTTCTTTTTCCGTCAACCCCTTAGTCGATTCATATTTTGGTAAATTTAGAACGTCAAGTTGTTCTGTATATTCGAAATTGCAGATCGGTGAAACAATTAACAATTAACTCGACCTACATTTTGGTTCCCTCGGATTGCATTTCTTCTAATTGTGATTTGACGCCTTCGAAATCATTGCCATAATTTTAGCAGACCTCGATGACTCCATCTAGAATGACAACAGCACATCGTCAAGTACCTAAGATTGTGGATTTTTTTAAATACAATATTTACTTTATAATTAAAATTACGGTTTACTATAAAACCGTCATTTTATATTCATTCAACCATTACTAGCGTCTTCAGATACAAAAAACCGATTATTCCTCTAACATAGAGTTAAACACATAGGTAAAGTTTTACCGTCAAAGAGAACTAAAGAGTCAAATATATGTGAAAGGTTACTTACTTATATGATTGAGCTAGACTATGAAATTGAAAGCTACACCTTCTCTTTGACTTAGTAAATCATATTAATTAGTTTCTTAATTGTGGCTGAAGTGCGATCATGTCAGCTACTTTCTTGTAATTTACCGTAATTGATCATTTCCGGTCTAGGGTTGATAATAACTACCTACGGCACATCATTTCAAAGATGTAGTTCAGTTTACTGATTTAAATAATTAAATTTATCAACTTAAAATAAATTATTTGAAAAATATCATGAAGACTTACCTGAGATAGAAGTTGTTTTTCTGTTCGTCTCATCTTCCTTTCACATGACAATTTAACTTAAAAATATGAAAAATGTGTGAGTTCCTCACACTTTATTTCTGTCGCAGTAAAAGAAAAAAATGAAAAAACCAAAAAAAAATCAGGGTCCGTATCATAATTCACAACTTGTTAATTTTTTTCATACCCCTGTCTCTATTGAGTATCAAGGTGGTCTGGTTATAAAACATTTTAAAAATTACTTTCTGTCCACAAAAGTTCCACAAAAACTACATTTCATAGGGCATTTTAACCGTTGTATTTTCCTGCATAATCACCCAAACTCGAAATGGCAGGTCTGGGGTTCTCCCGGAAATGTTTGTAAAATGGTAACAAGTAAATATCTTTTTCTGATTACCCTTATACATCTGATGATTACTTTTTAAGTTTATAAATTTTTTGTTAAAAATTAGAAAAACATACATCAGGAAATAAGAAAAAAAAACGTACACAACATTAATTTATAAGAGACCTAGAGTATATGGTAATGCGTGTGAAAAACATACGCGCACATTATTGTATCAAGACTGGGGAATAAAATAAAAATACAAAAGTTCCTTCTAATTTCTATTTAATACTTAATTGTTAATAATTCTCAACAACATTGATTTTCTTCATACTTAATATACTGTGTTTCAAGGTCATTATAAACAAGAAAATTGAAAAAATTTTCGTAAAATGACAGCTAAAAATATACAAAAATGTTCCGGAAACAGAGGTTGCTCGTGAGATGAGAAAAGTACGAGTTTTACCGATGTTGCTATGAAATTTCAGACGTTTTGAAGGCAGAAAAGATGTTTCCCTGCCATCATGTTTGCCTGCGTTAGGTAAAGAAAGATTTTTTTTTCAAAATTGCTTACCTTAAAGGTTATCATGGCAAGGTAATCATGTAAAGGTTAAGTTACTGCAATCTTCGATGTATAAAGGCATCACCAATCAGTGAATCTCCGGAACTACAATTCATAGGTCTACGATATTCAAATTTTAATGCTCACAAAGGATTTTAGAAAATTCACTTTATAACGGCAAAAATCCCGGTAAAATCGTCAAAATTTGTAAAACTATCCCTCCCAAACAATAACATCTTCGTAGGACTGCACGAAATGCGGCAACTATGGGCCGCAGGTGTTAGTGTCGTGTAGGGTTTTTTTGTAGTTTTACTTCGGATTTTTGTGTCCTTTCGGCTAATCGCAGAAGATGATAAGATGGATGAATTTTTTTAGCTTATGAAAAGATGCCATGCCTAAGCGGGATTGGAACCCGCGACCGCCGGGTGAAAAGCCGAGACGCTAACAACTCAGCTACAGCGGCAGGCCGTGTAGCGTTTTTAAAATAAATCTACCAAACTGGGAAAAATCTATGTAATAATAACGGTTCATCACTAAATCTCGAGAATCACAATGCCTACAAACTTTAAATTTGGCAGGTATGCAACCGCTTAGGATTTAGGACCTCAGTAAGAAAGGATTTTTGAAAATTTAATGTTGATCGGAGAAAACTCTGCAAACGAAATTTCCGTAAAGTTTGGAAATAAACTACTCCTCTCAAACCACAACACCTATGTACGCGAAATTCGAAACGTATGTGCTTCTTAGTTGTTATATTTTTGAGTAGGTAAGGGTTTTTAAAAATAAAATATAATTAAATCGGAGAAGTGGATTAATCTACATTTTTAACACCTACGCACTGATCACGAAATCTCTGAAACCATACAACTCGCAGTAACTTAAAATGTAATAGGTATGTCCTCCCTTAGAGTTAAGTAACAGCTACCAAAGAGTTTTTGAAAATTCCATTTGTATTGGCGATAATCCCAGAAAACCAATTGCAGCACAAAAAAAAATTATTTCGTTTCTCCTATACGAAAATACCTTAAAACGTGAAAGTCAGTGTCTGCGCTTAAAGTTAACACATTCTCACAATATTGACAAATTAAATGTCAACTCATTTATTAAAATCTATTAAGCCGATAAGGCTGTACGAAGCCGAAAAATATACGTAACCTCTTCTGCGGCAGTCGCTTAATATAGAAATCAGTTCAGATAATCTATAAATGGAGTGGTCAGTTTCATAGCGCATTTTACTCGTTTAAACCTTTCCGTTATTTTAGATAGATACTATAGATACGATATTGTGGATAGATACGAGTATTTATGTTAAAAGATATTTATGTTTAATTGAAAAGTAGTTATCCATTAATTTTCATGATAATATCTGTAAGGTTATAGCTAGAAGTTAATTAGCCGCTCTGGACTTATTCCTATTTATAGTGTAAATTCGTAACTATCCGATTAGGATTATAGGTCTACTATATGAAAAACTGCCTTTCATTTTCAAAAAAAAATAATGATACTAATTTTATTATTTATCTAGATGTACAGACTTTGAAATCACTAATAGGATGTTACCATTCAGCGAGTTGTAGGCTTTTGTAAGAGTATCTTAAACAAGTATAGTAAAGACTACACGAATTATCTAGTTTAAACATCGCTCAAGGAATGTGTACATTTCTTTTCTTCTAAAATTGGGTTTTGGGGCTTTACCCCAAAATCTTGACATTAAAGGGGACATGAAGACGTGTGGTTAGCGAAGATGATGGAGAGTAAAAATGATTCCATTATTCGGGTTACGGCTTGCAGTTTGTCTCTACGTCTAGTGTGGAACTGATCTATAATGTGGAAATTATAAGTAAGAGTACAGTAAAAAAACAAAGAATTACGTTTGGCAACATTGAGATGACTAATAACTACTCTGCTATCCTGTCATTTAAATTTCTCCTCGGTTTGGCTTTTCAGTTCCGATTGCCTTCACACGCGTGGCGCGAAATTTAGCCACGCCTCCTCCTCGTTTTATGCACTCACTGTGTGTCAAAAAATTTACAAAAATGTTAATAAAATGGTGTGTTAATAGTGCACCACATCTAACTAAGTGAGAATTGAGCAAAAAAATGAAAAAAATATTATAAATTAAGGTAGACCTCGTTTTGGCAATTTCTACCGGTCTCCTCACTTGGTGCTTTCAACCGGTATGTGTGTGTGTGTGTGTGTGTACGTTTTTCTCGATAACCAACCGTCCGATCGAGCTGGAAACGCCACCATTCTTTTTAGTTTTTAATTCTCTACAACATAGGCCTGTTTTTGTGCCGGCCACTCTTCTAAAATAGTTCCGTCGAAAATGTTTTTTTCAAATTTCGGCCTCGGTATGCTTCCGAGACAGAAGTGTACGAAACAAAACTTGTAGGCAATCGAAAGACCTACAGTTTGGCGTAATCGATTTTATGTACCGAGCGTTCCTTAGTGCGTGACAGTTTTTCGCCGATATCTCGGTTACAGAGCGTCTTTTCGCGATTCCGATGAATTTTCACAAACATTAATCGGCCGTTGTCTCCACGACGGGCCGGTCAAAACCGAGCTAGCTAGCCCGGAAATAGCTTAAACAGCGATTTTAGCTATATTTTTCGAGATTTCGGCTTAAATAGGGCTCGTGGAGTAAAAGTCACATAAGCGAGTTGTAGAGAATCAAAAGAGCTACAACTTTTGTTTCGGTCGTTTTTTTGTACGACGCTTGGTTCACAAGATATTCGTCAAATCGCTTAAATGCTCAATGTTCCAAGCGTTCCTTTTAGCGAAACAGTTCTTCGCCTATATCTCGGTAACGGTTGGTCCGATCGAGCTGGAAACGCCACCATTCCTTTTCTTTTTCAATTCTCAACAACATAGGCTAGTTTTTGTGCCGGCCACTCTTCTAGAATAGCTAAAAAAGAGATTTTGAAAAGTCGACACGAAAACAATACTTTCCGCTCCCGTACGTGTTCACGGTCGGCAAGCGAAGGTTAAATAAAGCGACCCGTAACACAAGCGCGCACCCGCAACACAAGACGGCGACGGTACAGGAGGCGGTTCATTCGTAAAACGAGGTGATAGTTGTAAAGGAGGGGAGATTCATTCATTAAATTGTATATATATATATATATATATGTAGTAAAGAAGGCGATTCATTCATAAAACGAGGTGATGGTAGTAAAGGAGGGAAGATTCATTCGTAACAAAGGTATATATATATATATATATATATATATATATATATATATATATATATATATATATATATAGTAAAGAAGGCGATTCATTCATAAAATTCCAATTCTGCTCCAACGGGGTACAAAAAGTGGTATCTGCTATTCAGAGTGAACCGAACATTTCCAGTCCTCCGACCGAGCCGTCGTAGGCTGTCAACCATCCCTCGCCGACTATAAATATGCATTGGAGTGGCAAGTATTTTGTTTTTTCTCGTATGGCATGATCAGTGCAAGGCCCGAGCGCTCGGCCCGAGGCGAGTCCGCCTGCTACCGAACATTCCATACGGGAGCGATCATCTCATACGAAAAGCTCGTATGGCATGAGCAGGGCCCAGCCGGCGAAGAAGGCCCTACTAGGCGAGGCCGCCTGCCACCGAACATTTCATACGGGAGCAATCATCTCATACGGAAAAAAAAACGGTTTTTGGCTTGTAGCGGCCGAACGGAAGGAGCTAGAAGGCCTGGCTAAGTTGCATTTTTGCGATTTTACAACGGCGCATCTAACTGGCGCGGTCCCGGCGCGATCGGACTAAAGGGAAAGAAAAAAAATTTTTTTTTTTTCTCGTATGGCATGATCAGTGCAAGGCCCGAGCGCTCGGCCCGAGGCGAGTCCGCCTGCTACCGAACATTCCATACGGGAGCGATCATCTCATACGAAAAGCTCGTATGGCATGAGCAGGGCCCGGCCGGCGAAGAAGGCCCTACTAGGCGAGGCCGCCTGCTACCGAACATTTCATACGGGAGCAATCATCTCATACGGAAAAAAAAACGGTTTTTGGCTTGTAGCGGCCGAACGGAAGGAGCTAGAAGGCCTGGCTAAGTTGCATTTTTGCGATTTTACAACGGCGCATCTAACTGGCGCGGTCCAAGCGCGATCGGACTAAAGGGAAAGAAAAAAAATTTTTTTTTTTTCTCGTATGGCATGATCAGTGCAAGGCCCGAGCGCTCGGCCCGAGGCGAGTCCGCCTGCTACCGAACATTCCATACGGGAGCGATCATCTCATACGAAAAGCTCGTATGGCATGAGCAGGGCCCGGCCGGCGAAGAAGGCCCTACTAGGCGAGGCCGCCTGCCACCGAACATTTCATACGGGAGCAATCATCTCATACGGAAAAAAAACGGTTTTTGGCTTGTAGCGGCCGAACGGAAGGAGCTAGAAGGCCTGGCTAAGTTGCATTTTTGCGATTTTACAACGGCGCATCTAACTGGTGCGGTCCCGGCGCGATCGGACTAAAGGGAAAGAAAAAAAATTTTTTTTTTTCTCGTATGGCATGATCAGTGCAAGGCCCGAGCGCTCGGCCCGAGGCGAGTCCGCCTGCTACCGAACATTCCATACGGGAGCGATCATCTCATACGAAAAGCTCGTATGGCATGAGCAGGGCCCGGCCGGCGAAGAAGGCCCTACTAGGCGTGGCCGCCTGCTACCGAACATTTCATACGGGAGCAATCATCTCATACGGAAAAAAAACGGTTTTTGGCTTGTAGCGGCCGAACGGAAGGAGCTATAAGGCCTGGCTATATTGCATTTTTGCGATTTTACAACGGCGCATCTAACTGGCGCGGTCCCGGCGCGATCGGACTAAAGGGAAAGAAAAAAAATTTTTTTTTTTTCTCGTATGGCATGATCAGTGCAAGGCCCGAGCGCTCGGCCCGAGGCGAGTCCGCCTGCTACCGAACATTCCATACGGGAGCGATCATCTCATACGAAAAGCTCGTATGGCATGAGCAGGGCCCGGCCGGCGAAGAAGGCCCTACTAGGCGAGGCCGCCTGCTACCGAACATTTCATACGGGAGCAATCATCTCATACGGGAAAAAAAACGGTTTTTGGCTTGTAGCGGCCGAACGGAAGGAGCTAGAAGGCCTGGCTAAGTTGCATTTTTGCGATTTTACAACGGCGCATCTAACTGGCGCGGTCACGGCGCGATCGGACTAAAGGAAAAGAAAAAAAATTTTTTTTTTTTCTCGTATGGCATGATCAGTGCAAGGCCCGAGCGCTCGGCCCGAGGCGAGTCCGCCTGCTACCGAACATTCCATACGGGAGCGATCATCTCATACGAAAAGCTCGTATGGCATGAGCAGGGCCCGGCCGGCGAAGAAGGCCCTACTAGGCGAGGCCGCCTGCTACCGAACATTTCATACGGGAGCAATCATCTCATACGGAAAAAAAAACGGTTTTTGGCTTGTAGCGGCCGAACGGAAAGAGCTAGAAGGCCTGGCTAAGTTGCATTTTTGCGATTTTACAACGGCGCATCTAACTGGGGCGGTCCCGGCGCGATCGGACTAAAGGGAAAGAAAAAAAATTTTTTTTTTTTCTCGTATGGCATGATCAGTGCAAGGCCCGAGCGCTCGGCCCGAGGCGAGTCCGCCTGCTACCGAACATTCCATACGGGAGCGATCATCTCATACGAAAAGCTCGTATGGCATGAGCAGGGCCCGGCCGGCGAAGAAGGCCCTACTAGGCGAGGCCGCCTGCTACCGAACATTTCATACGGGAGCAATCATCTCATACGGAAAAAAAACGGTTTTTGGCTTGTAGCGGCCGAACGGAAGGAGCTAGAAGGCCTGGCTAAGTTGCATTTTTGCGATTTTACAACGGCGCATCTAACTGGCGCGGTCCAAGCGCGATCGGACTAAAGGGAAAGAAAAAAAATTTTTTTTTTTTCTCGTATGGCATGATCAGTGCAAGGCCCGAGCGCTCGGCCCGAGGCGAGTCCGCCTGCTACCGAACATTCCATACGGGAGCGATCATCTCATACGAAAAGCTCGTATGGCATGAGCAGGGCCCGGCCGGCGAAGAAGGCCCTACTAGGCGAGGCCGCCTGCCACCGAACATTTCATACGGGAGCAATCATCTCATACGGAAAAAAAACGGTTTTTGGCTTGTAGCGGCCGAACGGAAGGAGCTAGAAGGCCTGGCTAAGTTGCATTTTTGCGATTTTACAACGGCGCATCTAACTGGTGCGGTCCCGGCGCGATCGGACTAAAGGGAAAGAAAAAAAATTTTTTTTTTTTCTCGTATGGCATGATCAGTGCAAGGCCCGAGCGCTCGGCCCGAGGCGAGTCCGCCTGCTACCGAACATTCCATACGGGAGCGATCATCTCATACGAAAAGCTCGTATGGCATGAGCAGGGCCCGGCCGGCGAAGAAGGCCCTACTAGGCGAGGCCGCCTGCTACCGAACATTTCATACGGGAGCAATCATCTCATACGGAAAAAAAAACGGTTTTTGGCTTGTAGCGGCCGAACGGAAGGAGCTATAAGGCCTGGCTATATTGCATTTTTGCGATTTTACAACGGCGCATCTAACTGGCGCGGTCCCGGCGCGATCGGACTAAAGGGAAAGAAAAAAAATTTTTTTTTTTTCTCGTATGGCATGATCAGTGCAAGGCCCGAGCGCTCGGCCCGAGGCGAGTCCGCCTGCTACCGAACATTCCATACGGGAGCGATCATCTCATACGAAAAGCTCGTATGGCATGAGCAGGGCCCGGCCGGCGAAGAAGGCCCTACTAGGCGAGGCCGCCTGCTACCGAACATTTCATACGGGAGCAATCATCTCATACGGGAAAAAAAACGGTTTTTGGCTTGTAGCGGCCGAACGGAAGGAGCTAGAAGGCCTGGCTAAGTTGCATTTTTGCGATTTTACAACGGCGCATCTAACTGGCGCGGTCACGGCGCGATCGGACTAAAGGAAAAGAAAAAAAATTTTTTTTTTTTCTCGTATGGCATGATCAGTGCAAGGCCCGAGCGCTCGGCCCGAGGCGAGTCCGCCTGCTACCGAACATTCCATACGGGAGCGATCATCTCATACGAAAAGCTCGTATGGCATGAGCAGGGCCCGGCCGGCGAAGAAGGCCCTACTAGGCGAGGCCGCCTGCTACCGAACATTTCATACGGGAGCAATCATCTCATACGGAAAAAAAACGGTTTTTGGCTTGTAGCGGCCGAACGGAAAGAGCTAGAAGGCCTGGCTAAGTTGCATTTTTGCGATTTTACAACGGCGCATCTAACTGGGGCGGTCCCGGCGCGATCGGACTAAAGGGAAAGAAAAAAAATTTTTTTTTTTTCTCGTATGGCATGATCAGTGCAAGGCCCGAGCGCTCGGCCAGAGGCGAGTCTGCCTGCTACCGAACATTGCATACGGGAGCGATCATCTCATACGAAAAGCTCGTATGGCATGAGCAGGGCCCGGCCGGCGAAGAAGGCCCTACTAGGCGAGGCCGCCTGCTACCGAACATTTCATACGGGAGCAATCATCTTATACGGAAAAAAAAACGGTTTTTGGCTTGTAGCGGCCGAACGGAAGGAGCTAGAAGGCCTGGCTAAGTTGCATTTTTGCGATTTCACAACGGCGCATCTAACTGGCGCGGTCCCGGCGCGATCGGACTAAAGGGAAAGAAAAAAATTTTTTTTTTTTCTCGTATGGCAAGATCAGTGCAAGGCCCGAGCGCTCGGCCCGAGGCGAGTCCGCCTGCTACCGAACATTCCATACGGGAGCGATCATCTCATACGAAAAGCTCGTATGGCATGAGCAGGGCCCGGCCGGCGAAGAAGGCCCTACTAGGCGAGGCCGCCTGCTACCGAACATTTCATACGGGAGCAATCATCTCATACGGGAAAAAAAACGGTTTTTAGCTTGTAGCGGCCGAACGGAAGGAGCTAGAAGGCCTGGCTAAGTTGCATTTTTGCGATTTTACAACGGCGCATCTAACTGGCGCGGTCCCGGCGCGATCGGACTAAAGGGAAAGAAAAAAAATTTTTTTTTTTCTCGTATGGCATGATCAGTGCAAGGCCCGAGCGCTCGGCCCGAGGCGAGTCCGCCTGCTACCGAACATTCCATACGGGAGCGATCATCTCATACGAAAAGCTCGTATGGCATGAGCAGGGCCCGGCCGGCGAAGAAGGCCCTACTAGGCGAGGCCGCCTGCTACCGAACATTTCATACGGGAGCAATCATCTCATACGGGAAAAAAAACGGTTTTTGGCTTGTAGCGGCCGAACGGAAGGAGCTAGAAGGCCTGGCTAAGTTGCATTTTTGCGATTTTACAACGGCGCATCTAACTGGCGTGGTCCCGGCGCGATCGGACTAAAGGGAAAGAAAAAAAATTTTTTTTTTTTCTCGTATGGCATGATCAGTGCAAGGCCCGAGCGCTCGGCCCGAGGCGAGTCCGCCTGCTACCGAACATTCCATACGGGAGCGATCATCTCATACGAAAAGCTCGTATGGCATGAGCAGGGCCCGGCCGGCGAAGAAGGCCCTACTAGGCGAGGCCGCCTGCTACCGAACATTTCATACGGGAGCAATCATCTCATACGGAAAAAAAACGGTTTTTGGCTTGTAGCGGCCGAACGGAAAGAGCTAGAAGGCCTGGCTAAGTTGCATTTTTGCGATTTTACAACGGCGCATCTAACTGGGGCGGTCCCGGCGCGATCGGACTAAAGGGAAAGAAAAAAAATTTTTTTTTTTTCTCGTATGGCATGATCAGTGCAAGGCCCGAGCGCTCGGCCCGAGGCGAGTCTGCCTGCTACCGAACATTGCATACGGGAGCGATCATCTCATACGAAAAGCTCGTATGGCATGAGCAGGGCCCGGCCGGCGAAGAAGGCCCTACTAGGCGAGGCCGCCTGCTACCGAACATTTCATACGGGAGCAATCATCTTATACGGAAAAAAAAACGGTTTTTGGCTTGTAGCGGCCGAACGGAAGGAGCTAGAAGGCCTGGCTAAGTTGCATTTTTGCGATTTTACAACGGCGCATCTAACTGGCGCGGTCCCGGCGCGATCGGACTAAAGGGAAAGAAAAAAATTTTTTTTTTTTCTCGTATGGCAAGATCAGTGCAAGGCCCGAGCGCTCGGCCCGAGGCGAGTCCGCCTGCTACCGAACATTCCATACGGGAGCGATCATCTCATACGAAAAGCTCGTATGGCATGAGCAGGGCCCGGCCGGCGAAGAAGGCCCTACTAGGCGAGGCCGCCTGCTACCGAACATTTCATACGGGAGCAATCATCTCATACGGGAAAAAAAACGGTTTTTGGCTTGTAGCGGCCGAACGGAAGGAGCTAGAAGGCCTGGCTAAGTTGCATTTTTGCGATTTTACAACGGCGCATCTAACTGGCGCGGTCCCGGCGCGATCGGACTAAAGGGAAAGAAAAAAAATTTTTTTTTTTTCTTGTATGGCATGATAAGTGCAAGGCCCGAGCGCTCGGCCCGAGGCGAGTCCGCCTGCTACCGAACATTCCATACGGGAGCGATCATCTCATACGAAAAGCTCGTATGGCATGAGCAGGGCCCGGCCGGCGAAGAAGGCCCTACTAGGCGAGGCCGCCTGCCACCGAACATTTCATACGGGAGCAATCATCTCATACGGAAAAAAAACGGTTTTTGGCTTGTAGCGGCCGAACGGAAAGAGCTAGAAGGCCTGGCTAAGTTGCATTTTTGCGATTTTACAACGGCGCATCTAACTGGGGCGGTCCCGGCGCGATCGGACTAAAGGGAAAGAAAAAAAATTTTTTTTTTTTCTCGTATGGCATGATCAGTGCAAGGCCCGAGCGCTCGGCCCGAGGCGAGTCTGCCTGCTACCGAACATTGCATACGGGAGCGATCATCTCATACGAAAAGCTCGTATGGCATGAGCAGGGCCCGGCCGGCGAAGAAGGCCCTACTAGGCGAGGCCGCCTGCTACCGAACATTTCATACGGGAGCAATCATCTTATACGGAAAAAAAAACGGTTTTTGGCTTGTAGCGGCCGAACGGAAGGAGCTAGAAGGCCTGGCTAAGTTGCATTTTTGCGATTTTACAACGGCGCATCTAACTGGCGCGGTCCCGGCGCGATCGGACTAAAGGGAAAGAAAAAAATTTTTTTTTTTTCTCGTATGGCATGATCAGTGCAAGGCCCGAGCGCTCGGCCCGAGGCGAGTCCGCCTGCTACCGAACATTCCATACGGGAGCGATCATCTCATACGAAAAGCTCGTATGGCATGAGCAGGGCCCGGCCGGCGAAGAAGGCCCTACTAGGCGAGGCCGCCTGCTACCGAACATTTCATACGGGAGCAATCATCTCATACGGGAAAAAAAACGGTTTTTGGCTTGTAGCGGCCGAACGGAAGGAGCTAGAAGGCCTGGCTAAGTTGCATTTTTGCGATTTTACAACGGCGCATCTAACTGGCGCGGTCCCGGCGCGATCGGACTAAAGGGAAAGAAAAAAAATTTTTTTTTTTTCTTGTATGGCATGATAAGTGCAAGGCCCGAGCGCTCGGCCCGAGGCGAGTCCGCCTGCTACCGAACATTCCATACGGGAGCGATCATCTCATACGAAAAGCTCGTATGGCATGAGCAGGGCCCGGCCGGCGAAGAAGGCCCTACTAGGCGAGGCCGCCTGCCACCGAACATTTCATACGGGAGCAATCATCTCATACGGAAAAAAAACGGTTTTTGGCTTGTAGCGGCCGAACGGAAGGAGCTAGAAGGCCTGGCTAAGTTGCATTTTTGCGATTTTACAACGGCGCATCTAACTGGGGCGGTCCCGGCGCGATCGGACTAAAGGGAAAGAAAAAAAATTTTTTTTTTTTCTTGTATGGCATGATAAGTGCAAGGCCCGAGCGCTCGGCCCGAGGCGAGTCCGCCTGCTACCGAACATTCCATACGGGAGCGATCATCTCATACGAAAAGCTCGTATGGCATGAGCAGGGCCCGGCCGGCGAAGAAGGCCCTACTAGGCGAGGCCGCCTGCCACCGAACATTTCATACGGGAGCAATCATCTCATACGGAAAAAAAACGGTTTTTGGCTTGTAGCGGCCGAACGGAAGGAGCTAGAAGGCCTGGCTAAGTTGCATTTTTGCGATTTTACAACGGCGCATCTAACTGGGGCGGTCCCGGCGCGATCGGACTAAAGGGAAAGAAAAAAAATTTTTTTTTTTTCTCGTATGGCATGATCAGTGCAAGGCCCGAGCGCGCACCCGCAACACAAGACGGCGACGGTACAGGAGGCGGTTCATTCGTAAAACGAGGTGATGGTAGTAAAGGAGGGAAGATTCATTCGTAACAAAGGTATATATATATAGTAAAGAAGGCGATTCATTCATAAAATTCCAATTCTGCTCCAACGGGGTACAAAAAGTGGTATCTGCTATTCAGAGTGAACCGAACATTTCCAGTCCTCCGACCGAGCCGTAGGCTGTCCGTTACTATGCGAACATGCGAAAGTATTGTTGTCGCTTCCGCTTTTCCAATTCTGCTCCAACGGGGTACAAAAAGTGGTATCTGCTATTCAGAGTGAACCGAACATTTCCAGTCCTCCGACCGAGCCGTCGTAGGCTGTCAACCATCCCTCGCCGACTATAAATATGCATTGGAGTGGCAAGTATTGTTGTCGTGTCGACTTGACAGATACCTAGCGGTGCCGACAAAATATCGAATGTCATTGTTTTGTCTTTTACAAAGCTCAAAGTGCTTTTAACCTACCCTGACCTGACCTAACCTAACACACACACACACTAGGAGTGGAAAGTATTGTTGTCGTGCCGACTTTTCTAAATCCAGTTTTCACCGGATTTGAACGTTTGTAGGCTTCCTGAACCCAAAAAAGCCTTTTCCGTGGTCGTGAGTGGAAAGTATTGTTGTCGCGTCGACTTTTCGAAACCTAATTTTCACCGGATCTATACGTTTGTAGGCCTCCTGAACCCAAAAAAAGTCTTTTCCGTGGTCGTGAGTGGAAAGTATTGTTGTCGCGTCGACTTTTCGAAACCTAATTTTCACCGGATCTATACGTTTGTAGGCCTCCTGAACCCAAAAAATTCAAGGGGGGGTAGTAACCGGTCTTTTCCGTGATCGTGAGTGTGGAAAGTATTGTTGTCGCGTCGACTTTTCGGAATCTAATTTTCACCGGATCTATACGTTTGTAGGCCTCCTGAACCAAAAAAAAGTCTTTTCCGTGGTCGTGGGTGGAAAGTATTGTTGTCGCGTCGACTTTTCGAAACCTAATTTTCACCGGATCTATACGTTTGTAGGCCTCCTGAACCCAAAAAATTCACAGGGGGGGTTAGTAACCGGTCTTTTCCGTGATCGTGAGTGGAAAGTATTGTTGTCGCGTCGATTTTTCGGAATCTAATTTTCAACGGATATGTACGTTTGTAGGCCTCCTGAACCCAAAAAAATCAAGGGGGTAGTAACCGGCCTTTCCCGTGGTCGTGAGTGGAAAGTATTGTTGTCGCGTCGACTTTTCGAAATCTAATTTTCACCGGATCTATACGTTTGTAGACCTCCTGAACCCAAAAAAATCAAGGGGGGGTAGTAGCCGGCCTTTTCCGTGGTCGTGAGTGGAAAGTATTGTTGTCGCGTCGACTTTTCGAGAACGAGTTTTCACCACAACTATACGTTTTTAGGCCCCCTGAACCCAACCTAACCTAATCTAACTCAGACACGCACGCACACACCCCCGCACGACGCTTAGTTTACTTTTTACCCCGTTGTTATATTTTTTGTACGACGGTTAGTTTACAAGTTATCGGCGATTTTGTTTTTTTCAAGGTCACTGTTTTTTCCAAGTCCACCAAGTAAATCAATGTGTGTGTGTGTGTGTGTGTGTGTGTGTGTGTGTGTGTGTACGTTTTTCTCGATAACCAACCGTCCGATCGAGCTGGAAACGCCACCATTCTTTTTAGTTTTTAATTCTCTACAACATAGGCCTGTTTTTGTGCCGGCCACTCTTCTAAAATAGTTCCGTCGAAAAAGTTTTTTTCAAATTTCGGCCTCGGTATGCTTCCGAGACAGAAGTGTACGAAACAAAACTTGTAGGCAATCGAAAGACCTACAGTTTGGCGTAATCGATTTTATGTACCGAGCGTTCCTTAGTGCGTGACAGTTTTTCGCCGATATCTCGGTTACGGAGCGTCTTTTCGCGATTCCGATGAATTTTCACATACATTAATCGGCCGTTGTCTCCACGACGGGCCGGTCAAAACCGAGCTAGCTAGCCCGGAAATAGCTTAAACAGCGATTTTAGCTATATTTTTCGAGATTTCGGCTTAAATAGGGCTCGTGGAGTAAAAGTCACATAAGCGAGTTGTAGAGAATCAAAAGAGCTACAACTTTTGTTTCGGTCGTTTTTTTGTACGACGCTTGGTTCACAAGATATTCGTCAAATCGCTTAAATGCTCAATGTTCCAAGCGTTCCTTTTAGCGAAACAGTTCTTCGCCTATATCTCGGTAACGGTTGGTCCGATCGAGCTGGAAACGCCACCATTCCTTTTCTTTTTCAATTCTCAACAACATAGGCTAGTTTTTGTGCCGGCCACTCTTCTAGAATAGCTAAACAAGAGATTTCGAAAAGTCGACACGAAAACAATACTTTCCGCTCCCGTACGTGTTCACGGTCGGCAAGCGAAGGTTAAATAAAGCGACCCGTAACACAAGCGCGCACCCGCAACACAAGACGGCGACGGTACAGGAGGCGGTTCATTCGTAAAACGAGGTGATAGTTGTAAAGGAGGGGAGATTCATTCATTAAATTGTATATATATATATATATATGTAGTAAAGAAGGCGATTCATTCGTAAAACGAGTTGATGGTAGTAAAGGAGGGAAGATTCTATATATATATATATATATAGTAAAGAAGGCGATTCATTCATAAAATTCCAATTCTGCTCCAACGGGGTACAAAAAGTGGTATCTGCTATTCAGAGTGAACCGAACATTTCCAGTCCTCCGACCGAGCCGTAGGCTGTCCGTTACTATGCGAACATGCGAAAGTATTGTTGTCGCTTCCGCTTTTCCAATTCTGCTCCAACGGGGTACAAAAAGTGGTATCTGCTATTCAGAGTGAACCGAACATTTCCAGTCCTCCGACCGAGCCGTAGGCTGTCCGTTACTATGCGAACATGCGAAAGTATTGTTGTCGCTTCCGCTTTTCCAATTCTGCTCCAACGGGGTACAAAAAGTGGTATCTGCTATTCAGAGTGAACCGAACATTTCCAGTCCTCCGACCGAGCCGTCGTAGGCTGTCAACCATCCCTCGCCGACTATAAATATGCATTGGAGTGGCAAGTATTTTTTTTTTCTCGTATGGCATGATCAGTGCAAGGCCCGAGCGCTCGGCCCGAGGCGAGTCCGCCTGCTACCGAACATTCCATACGGGAGCGATCATCTCATACGAAAAGCTCGTATGGCATGAGCAGGGCCCGGCCGGCGAAGAAGGCCCTACTAGGCGAGGCCGCCTGCTACCGAACATTTCATACGGGAGCAATCATCACATACGGGAAAAAAAAACGGTTTTTGGCTTGTAGCGGCCGAACGGAAGGAGCTAGAAGGCCTGGCTAAGTTGCATTTTTGCGATTTTACAACGGCGCATCTAACTGGCGCGGTCCCGGCGCGATCGGACTAAAGGGAAAGAAAAAAAATTTTTTTTTTTTCTCGTATGGCATGATCAGTGCAAGGCTCGAGCGCTCGGCCCGAGGCGAGTCCGCCTGCTACCGAACATTCCATACGGGAGCGATCATCTCATACGAAAAGCTCGTATGGCATGAGCAGGGCCCGGCCGGCGAAGAAGGCCCTACTAGGCGAGGCCGCCTGCTACCGAACATTTCATACGGGAGCAATCATCTCATACGGAAAAAAAAACGGTTTTTGGCTTGTAGCGGCCGAACGGAAAGAGCTAGAAGGCCTGGCTAAGTTGCATTTTTGCGATTTTACAACGGCGCATGTAACTGGCGCGGTCCCGGCGCGATCGGACTAAAGGGAAAGAAAAAAAATTTTTTTTTTTTCTGGCATGGCATGATCAGTGCAAGGCCCGAGCGCTCGGCCCGAGGCGAGTCCGCCTGCTACCGAACATTCCATACGGGAGCGATCATCTCATACGAAAAGCTCGTATGGCATGAGCAGGGCCCGGCCGGCGAAGAAGGCCCTACTAGGCGAGGCCGCCTGCTACCGAACATTTCATACGGGAGCAATCATCTCATACGGAAAAAAAACGGTTTTTGGCTTGTAGCGGCCGAACGGAAGGAGCTAGAAGGCCTGGCTAAGTTGCATTTTTGCGATTTTACAACGGCGCATCTAACTGGCGCGGTCCCGGCGCGATCGGACTAAAGGGAAAGAAAAAAAATTTTTTTTTTTTCTCGTATGGCATGATCAGTGCAAGGCCCGAGCGCTCGGCCCGAGGCGAGTCCGCCTGCTACCGAACATTCCATACGGGAGCGATCATCTCATACGAAAAGCTCGTATGGCATGAGCAGGGCCCGGCCGGCGAAGAAGGCCCTACTAGGCGAGGCCGCCTGCTACCGAACATTTCATACGGGAGCAATCATCTCATACGGAAAAAAAAACGGTTTATGGCTTGTAGCGGCCGAACGGAAGGAGCTAGAAGGCCTGGCTAAGTTGCATTTTTGCGATTTTACAACGGCGCATCTAACTGGCGCGGTCCCGGCGCGATCGGACTAAAGGGAAAGAAAAAAAATTCTTTTTTTTTCTCGTATGGCATGATCAGTGCAAGGCCCGAGCGCGCACCCGCAACACAAGACGGCGACGGTACAGGAGGCGGTTCATTCGTAAAACGAGGTGATGGTAGTAAAGGAGGGAAGATTCATTCGTAACAAAGGTATATATATATAGTAAAGAAGGCGATTCATTCATAAAATTCCAATTCTGCTCCAACGGGGTACAAAAAGTGGTATCTGCTATTCAGAGTGAACCGAACATTTCCAGTCCTCCGACCGAGCCGTAGGCTGTCCGTTACTATGCGAACATGCGAAAGTATTGTTGTCGTTTCCGCTTTTCCAATTCTGCTCCAACGGGGTACAAAAAGTGGTATCTGCTATTCAGAGTGAACCGAACATTTCCAGTCCTCCGACCGAGCCGTAGGCTGTCCGTTACTATGCGAACATGCGAAAGTATTGTTGTCGCTTCCGCTTTTCCAATTCTGCTCCAACGGGGTACAAAAAGTGGTATCTGCTATTCAGAGTGAACCGAACATTTCCAGTCCTCCGACCGAGCCGTCGTAGGCTGTCAACCATCCCTCGCCGACTATAAATATGCATTGGAGTGGCAAGTATTGTTGTCGTGTCGACTTGACAGATACCTAGCGGTGCCGACAAAATATCGAATGTCATTGTTTTGTCTTTTACAAAGCTCAAAGTGCTTTTAACCTACCCTGACCTGACCTAACCTAACACACACACACACTAGGAGTGGAAAGTATTGTTGTCGTGCCGACTTTTCTAAATCCAGTTTTCACCGGATTTGAACGTTTGTAGGCTTCCTGAACCCAAAAAAGCCTTTTCCGTGGTCGTGAGTGGAAAGTATTGTTGTCGCGTCGACTTTTCGAAACCTAATTTTCACCGGATCTATACGTTTGTAGGCCTCCTGAACCCAAAAAAAGTCATTTCCGTGGTCGTGAGTGGAAAGTATTGTTGTCGCGTCGACTTTTCGAAACCTAATTTTCACCGGATCTATACGTTTGTAGGCCTCCTGAACCCAAAAAATTCAAGAGGGGGTAGTAACCGGTCTTTTCCGTGATCGTGAGTGTGGAAAGTATTGTTGTCGCGTCGACTTTTCGGAATCTAATTTTCACCGGATCTATACGTTTGTAGGCCTCCTGAACCAAAAAAAAGTCTTTTCCGTGGTCGTGGGTGGAAAGTATTGTTGTCGCGTCGACTTTTCGGAATCTAATTTTCAACGGATATGTACGTTTGTAGGCCTCCTGAACCCAAAAAAATCAAGGGGGTAGTAACCGGCCTTTCCCGTGGTCGTGAGTGGAAAGTATTGTTGTGGCGTCGACTTTTCGAAATCTAATTTTCACCGGATCTATACGTTTGTAGACCTCCTGAACCCAAAAAAATCAAGGGGGGGTAGTAGCCGGCCTTTTCCGTGGTCGTGAGTGGAAAGTATTGTTGTCGCGTCGACTTTTCGAGAACGAGTTTTCACCACAACTATACGTTTTTAGGCCCCCTGAACCCAACCTAACCTAATCTAACTCAGACACGCACGCACACACCCCCGCACGACGCTTAGTTTACTTTTTACCCCGTTGTTATATTTTTTGTACGACGGTTAGTTTACAAGTTATCGGCGATTTTGTTTTTTTCAAGGTCACTGTTTTTTCCAAGTCCACCAAGTCAATCAATGTGTGTGTGTGTGTGTGTGTGTGTGTGTGTGTGTGTGTGTGTGTGTGTGTACGTTTTTCTCGATAACCAACCGTCCGATCGAGCTGGAAACGCCACCATTCTTTTTAGTTTTTAATTCTCTACAACATAGGCCTGTTTTTGTGCCGGCCACTCTTCTAAAATAGTTCCGTCGAAAAAGTTTTTTTCAAATTTCGGCCTCGGTATGCTTCCGAGACAGAAGTGTACGAAACAAAACTTGTAGGCAATCGAAAGACCTACAGTTTGGCGTAATCGATTTTATGTACCGAGCGTTCCTTAGTGCGTGACAGTTTTTCGCCGATATCTCGGTTACGGAGCGTCTTTTCGCGATTCCGATGAATTTTCACATACATTAATCGGCCGTTGTCTCCACGACGGGCCGGTCAAAACCGAGCTAGCTAGCCCGGAAATATCTTAAACAGCGATTTTAGCTATATTTTTCGAGATTTCGGCTTAAATAGGGCTCGTGGAGTAAAAGTCACATAAGCGAGTTGTAGAGAATCAAAAGAGCTACAACTTTTGTTGTGGTCGTTTTTTTGTACGACGCTTGGTTCACAAGATATTCGTCAAATCGCTTAAATGCTCAATGTTCCAAGCGTTCCTTTTAGCGAAACAGTTCTTCGCCTATATCTCGGTAACGGTTGGTCCGATCGAGCTGGAAACGCCACCATTCCTTTTCTTTTTCAATTTTCAACAACATAGGCTAGTTTTTGTGCCGGCCACTCTTCTAGAATAGCTAAAAAAGAGTTTTCGAAAAGTCGACACGAAAACAATACTTTCCGCTCCCGTACGTGTTCACGGTCGGCAAGCGAAGGTTAAATAAAGCGACCCGTAACACAAGCGCGCACCCGCAACACAAGACGGCGACGGTACAGGAGGCGGTTCATTCGTAAAACGAGGTGATAGTTGTAAAGGTGGGGAGATTCATTCATTAAATTGTATATATATATATATATATATGTAGTAAAGAAGGCGATTCATTCATAAAACGAGGTGATGGTAGTAAAGGAGGGAAGATTCATTCGTAACAAAGGTATATATATATATATATATATATATATATATATATAGTAATGAAGGCGATTCATTCTTAAAATTCCAATTCTGCTCCAACGGGGTACAAAAAGTGGTATCTGCTATTCAGAGTGAACCGAACATTTCCAGTCCTCCGACCGAGCCGTAGGCTGTCCGTTACTATGCGAACATGCGAAAGTATTGTTGTCGCTTCCGCTTTTCCAATTCTGCTCCAACGGGGTACAAAAAGTGGTATCTGCTATTCAGAGTGAACCGAACATTTCCAGTCCTCCGACCGAGCCGTAGGCTGTCCGTTACTATGCGAACATGCGAAAGTATTGTTGTCGCTTCCGCTTTTCCAATTCTGCTCCAACGGGGTACAAAAAGTGGTAACTGCTATTCAGAGTGAACCGAACATTTCCAGTCCTCCGACCGAGCCGTCGTAGGCTGTCAACCATCCCTCGCCGACTATAAATATGCATTGGAGTGGCAAGTATTTTTTTTTTCTCGTATGGCATGATCAGTGCAAGGCCCGAGCGCTCGGCCCGAGGCGAGTCCGCCTGCTACCGAACATTCCATACGGGAGCGATCATCTCATACGAAAAGCTCGTATGGCATGAGCAGGGCCCGGCCGGCGAAGAAGGCCCTACTAGGCGAGGCCGCCTGCTACCAACCATTTCATACGGGAGCAATCATCACATACGGGAAAAAAAACGGTTTTTGGCTTGTAGCGGCCGAACGGAAGGAGCTAGAAGGCCTGGCTAAGTTGCATTTTTGCGATTTTACAACGGCGCATCTAACTGGCGCGGTCCCGGCGCGATCGGACTAAAGGGAAAGAAAAAAAATTTTTTTTTTTTCTCGTATGGCATGATCAGTGCAAGGCTCGAGCGCTCGGCCCGAGGCGAGTCCGCCTGCTACCGAACATTCCATACGGGAGCGATCATCTCATACGAAAAGCTCGTATGGCATGAGCAGGGCCCGGCCGGCGAAGAAGGCCCTACTAGGCGAGGCCGCCTGCTACCGAACATTTCATACGGGAGCAATCATCTCATACGGAAAAAAAAACGGTTTTTGGCTTGTAGCGGCCGAACGGAAAGAGCTAGAAGGCCTGGCTAAGTTGCATTTTTGCGATTTTACAACGGCGCATCTAACTGGCGCGGTCCCGGCGCGATCGGACTAAAGGGAAAGAAAAAAAATTTTTTTTTTTTCTCGTATGGCATGATCAGTGCAAGGCCCGAGCGCTCGGCCCGAGGCGAGTCCGCCTGCTACCGAACATTCCATACGGGAGCGATCATCTCATACGAAAAGCTCGTATGGCATGAGCAAAGCCCGGCCGGCGAAGAAGGCCCTACTAGGCGAGGCCGCCTGCTACCGAACATTTCATACGGGAGCAATCATCTCATACGGAAAAAAAAAACGGTTTTTGGCTTGTAGCGGCCGAACGGAAGGAGCTAGAAGGCCTGGCTAAGTTGCATTTTTGCGATTTTACAACGGCGCATCTAACTGGCGCGGTCCCGGCGCGATCGGACTAAAGGGAAAGAAAAAAATTTTTTTTTTTTTCTCGTATGGCATGATCAGTGCAAGGCCCGAGCGCGCACCCGCAACACAAGACGGCGACGGTACAGGAGGCGGTTCATTCGTAAAACGAGGTGATGGTAGTAAAGGAGGGAAGATTCATTCGTAACAAAGGTATATATATATAGTAAAGAAGGCGATTCATTCATAAAATTCCAATTCTGTTCCAACGGGGTACAAAAAGTGGTATCTGCTATTCAGAGTGAACCGAACATTTCCAGTCCTCCGACCGAGCCGTAGGCTGTCCGTTACTATGCGAACATGCGAAAGTATTGTTGTCGCTTCCGCTTTTCCAATTCTGCTCCAACGGGGTACAAAAAGTGGTATCTGCTATTCAGAGTGAACCGAACATTTCCAGTCCTCCGACCGAGCCGTCGTAGGCTGTCAACCATCCCTCGCCGACTATAAATATGCATTGGAGTGGCAAGTATTGTTGTCGTGTCGACTTGACAGATACCTAGCGGTGCCGACAAAATATCGAATGTCATTGTTTTGTCTTTTACAAAGCTCAAAGTGCTTTTAACCTACCCTGACCTGACCTAACCTAACACACACACACACTAGGAGTGGAAAGTATTGTTGTCGTGCCGACTTTTCTAAATCCAGTTTTCACCGGATTTGAACGTTTGTAGGCTTCCTGAACCCAAAAAAGCCTTTTCCGTGGTCGTGAGTGGAAAGTATTGTTGTCGCGTCGACTTTTCGAAACCTAATTTTCACCGGATCTATACGTTTGTAGGCCTCCTGAACCCAAAAAAAGTCATTTCCGTGGTCGTGAGTGGAAAGTATTGTTGTCGCGTCGACTTTTCGAAACCTAATTTTCACCGGATCTATACGTTTGTAGGCCTCCTGAACCCAAAAAATTCAAGAGGGGGTAGTAACCGGTCTTTTCCGTGATCGTGAGTGTGGAAAGTATTGTTGTCGCGTCGACTTTTCGGAATCTAATTTTCACCGGATCTATACGTTTGTAGGCCTCCTGAACCAAAAAAAAGTCTTTTCCGTGGTCGTGGGTGGAAAGTATTGTTGTCGCGTCGACTTTTCGGAATCTAATTTTCAACGGATATGTACGTTTGTAGGCCTCCTGAACCCAAAAAAATCAAGGGGGTAGTAACCGGCCTTTCCCGTGGTCGTGAGTGGAAAGTATTGTTGTGGCGTCGACTTTTCGAAATCTAATTTTCACCGGATCTATACGTTTGTAGACCTCCTGAACCCAAAAAAATCAAGGGGGGGTAGTAGCCGGCCTTTTCCGTGGTCGTGAGTGGAAAGTATTGTTGTCGCGTCGACTTTTCGAGAACGAGTTTTCACCACAACTATACGTTTTTAGGCCCCCTGAACCCAACCTAACCTAATCTAACTCAGACACGCACGCACACACCCCCGCACGACGCTTAGTTTACTTTTTACCCCGTTGTTATATTTTTTGTACGACGGTTAGTTTACAAGTTATCGGCGATTTTGTTTTTTTCAAGGTCACTGTTTTTTCCAAGTCCACCAAGTCAATCAATGTGTGTGTGTGTGTGTGTGTGTGTGTGTGTGTGTGTGTGTGTGTGTGTGTGTACGTTTTTCTCGATAACCAACCGTCCGATCGAGCTGGAAACGCCACCATTCTTTTTAGTTTTTAATTCTCTACAACATAGGCCTGTTTTTGTGCCGGCCACTCTTCTAAAATAGTTCCGTCGAAAAAGTTTTTTTCAAATTTCGGCCTCGGTATGCTTCCGAGACAGAAGTGTACGAAACAAAACTTGTAGGCAATCGAAAGACCTACAGTTTGGCGTAATCGATTTTATGTACCGAGCGTTCCTTAGTGCGTGACAGTTTTTCGCCGATATCTCGGTTACGGAGCGTCTTTTCGCGATTCCGATGAATTTTCACATACATTAATCGGCCGTTGTCTCCACGACGGGCCGGTCAAAACCGAGCTAGCTAGCCCGGAAATATCTTAAACAGCGATTTTAGCTATATTTTTCGAGATTTCGGCTTAAATAGGGCTCGTGGAGTAAAAGTCACATAAGCGAGTTGTAGAGAATCAAAAGAGCTACAACTTTTGTTGTGGTCGTTTTTTTGTACGACGCTTGGTTCACAAGATATTCGTCAAATCGCTTAAATGCTCAATGTTCCAAGCGTTCCTTTTAGCGAAACAGTTCTTCGCCTATATCTCGGTAACGGTTGGTCCGATCGAGCTGGAAACGCCACCATTCCTTTTCTTTTTCAATTTTCAACAACATAGGCTAGTTTTTGTGCCGGCCACTCTTCTAGAATAGCTAAAAAAGAGTTTTCGAAAAGTCGACACGAAAACAATACTTTCCGCTCCCGTACGTGTTCACGGTCGGCAAGCGAAGGTTAAATAAAGCGACCCGTAACACAAGCGCGCACCCGCAACACAAGACGGCGACGGTACAGGAGGCGGTTCATTCGTAAAACGAGGTGATAGTTGTAAAGGTGGGGAGATTCATTCATTAAATTGTATATATATATATATATATATGTAGTAAAGAAGGCGATTCATTCATAAAACGAGGTGATGGTAGTAAAGGAGGGAAGATTCATTCGTAACAAAGGTATATATATATATATATATATATATATATATATATATATATACAGGAGTGAGACAAGGAGACGGCCTATCACCTCTGCTTTTTAATTGTGTGGTGGAGAAGATAATAAGAAATTGGAGAGAAGAGTTACAGTCTAGGGAGTTATATAGACCTTTGAAAATTGGAAGAGGAACTGAAATAGACTGTCTGGCGTTTGCTGACGATATAGCTTTGCTCACAGATAATATAGAAACAGCTAAGGCTCAACTAGACCTACTGAAGGAAGTTGCAGAACAGGCAGGACTACAAATTTCGTATGAAAAAACAGAACTGATGACAACAATAAAAGGTATAACGGATAAGGCATTGAAAACAAAATATGGGAAGATTAACATTGTGGATAAGTTCAAATATCTGGGCGAAATAATCATGAAGAATGGAAGTGACAAAGAGGCGTTAAAAGCCAGGATTAAGAAATTGGATCTGGCATATTTAGCTACTAAAAATATTTACAACAAAAAATGTTTCTCAAGAACTGCAAAGTTAAGACATTACGAAACAGTAGTAAAGCCTGTGCCTTTATATGCATCGGAGACATTGACCTCAGAAAATAAAGGACTTATAGAAGATGTCGAGAAGAGAGAAAGAAGGATTCTGAGAAAGATCTATGGGCCACGATATGATGAAGAACACAATACCTATAAAAACGTTTCAAACACCAAATTGTATGAACATGTAGAGAAGATGTCAGAGACGTTCAGAAGAAGGAGAACACGATTTTACGGGCACATAAAGAGGATGAGCGATGACAGACTGACAAAGAAAATTTTGAATAACTTTGATAATGCTAAGACTACTTTGAAGTGGTTTATCAATACTAAAGATGATCTAAAAAAACTTCGAGTTGAAGAAGAGGACATTTACGATAGAGACAAATTTAGGCAGAAGACAAATGACAAAAGGATAAGTCTGCCTGTGCAATCTGCAAGAAGAGAGGGTACTGGTGGGAGGTGGACGGATGAGAGAAGAAAGGAGCATTCCGAACGAATGAAGGCTTTTTGGGCAGATAAGAGGAATGACATCCTGAGAAGAAGAGACCAAAATGCATAGTGCTTAACGTGATCCTTAGTCGGTCGATCAACGAATTAATAATATATATATATATATATATATATATATATATATATATATATAGTAATGAAGGCGATTCATTCTTAAAATTCCAATTCTGCTCCAACGGGGTACAAAAAGTGGTATCTGCTATTCAGAGTGAACCGAACATTTCCAGTCCTCCGACCGAGCCGTAGGCTGTCCGTTACTATGCGAACATGCGAAAGTATTGTTGTCGCTTCCGCTTTTCCAATTCTGCTCCAACGGGGTACAAAAAGTGGTATCTGCTATTCAGAGTGAACCGAACATTTCCAGTCCTCCGACCGAGCCGTAGGCTGTCCGTTACTATGCGAACATGCGAAAGTATTGTTGTCGCTTCCGCTTTTCCAATTCTGCTCCAACGGGGTACAAAAAGTGGTAACTGCTATTCAGAGTGAACCGAACATTTCCAGTCCTCCGACCGAGCCGTCGTAGGCTGTCAACCATCCCTCGCCGACTATAAATATGCATTGGAGTGGCAAGTATTTTTTTTTTCTCGTATGGCATGATCAGTGCAAGGCCCGAGCGCTCGGCCCGAGGCGAGTCCGCCTGCTACCGAACATTCCATACGGGAGCGATCATCTCATACGAAAAGCTCGTATGGCATGAGCAGGGCCCGGCCGGCGAAGAAGGCCCTACTAGGCGAGGCCGCCTGCTACCAACCATTTCATACGGGAGCAATCATCACATACGGGAAAAAAAACGGTTTTTGGCTTGTAGCGGCCGAACGGAAGGAGCTAGAAGGCCTGGCTAAGTTGCATTTTTGCGATTTTACAACGGCGCATCTAACTGGCGCGGTCCCGGCGCGATCGGACTAAAGGGAAAGAAAAAAAATTTTTTTTTTTTCTCGTATGGCATGATCAGTGCAAGGCTCGAGCGCTCGGCCCGAGGCGAGTCCGCCTGCTACCGAACATTCCATACGGGAGCGATCATCTCATACGAAAAGCTCGTATGGCATGAGCAGGGCCCGGCCGGCGAAGAAGGCCCTACTAGGCGAGGCCGCCTGCTACCGAACATTTCATACGGGAGCAATCATCTCATACGGAAAAAAAAACGGTTTTTGGCTTGTAGCGGCCGAACGGAAAGAGCTAGAAGGCCTGGCTAAGTTGCATTTTTGCGATTTTACAACGGCGCATCTAACTGGCGCGGTCCCGGCGCGATCGGACTAAAGGGAAAGAAAAAAAATTTTTTTTTTTTCTCGTATGGCATGATCAGTGCAAGGCCCGAGCGCTCGGCCCGAGGCGAGTCCGCCTGCTACCGAACATTCCATACGGGAGCGATCATCTCATACGAAAAGCTCGTATGGCATGAGCAAAGCCCGGCCGGCGAAGAAGGCCCTACTAGGCGAGGCCGCCTGCTACCGAACATTTCATACGGGAGCAATCATCTCATACGGAAAAAAAAACGGTTTTTGGCTTGTAGCGGCCGAACGGAAGGAGCTAGAAGGCCTGGCTAAGTTGCATTTTTGCGATTTTACAACGGCGCATCTAACTGGCGCGGTCCCGGCGCGATCGGACTAAAGGGAAAGAAAAAAATTTTTTTTTTTTTCTCGTATGGCATGATCAGTGCAAGGCCCGAGCGCGCACCCGCAACACAAGACGGCGACGGTACAGGAGGCGGTTCATTCGTAAAACGAGGTGATGGTAGTAAAGGAGGGAAGATTCATTCGTAACAAAGGTATATATATATAGTAAAGAAGGCGATTCATTCATAAAATTCCAATTCTGTTCCAACGGGGTACAAAAAGTGGTATCTGCTATTCAGAGTGAACCGAACATTTCCAGTCCTCCGACCGAGCCGTAGGCTGTCCGTTACTATGCGAACATGCGAAAGTATTGTTGTCGCTTCCGCTTTTCCAATTCTGCTCCAACGGGGTACAAAAAGTGGTATCTGCTATTCAGAGTGAACCGAACATTTCCAGTCCTCCGACCGAGCCGTCGTAGGCTTTCAACCATCCCTCGCCGACTATAAATATGCATTGGAGTGGCAAGTATTGTTGTCGTGTCGACTTGACAGATACCTAGCGGTGCCGACAAAATATCGAATGTCATTGTTTTGTCTTTTACAAAGCTCAAAGTGCTTTTAACCTACCCTGACCTTACCTAACCTAACACACACACACACTAGGAGTGGAAAGTATTGTTGTCGTGCCGACTTTTCTAAATCCAGTTTTCACCGGATTTGAACGTTTGTAGGCTTCCTGAACCCAAAAAAGCCTTTTCCGTGGTCGTGAGTGGAAAGTATTGTTGTCGCGTCGACTTTTCGAAACCTAATTTTCACCGGATCTATACGTTTGTAGGCCTCCTGAACCCAAAAAAAGTCTTTTCCGTGGTCGTGAGTGGAAAGTATTGTTGTCGCGTCGACTTTTAGAAACCTAATTTTCACCGGATCTATACGTTTGTAGGCCTCCTGAACCCAAAAAATTCAAGGGGGGGGGTAGTAACCGGTCTTTTCCGTGATCGTGAGTGTGGAAAGTATTGTTGTCGCGTCGACTTTTCGGAATCTAATTTTCACCGGATCTATACGTTTGTAGGCCTCCTGAACCAAAAAAAGACTTTTCCGTGGTCGTGGGTGGAAAGTATTGTTGTCGCGTCGACTTTTCGAAACCTAATTTTCACCGGATCTATACGTTTGTAGACCTCCTGAACCCAAAAAAATCAAGGGGGTTGTAACCGGCCTTTCCCGTGGTCGTGAGTGGAATGTATTGTTGTTGCGTCGACTTTTCGAAATCTAATTTTCACCGGATCTATACGTTTGTAGACCTCCTGAACCCAAAAAAATCAAGGGGGGGTAGTAGCCGGCCTTTTCCGTGGTCGTGAGTGGAAAGTATTGTTGTCGCGTCGACTTTTCGAGAACGAGTTTTCACCACAACTATACGTTTTTAGGCCCCCTGAACCCAACCTAACCTAATCTAACTCAGACACGCACGCACACACCCCCGCACGACGCTTAGTTTACTTTTTACCCCGTTGTTATATTTTTTGTACGACGGTTAGTTTACAAGTTATCGGCGATTTTGTTTTTTTCAAGGTCACTGTTTTTTCCAAGACCACCAAGTCAATCAATGTGTGTGTGTGTGTGTGTGTGTACGTTTTTCTCGATAACCAACCGTCCGATCGAGCTGGAAACGCCACCATTCTTTTTAGTTTTTAATTCTCTACAACATAGGCCTGTTTTTGTGCCGGCCACTCTTCTAAAATAGTTCCGTCGAAAAAGTTTTTTTCAAATTTCGGCCTCGGTATGCTTCCGAGACAGAAGTGTACGAAACAAAACTTGTAGGCAATCGAAAGACCTACAGTTTGGCGTAATCGATTTTATGTACCGAGCGTTCCTTAGTGCGTGACAGTTTTTCGCCGATATCTCGGTTACGGAGCGTCTTTTCGCGATTCCGATGAATTTTCACATACATTAATCGGCCGTTGTCTCCACGACGGGCCTGTCAAAACCGAGCTAGCTAGCCCGGAAATAGCTTAAACAGCGATTTTAGCTATATTTTTCGAGATTTCGGCTTAAATAGGGCTCGTGGAGTAAAAGTCACATAAGCGAGTTGTAGAGAATCAAAAGAGCTACAACTTTTGTTTCGGTCGTTTTTTTGTACGACGCTTGGTTCACAAGATATTCGTCAAATCGCTTAAATGCTCAATGTTCCAAGCGTTCCTTTTGGCGAAACAGTTCTTCGCCTATATCTCGGTAACGGTTGGTCCGATCGAGCTGGAAACGCCACCATTCCTTTCCTTTTTCAATTCTTAACAACATAGGCTAGTTTTTGTGCCGGCCACTCTTCTAGAATAGCTAAAAAAGAGATTTCGAAAAGTCGACACGAAAACAATACTTTCCGCTCCCGTACGTGTTCACGGTCGGCAAGCGAAGGTTAAATAAAGCGACCCGTAACACAAGCGCGCACCCGCAACACAAGACGGCGACGGTACAGGAGGCGGTTCATTCGTAAAACGAGGTGATAGTTGTAAAGGAGGGGAGATTCATTCATTAAATTGTATATATATATATATATATGTAGTAAAGAAGGCGATTCATTCATAAAACGAGGTGATGGTAGTAAAGGAGGGAAGATTCATTCGTAACAAAGGTATATATATATATATATATATATATATATATATATATATATATATATAGTAAAGAAGGCGATTCATTCATAAAATTCCAATTCTGCTCCAACGGGGTACAAAAAGTGGTATCTGCTATTCAGAGTGAACCGAACATTTCCAGTCCTCCGACCGAGCCGTAGGCTGTCCGTTACTATGCGAACATGCGAAAGTATTGTTGTCGCTTCCGCTTTTCCAATTCTGCTCCAACGGGGTACAAAAAGTGGTATCTGCTATTCAGAGTGAACCGAACATTTCCAGTCCTCCGACCGAGCCGTCGTAGGCTGTCAACCATCCCTCGCCGACTATAAATATGCATTGGAGTGGCAAGTATTTTTTTTTTTCTCGTATGGCATGATCAGTGCAAGGCCCGAGCGCTCGGCCCGAGGCGAGTCCGCCTGCTACCGAACATTCCATACGGGAGCGATCATCTCATACGAAAAGCTCGTATGGCATGAGCAGGGCCCGGCCGGCGAAGAAGGCCCTACTAGGCGAGGCCGCCTGCTACCGAACATTTCATACGGGAGCAATCATCTCATACGGAAAAAAAAACGGTTTTTGGCTTGTAGCGGCCGAACGGAAGGAGCTAGAAGGCCTGGCTAAGTTGCATTTTTGCGATTTTACAACGGCGCATCTAACTGGCGCGGTCCCGGCGCGATCGGACTAAAGGGAAAGAAAAAAAATTTTTTTTTTTTCTCGTATGGCATGATCAGTGCAAGGCCCGAGCGCTCGGCCCGAGGCGAGTCCGCCTGCTACCGAACATTCCATACGGAAGCGATCATCTCATACGAAAAGCTCGTATGGCATGAGCAGGGCCCGGCCGGCGAAGAAGGCCCTACTAGGCGAGGCCGCCTGCCACCGAACATTTCATACGGGAGCAATCATCTCATACGGAAAAAAAAACGGTTTTTGGCTTGTAGTGGCCGAACGGAAGGAGCTAGAAGGCCTGGCTAAGTTGCAATTTTGCGATTTTACAACGGCGCATCTAACTGGCGCGGTCCCGGCGCGATCGGACTAAAGGGAAAGAAAAAAAATTTTTTTTTTTTCTCGTATGGCATGATCAGTGCAAGGCCCGAGCGCTCGGCCCGAGGCGAGTCCGCCTGCTACCGAACATTCCATACGGGAGCGATCATCTCATACGAAAAGCTCGTATGGCATGAGAAGGGCCCGGCCGGCGAAGAAGGCCCTACTAGGCGAGGCCGCCTGCTACCGAACATTTCATACGGGAGCAATCATCTCATACGGAAAAAAAAACAGTTTTTGGCTTGTAGCGGCCGAACGGAAGGAGCTAGAAGGCCTGGCTAAGTTGCATTTTTGCGATTTTACAACGGCGCATCTAACTGGCGCGGTCCCGGCGCGATCGGACTAAAGGGAAAGAAAAAAAAATTTTTTTTTTTCTCGTATGGCATGATCAGTGCAAGGCCCGAGCGCTCGGCCCGAGGCGAGTCCGCCTGCTACCGAACATTCCATACGGGAGCGATCATCTCATACGAAAAGCTCGTATGGCATTAGCAGGGCCCGGCCGGCGAAGAAGGCCCTACTAGGCGAGGCCGCCTGCTACCGAACATTCCATACGGGAGCAATCATCTCATACGACGGTTTTTGGCTTGTAGCGGCCGAACGGAAGGAGCTAGAAGGCCTGGCTAAGTTGCATTTTTGCGATTTTACAACGGCGCATCTAACTGGCGCGGTCCCGGCGCGATCGGACTAAAGGGAAAGAAAAAAAATTTTTTTTTTTTCTCGTATGGCATGATCAGTGCAAGGCCCGAGCGCTCGGCCAGAGCGAGTCCGAATGCTACCGAACATTCCATACGGGAGCGATCATCTCATACGAAAAGCTCGTATGGCATGAGCAGGGCCCGGCCGGCGAAGAAGGCCCTACTAGGCGAGGCCGCCTGCTACCGAACATTTCATACGGGAGCAATCATCTCATACGGAAAAAAAAACGGTTTTTGGCTTGTAGCGGCCGAACGGAAGGAGCTAGAAGGCCTGGCTAAGTTGCATTTTTGCGATTTTACAACGGCGCATCTAACTGGCGCGGTCCCGGCGCGATCGGACTAAAGGGAAAGAAAAAAAATTTTTTTTTTTTCTCGTATGGCATGATCAGTGCAAGGCCCGAGCGCTCGGCCCGAGGGGAGTCCGCCTGCTACCGAACATTCCATACGGGAGCGATCATCTCATACGAAAAGCTCGTATGGCATGAGCAGGGCCCGGCCGGCGAAGAAGGCCCTACTAGGCGAGGCCGCCTGCTACCGAACATTTCATACGGGAGCAATCATCTCAGACGGAAAAAAAAACGGTTTTTGGCTTGTAGCGGCCGAACGGAAGGAGCTAGAAGGCCTGGCTAAGTTGCATTTTTGCGATTTTACAACGGCGCATCTAACTGGCGCGGTCCCGGCGCGATCGGACTAAAGGGAAAGAAAAAAAAATTTTTTTTTTTCTCGTATGGCATGATCAGTGCAAGGCCCGAGCGCTCGGCCCGAGGCGAGTCCGCCTGCTACCGAACATTCCATACGGGAGCGATCATCTCATACGAAAAGCTCGTATGGCATGAGCAGGGCCCGGCCGGCGAAGAAGGCCCTACTAGGCGAGGCCGCCTGCCACCGAACATTTCATACGGGAGCAATCATCTCATACGGAAAAAAAAAACGGTTTTTGGCTTGTAGTGGCCGAACGGAAGGAGCTAGAAGGCCTGGCTAAGTTGCATTTTTGCGATTTTACAACGGCGCATCTAACTGGCGCGGTCCCGGCGCGATCGGACTAAAGGGAAAGAAAAAAAATTTTTTTTTTTTCTCGTATGGCATGATCAGTGCAAGGCCCGAGCGCTCGGCCCGAGGCGAGTCCGCCTGCTACCGAACATTCCATACGGGAGCGATCATCTCATACGAAAAGCTCGTATGGCATGAGCACGGCCCGGCCGGCGAAGAAGGCCCTACTAGGCGAGGCCGCCTGCTACCGAACATTTCATACGGGAGCAATCATCTCATACGGAAAAAAAAACGGTTTTTGGCTTGTAGCGGCCGAACGGAAGGAGCTAGAAGGCCTGGCTAAAATGCATTTTTGCGATTTTACAACGGCGCATCTAACTGGCGCGGTCCCGGCGCGATCGGACTAAAGGGAAAGAAAAAAAATTTTTTTTTTTTCTCGTATGGCATGATCAGTGCAAGGCCCGAGCGCTCTGCCCGAGGCGAGTCCGCCTGCTACCGAACATTCCATACGGGAGCGATCATCTCATACGAAAAGCTCGTATGGCATGAGCAGGGCCCGGCCGGCGAAGAAGGCCCTACTAGGCGAGGCCGCCTGCTACCGAACATTTCATACGGGAGCAATCATCTCATACGACGGTTTTTGGCTTGTAGCGGCCGAACGGAAGGAGCTAGAAGGCCTGGCTAAGTTGCATTTTTGCGATTTTACAACGGCGCATCCAACTGGCGCGGTCCCGGCGCGATCGGACTAAAGGGAAAGAAAAAAAATTTTTTTTTTTTCTCGTATGGCATGATCAGTGCAAGGCCCGAGCGCTCGGCCAGGGCGAGTCCGAATGCTACCGAACATTCCATACGGGAGCGATCATCTCATACGAAAAGCTCGTATGGCATGAGCAGGGCCCGGCCGGCGAAGAAGGCCCTACTAGGCGAGGCCGCCTGCTACCGAACATTTCATACGGGAGCAATCATCTCATACGGAAAAAAAAAACGGTTTTTGGCTTGTAGCGGCCGAACGGAAGGAGCTAGAAGGCCTGGCTAAGTTGCATTTTTGCGATTTTACAACGGCGCATCTAACTGGCGCGGTCCCGGCGCGATCGGACTAAAGGGAAAGAAAAAAAATTTTTTTTTTTTCTCGTATGGCATGATCAGTGCAAGGCCCGAGCGCTCGGCCCGAGGCGAGTCCGCCTGCTACCGAACATTCCATACGGGAGCGATCATCTCATACGAAAAGCTCGTATGGCATGAGCAGGGCCCGGCCGGCGAAGAAGGCCCTACTAGGCGAGGCCGCCTGCTACCGAACATTTCATACGGGAGCAATCATCTCATACGGGAAAAAAAAACGGTTTTTGGCTTGTAGCGGCCGAACGGAAGGAGCTAGAAGGCCTGGCTAAGTTGCATTTTTGCGATTTTACAACGGCGCATCTAACTGGCGCGATCCCGGCGCGATCGGACTAAAGGGAAAGAAAAAAAATTTTTTTTTTTTCTCGTATGGCATGATCAGTGCAAGGCCCGAGCGCTCGGCCCGAGGCGAGTCCGCCTGCTACCGAACATTCCATACGGGAGCGATCATCTCATACGAAAAGCTCGTATGGCATGAGCAGGGCCCGGCCGGCGAAGAAGGCCCTACTAGGCGAGGCCGCCTGCTACCGAACATTTCATACGGGAGCAATCATCTCATACGGAAAAAAAAAACGGTTTTTGGATTGTAGCGGCCGAACGGAAGAAGCTAGAAGGCTTGGCTAAGTTGCATTTTTGCGATTTTACAACGGCGCATCTAACTGGCGCGGTCCTGGCGCGATCGGACTAAAGGAAAAGAAAAAAAATTTTTTTTTTTTCTCGTATGGCATGATCAGTGCAAGGCCCGAGCGCTCGGCCCGAGGCGAGTCCGCCTGCTACCGAACATTCCATACGGGAGCGATCATCTCATACGAAAAGCTCGTATGGCATGAGCAGGGCCCGGCCGGCGAAGAAGGCCCTACTAGGCGAGGCCGCCTGCTACCGAACATTTCATACGGGAGCAATCATCTCATACGGGAAAAAAAACGGTTTTTGGGTTGTAGCGGCCGAACGGAAGGAGCTAGAAGGCCTGGCTAAGTTGCATTTTTGCGATTTTACAACGGCGCATCTAACTGGCGCGGTCCCGGCGCGATCGGACTAAAGGGAAAGAAAAAAAATTTTTTTTTTTTCTCGTATGGCATGATCAGTGCAAGGCCCGAGCGCTCGGCCAGGGCGAGTCCGAATGCTACCGAACATTCCATACGGGAGCGATCATCTCATACGAAAAGCTCGTATGGCATGAGCAGGGCCCGGCCGGCGAAGAAGGCCCTACTAGGCGAGGCCGCCTGCTACCGAACATTTCATACGGGAGCAATCATCTCATACGGAAAAAAAAACGGTTTTCGGCTTGTAGCGGCCGAACGGAAGGAGCTAGAAGGCCTGGCTAAGTTGCATTTTTGCGATTTTACAACGGCGCATCTAACTGGCGCGGTCCCGGCGCGATCGGACTAAAGGGAAAGAAAAAAAATTTTTTTTTTTTCTCGTATGGCATGATCAGTGCAAGGCCCGAGCGCTCGGCCCGAGGCGAGTCCACCTGCTACCGAACATTCCATACGGGAGCGATCATCTCATACGAAAAGCTCGTATGGCATGAGCAGGGCCCGGCCGGCGAAGAAGGCCCTACTAGGCGAGGCCGCCTGCCACCGAACATTTCATACGGGAGCAATCATCTCATACGGAAAAAAAAACGGTTTTTGGCTTGTAGTGGCCGAACGGAAGGAGCTAGAAGGCCTGGCTAAGTTGCATTTTTGCGATTTTACAACGGCGCATCTAACTGGCGCGGTCCCGGCGCGATCGGACTAAAGGGAAAGAAAAAAAATTTTTTTTTTTTCTCGTATGGCATGATCAGTGCAAGGCCCGAGCGCTCGGCCCGAGGCGAGTCCGCCTGCTACCGAACATTCCATACGGGAGCGATCATCTCATACGAAAAGCTCGTATGGCATGAGCAGGGCCCGGCCGGCGAAGAAGGCCCTACTAGGCGACGCCGCCTGCTACCGAACATTTCATACGGGAGCAATCATCTCATACGGAAAAAAAAACGGTTTTTGGCTTGTAGCGGCCGAACGGAAGGAGCTAGAAGGCCTGGCTAAAATGCATTTTTGCGATTTTACAACGGCGCATCTAACTGGCGCGGTCCCGGCGCGATCGGACTAAAGGGAAAGAAAAAAAATTTTTTTTTTTCTCGTATGGCATGATCAGTGCAAGGCTCGAGCGCTCGGCCCGAGGCGAGTCCGCCTGCTACCGAACATTCCATACGGGAGCGATCATCTCATACGAAAAGCTCGTATGGCATGAGCAGGGCCCGGCCGGCGAAGAAGGCCCTACTAGGCGAGGCCGCCTGCTACCGAACATTTCATACGGGAGCAATCATCTCATACGGGAAAAAAAACGGTTTTTGGCTTGTAGCGGCCGAACGGAAGGAGCTAGAAGGCCTGGCTAAGTTGCATTTTTGCGATTTTACAACGGCGCATCTAACTGGCGCGATCCCGGCGCGATCGGACTAAAGGGAAAGAAAAAAAATTTTTTTTTTTTTCGTATGGCATGATCAGTGCAAGGCCCGAGCGCTCGGCCCGAGGCGAGTCCGCCTGCTACCGAACATTCCATACGGGAGCGATCATCTCATACGAAAAGCTCGTATGGCATGAGCAGGGCCCGGCCGGCGAAGAAGGCCCTACTAGGCGAGGCCGCCTGCTACCGAACATTTCATACGGGAGCAATCATCTCATACGGGAAAAAAAACGGTTTTTGGGTTGTAGCGGCCGAACGGAAGGAGCTAGAAGGCCTGGCTAAGTTGCATTTTTGCGATTTTACAACGGCGCATCTAACTGGCGCGGTCCCGGCGCGATCGGACTAAAGGGAAAGAAAAAAAATTTTTTTTTTTCTCGTATGGCATGATCAGTGCAAGGCCCGAGCGCTCGGCCCTAGGCGAGTCCGCCTGCTACCGAACATTCCATACGGGAGCGATCATCTCATACGAAAAGCTCGTATGGCATGAGCAGGGCCCGGCCGGCGAAGAAGGCCCTACTAGGCGACGCCGCCTGCTACCGAACATTTCATACGGGAGCAATCATCTCATACGACGGTTTTTGGCTTGTAGCGGCCGAACGGAAGGAGCTAGAAGGCCTGGCTAAGTTGCATTTTTGCGATTTTACAACGGCGCATCTAACTGGCGCGGTCCCGGCGCGATCGGACTAAAGGGAAAGAAAAAAAATTTTTTTTTTTTCTCGTATGGCATGATCAGTGCAAGGCCCGAGCGCTCGGCCAGGGCGAGTCCGAATGCTACCGAACATTCCATACGGGAGCGATCATCTCATACGAAAAGCTCGTATGGCATGAGCAGGGCCCGGCCGGCGAAGAAGGCCCTACCAGGCGAGGCCGCCTGCTACCGAACATTTCATACGGGAGCAATCATCTCATACGGAAAAAAAAACGGTTTTTGGCTTGTAGCGGCCGAACGGAAGGAGCTAGAAGGCCTGGCTAAGTTGCATTTTTGCGATTTTACAACGGCGCATCTAACTGGCGCGGTCCCGGCGCGATCGGACTAAAGGGAAAGAAAAAAAATTTTTTTTTTTTCTCGTATGGCATGATCAGTGCAAGGCCCGAGCGCTCGGCCCGAGGCGAGTCCGCCTGCTACCGAACATTCCATACGGGAGCGATCATCTCATACGAAAAGCTCGTATGGCATGAGCAGGGCCCGGCCGGCGAAGAAGGCCCTACTAGGCGAGGCCGCCTGCTACCGAACATTTCATACGGGAGCAATCATCTCATACGGAAAAAAAAACGGTTTTTGGATTGTAGCGGCCGAACGGAAGAAGCTAGAAGGCTTGGCTAAGTTGCATTTTTGCGATTTTACAACGGCGCATCTAACTGGCGCGGTCCTGGCGCGATCGGACTAAAGGAAAAGAAAAAAAATTTTTTTTTTTTGTCGTATGGCATGATCAGTGCAAGGCCCGAGCGCTCGGCCCGAGGCGAGTCCGCCTGCTACCGAACATTCCATACGGGAGCGATCATCTCATACGAAAAGCTCGTATGGCATGAGCAGGGCCCGGCCGGCGAAGAAGGCCCTACTAGGCGAGGCCGCCTGCTACCGAACATTTCATACGGGAGCAATCATCTCATACGGAAAAAAAAAAGGTTTTTTGGCTTGTAGCGGCCGAACGGAAGGAGCTAGAAGGCCTGGCTAAAATGCATTTTTGCGATTTTACAACGGCGCATCTAACTGGCGCGGTCCCGGCGCGATCGGACTAAAGGGAAAGAAAAACAATTTTTTTTTTTCTCGTATGGCATGATCAGTGCAAGGCCCGAGCGCTCGGCCCGAGGCGAGTCCGCCTGCTACCGAACATTCCATACGGGAGCGATCATCTCATACGAAAAGCTCGTATGGCATGAGCAGGGCCCGGCCGGCGAAGAAGGCCCTACTAGGCGAGGCCGCCTGCTACCGAACATTTCATACGGGAGCAATCATCTCATACGGGAAAAAAAACGGTTTTTGGCTTGTAGCGGCCGAACGGAAGGAGCTAGAAGGCCTGGCTAAGTTGCATTTTTGCGATTTTACAACGGCGCATCTAACTGGCGCGATCCCGGCGCGATCGGACTAAAGGGAAAGAAAAAAAAATTTTTTTTTTTCTCGTATGGCATGATCAGTGCAAGGCCCGAGCGCTCGGCCCGAGGCGAGTCCGCCTGCTACCGAACATTCCATACGGGAGCGATCATCTCATACGAAAAGCTCGTATGGCATGAGCAGGGCCCGGCCGGCGAAGAAGGCCCTACTAGGCGAGGCCGCCTGCTACCGAACATTTCATACGGGAGCAATCATCTCATACGGAAAAAAAAACGGTTTTTGGCTTGTAGCGGCCGAACGGAAGGAGCTAGAAGGCCTGGCTAAAATGCATTTTTGCGATTTTACAACGGCGCATCTAACTGGCGCGGTCCCGGCGCGATCGGACTAAAGGGAAAGAAAAAAAATTTTTTTTTTTTCTCGTATGGCATGATCAGTGCAAGGCCCGAGCGCTCTGCCCGAGGCGAGTCCGCCTGCTACCGAACATTCCATACGGGAGCGATCATCTCATACGAAAAGCTCGTATGGCATGAGCAGGGCCCGGCCGGCGAAGAAGGCCCTACTAGGCGAGGCCGCCTGCTACCGAACATTTCATACGGGAGCAATCATCTCATACGACGGTTTTTGGCTTGTAGCGGCCGAACGGAAGGAGCTAGAAGGCCTGGCTAAGTTGCATTTTTGCGATTTTACAACGGCGCATCTAACTGGCGCGGTCCCGGCGCGATCGGACTAAAGGGAAAGAAAAAAAATTTTTTTTTTTTCTCGTATGGCATGATCAGTGCAAGGCCCGAGCGCTCGGCCAGGGCGAGTCCGAATGCTACCGAACATTCCATACGGGAGCGATCATCTCATACGAAAAGCTCGTATGGCATGAGCAGGGCCCGGCCGGCGAAGAAGGCCCTACTAGGCGAGGCCGCCTGCTACCGAACATTTCATACGGGAGCAATCATCTCATACGGAAAAAAAAAACGGTTTTTGGCTTGTAGCGGCCGAACGGAAGGAGCTAGAAGGCCTGGCTAAGTTGCATTTTTGCGATTTTACAACGGCGCATCTAACTGGCGCGGTCCCGGCGCGATCGGACTAAAGGGAAAGAAAAAAAATTTTTTTTTTTTCTCGTATGGCATGATCAGTGCAAGGCCCGAGCGCTCGGCCCGAGGCGAGTCCGCCTGCTACCGAACATTCCATACGGGAGCGATCATCTCATACGAAAAGCTCGTATGGCATGAGCAGGGCCCGGCCGGCGAAGAAGGCCCTACTAGGCGACGCCGCCTGCTACCGAACATTTCATACGGGAGCAATCATCTCATACGGAAAAAAAACGGTTTTTGGCTTGTAGCGGCCGAACGGAAGGAGCTAGAAGGCCTGGCTAAAATGCATTTTTGCGATTTTACAACGGCGCATCTAACTGGCGCGGTCCCGGCGCGATCGGACTAAAGGGAAAGAAAAAAAATTTTTTTTTTTCTCGTATGGCATGATCAGTGCAAGGCTCGAGCGCTCGGCCCGAGGCGAGTCCGCCTGCTACCGAACATTCCATACGGGAGCGATCATCTCATACGAAAAGCTCGTATGGCATGAGCAGGGCCCGGCCGGCGAAGAAGGCCCTACTAGGCGAGGCCGCCTGCTACCGAACATTTCATACGGGAGCAATCATCTCATACGGGAAAAAAAACGGTTTTTGGCTTGTAGCGGCCGAACGGAAGGAGCTAGAAGGCCTGGCTAAGTTGCATTTTTGCGATTTTACAACGGCGCATCTAACTGGCGCGATCCCGGCGCGATCGGACTAAAGGGAAAGAAAAAAAATTTTTTTTTTTTTCGTATGGCATGATCAGTGCAAGGCCCGAGCGCTCGGCCCGAGGCGAGTCCGCCTGCTACCGAACATTCCATACGGGAGCGATCATCTCATACGAAAAGCTCGTATGGCATGAGCAGGGCCCGGCCGGCGAAGAAGGCCCTACTAGGCGAGGCCGCCTGCTACCGAACATTTCATACGGGAGCAATCATCTCATACGGGAAAAAAAAACGGTTTTTGGGTTGTAGCGGCCGAACGGAAGGAGCTAGAAGGCCTGGCTAAGTTGCATTTTTGCGATTTTACAACGGCGCATCTAACTGGCGCGGTCCCGGCGCGATCGGACTAAAGGGAAAGAAAAAAAATTTTTTTTTTTCTCGTATGGCATGATCAGTGCAAGGCCCGAGCGCTCGGCCCTAGGCGAGTCCGCCTGCTACCGAACATTCCATACGGGAGCGATCATCTCATACGAAAAGCTCGTATGGCATGAGCAGGGCCCGGCCGGCGAAGAAGGCCCTACTAGGCGACGCCGCCTGCTACCGAACATTTCATACGGGAGCAATCATCTCATACGACGGTTTTTGGCTTGTAGCGGCCGAACGGAAGGAGCTAGAAGGCCTGGCTAAGTTGCATTTTTGCGATTTTACAACGGCGCATCTAACTGGCGCGGTCCCGGCGCGATCGGACTAAAGGGAAAGAAAAAAAATTTTTTTTTTTCTCGTATGGCATGATCAGTGCAAGGCCCGAGCGCTCGGCCAGGGCGAGTCCGAATGCTACCGAACATTCCATACGGGAGCGATCATCTCATACGAAAAGCTCGTATGGCATGAGCAGGGCCCGGCCGGCGAAGAAGGCCCTACCAGGCGAGGCCGCCTGCTACCGAACATTTCATACGGGAGCAATCATCTCATACGGAAAAAAAAACGGTTTTTGGCTTGTAGCGGCCGAACGGAAGGAGCTAGAAGGCCTGGCTAAGTTGCATTTTTGCGATTTTACAACGGCGCATCTAACTGGCGCGGTCCCGGCGCGATCGGACTAAAGGGAAAGAAAAAAAATTTTTTTTTTTTCTCGTATGGCATGATCAGTGCAAGGCCCGAGCGCTCGGCCCGAGGCGAGTCCGCCTGCTACCGAACATTCCATACGGGAGCGATCATCTCATACGAAAAGCTCGTATGGCATGAGCAGGGCCCGGCCGGCGAAGAAGGCCCTACTAGGCGAGGCCGCCTGCTACCGAACATTTCATACGGGAGCAATCATCTCATACGGAAAAAAAAACGGTTTTTGGATTGTAGCGGCCGAACGGAAGAAGTTAGAAGGCTTGGCTAAGTTGCATTTTTGCGATTTTACAACGGCGCATCTAACTGGCGCGGTCCTGGCGCGATCGGACTAAAGGAAAAGAAAAAAAATTTTTTTTTTTCTCGTATGGCATGATCAGTGCAAGGCCCGAGCGCTCGGCCCGAGGCGAGTCCGCCTGCTACCGAACATTCCATACGGGAGCGATCATCTCATACGAAAAGCTCGTATGGCATGAGCAGGGCCCGGCCGGCGAAGAAGGCCCTACTAGGCGAGGCCGCCTGCTACCGAACATTTCATACGGGAGCAATCATCTCATACGGAAAAAAAAAAGGTTTTTTGGCTTGTAGCGGCCGAACGGAAGGAGCTAGAAGGCCTGGCTAAAATGCATTTTTGCGATTTTACAACGGCGCATCTAACTGGCGCGGTCCCGGCGCGATCGGACTAAAGGGAAAGAAAAACAATTTTTTTTTTTCTCGTATGGCATGATCAGTGCAAGGCCCGAGCGCTCGGCCCGAGGCGAGTCCGCCTGCTACCGAACATTCCATACGGGAGCGATCATCTCATACGAAAAGCTCGTATGGCATGAGCAGGGCCCGGCCGGCGAAGAAGGCCCTACTAGGCGAGGCCGCCTGCTACCGAACATTTCATACGGGAGCAATCATCTCATACGGGAAAAAAAACGGTTTTTGGCTTGTAGCGGCCGAACGGAAGGAGCTAGAAGGCCTGGCTAAGTTGCATTTTTGCGATTTTACAACGGCGCATCTAACTGGCGCGATCCCGGCGCGATCGGACTAAAGGGAAAGAAAAAAAAATTTTTTTTTTTCTCGTATGGCATGATCAGTGCAAGGCCCGAGCGCTCGGCCCGAGGCGAGTCCGCCTGCTACCGAACATTCCATACGGGAGCGATCATCTCATACGAAAAGCTCGTATGGCATGAGCAGGGCCCGGCCGGCGAAGAAGGCCCTACTAGGCGAGGCCGCCTGCTACCGAACATTTCATACGGGAGCAATCATCTCATACGGAAAAAAAAACGGTTTTTGGCTTGTAGCGGCCGAACGGAAGGAGCTAGAAGGCCTGGCTAAAATGCATTTTTGCGATTTTACAACGGCGCATCTAACTGGCGCGGTCCCGGCGCGATCGGACTAAAGGGAAAGAAAAAAAATTTTTTTTTTTTCTCGTATGGCATGATCAGTGCAAGGCCCGAGCGCTCTGCCCGAGGTGGGTCCGCCTGCTACCGAACATTCCATACGGGAGCGATCATCTCATACGAAAAGCTCGTATGGCATGAGCAGGGCCCGGCCGGCGAAGAAGGCCCTACTAGGCGAGGCCGCCTGCTACCGAACATTTCATACGGGAGCAATCATCTCATACGACGGTTTTTGGCTTGTAGCGGCCGAACGGAAGGAGCTAGAAGGCCTGGCTAAGTTGCATTTTTGCGATTTTACAACGGCGCATCTAACTGGCGCGGTCCCGGCGCGATCGGACTAAAGGGAAAGAAAAAAAATTTTTTTTTTTTCTCGTATGGCATGATCAGTGCAAGGCCCGAGCGCTCGGCCAGGGCGAGTCCGAATGCTACCGAACATTCCATACGGGAGCGATCATCTCATACGAAAAGCTCGTATGGCATGAGCAGGGCCCGGCCGGCGAAGAAGGCCCTACTAGGCGAGGCCGCCTGCTACCGAACATTTCATACGGGAGCAATCATCTCATACGGAAAAAAAAACGGTTTTTGGCTTGTAGCGGCCGAACGGAAGGAGCTAGAAGGCCTGGCTAAGTTGCATTTTTGCGATTTTACAACGGCGCATCTAACTGGCGCGGTCCCGGCGCGATCGGACTAAAGGGAAAGAAAAAAAATTTTTTTTTTTTCTTGTATGGCATGATCAGTGCAAGGCCCGAGCGCTCGGCCCGAGGCGAGTCCGCCTGCTACCGAACATTCCATACGGGAGCGATCATCTCATACGAAAAGCTCGTATGGCATGAGCAGGGCCCGGCCGGCGAAGAAGGCCCTACTAGGCGAGGCCGCCTGCTACCGAACATTTCATACGGGAGCAATCATCTCATACGGAAAAAAAAACGGTTTTTGGATTGTAGCGGCCGAACGGAAGAAGCTAGAAGGCTTGGCTAAGTTGCATTTTTGCGATTTTACAACGGCGCATCTAACTGGCGCGGTCCTGGCGCGATCGGACTAAAGGAAAAGAAAAAAAATTTTTTTTTTTTCTCGTATGGCATGATCAGTGCAAGGCCCGAGCGCTCGGCCCGAGGCGAGTCCGCCAGCTACCGAACATTCCATACGGGAGCGATCTTCTCATACGAAAAGCTCGTATGGCATGAGCAGGGCCCGGCCGGCGAAGAAGGCCCTACTAGGCGAGGCCGCCTGCTACCGAACATTTCATACGGGAGCAATCATCTCATACGGAAAAAAAACGGTTTTTGGCTTGTAGCGGCCGAACGGAAGGAGCTAGAAGGCCTGGCTAAAATGCATTTTTGCGATTTTACAACGGCGCATCTAACTGGCGCGGTCCCGGCGCGATCGGACTAAAGGGAAAGAAAAAAAATTTTTTTTTTTCTCGTATGGCATGATCAGTGCAAGGCCCGAGCGCTCGGCCCGAGGCGAGTCCGCCTGCTACCGAACATTCCATACGGGAGCGATCATCTCATACGAAAAGCTCGTATGGCATGAGCAGGGCCCGGCCGGCGAAGAAGGCCCTACTAGGCGAGGCCGCCTGCTACCGAACATTTCATACGGGAGCAATCATCTCATACGGGAAAAAAAACGGTTTTTGGCTTGTAGCGGCCGAACGGAAGGAGCTAGAAGGCCTGGCTAAGTTGCATTTTTGCGATTTTACAACGGCGCATCTAACTGGCGCGGTCCCGGCGCGATCGGACTAAAGGGAAAGAAAAAAAATTTTTTTTTTTCTCGTATGGCATGATCAGTGCAAGGCCCGAGCGCTCGGCCCTAGGCGAGTCCGCCTGCTACCGAACATTCCATACGGGAGCGATCATCTCATACGAAAAGCTCGTATGGCATGAGCAGGGCCCGGCCGGCGAAGAAGGCCCTACTAGGCGAGGCCGCCTGCTACCAAACATTTCATACGGGAGCAATCATCTCATACGGAAAAAAAAACGGTTTTTGGCTTGTAGCGGCCGAACGGAAGGAGCTAGAAGGCCTGGCTAAAATGCATTTTTGCGATTTTACAACGGCGCATCTAACTGGCGCGGTCCCGGCGCGATCGGACTAAAGGGAAAGAAAAAAAATTTTTTTTTTTTCTCGTATGGCATGATCAGTGCAAGGCCCGAGCGCTCTGCCCGAGGCGAGTCCGCCTGCTACCGAACATTCCATACGGGAGCGATCATCTCATACGAAAAGCTCGTATGGCATGAGCAGGGCCCAGCCGGCGAAGAAGGCCCTACTAGGCGAGGCCGCCTGCTACCGAACATTTCATACGGGAGCAATCATCTCATACGACGGTTTTTGGCTTGTAGCGGCCGAACGGAAGGAGCTAGAAGGCCTGGCTAAGTTGCATTTTTGCGATTTTACAACGGCGCATCTAACTGGCGCGGTCCCGGCGCGATCGGACTAAAGGGAAAGAAAAAAAATTTTTTTTTTTTCTCGTATGGCATGATCAGTGCAAGGCCCGAGCGCTCGGCCAGGGCGAGTCCGAATGCTACCGAACATTCCATACGGGAGCGATCATCTCATACGAAAAGCTCGTATGGCATGAGCAGGGCCCGGCCGGCGAAGAAGGCCCTACTAGGCGAGGCCGCCTGCTACCGAACATTTCATACGGGAGCAATCATCTCATACGGAAAAAAAAACGGTTTTTGGCTTGTAGCGGCCGAACGGAAGGAGCTAGAAGGCCTGGCTAAGTTGCATTTTTGCGATTTTACAACGGCGCATCTAACTGGCGCGGTCCCGGCGCGATCGGACTAAAGGGAAAGAAAAAAAATTTTTTTTTTTTCTTGTATGGCATGATCAGTGCAAGGCCCGAGCGCTCGGCCCGAGGCGAGTCCGCCTGCTACCGAACATTCCATACGGGAGCGATCATCTCATACGAAAAGCTCGTATGGCATGAGCAGGGCCCGGCCGGCGAAGAAGGCCCTACTAGGCGAGGCCGCCTGCTACCGAACATTTCATACGGGAGCAATCATCTCATACGGAAAAAAAAACGGTTTTTGGATTGTAGCGGCCGAACGGAAGAAGCTAGAAGGCTTGGCTAAGTTGCATTTTTGCGATTTTACAACGGCGCATCTAACTGGCGCGGTCCTGGCGCGATCGGACTAAAGGAAAAGAAAAAAAATTTTTTTTTTTTCTCGTATGGCATGATCAGTGCAAGGCCCGAGCGCTCGGCCCGAGGCGAGTCCGCCTGCTACCGAACATTCCATACGGGAGCGATCTTCTCATACGAAAAGCTCGTATGGCATGAGCAGGGCCCGGCCGGCGAAGAAGGCCCTACTAGGCGAGGCCGCCTGCTACCGAACATTTCATACGGGAGCAATCATCTCATACGGAAAAAAAAACGGTTTTTGGCTTGTAGCGGCCGAACGGAAGGAGCTAGAAGGCCTGGCTAAAATGCATTTTTGCGATTTTACAACGGCGCATCTAACTGGCGCGGTCCCGGCGCGATCGGACTAAAGGGAAAGAAAAAAAATTTTTTTTTTTCTCGTATGGCATGATCAGTGCAAGGCCCGAGCGCTCGGCCCGAGGCGAGTCCGCCTGCTACCGAACATTCCATACGGGAGCGATCATCTCATACGAAAAGCTCGTATGGCATGAGCAGGGCCCGGCCGGCGAAGAAGGCCCTACTAGGCGAGGCCGCCTGCTACCGAACATTTCATACGGGAGCAATCATCTCATACGGGAAAAAAAAACGGTTTTTGGCTTGTAGCGGCCGAACGGAAGGAGCTAGAAGGCCTGGCTAAGTTGCATTTTTGCGATTTTACAACGGCGCATCTAACTGGCGCGATCCCGGCGCGATCGGACTAAAATGAAAGAAAAAAAATTTTTTTTTTTTCTCGTATGGCATGATCAGTGCAAGGCCCGAGCGCTCGGCCCGAGGCGAGTCCGCCTGCTACCGAACATTCCATACGGGAGCGATCATCTCATACGAAAAGCTCGTATGGCATGAGCAGGGCCCGGCCGGCGAAGAAGGCCCTACTAGGCGAGGCCGCCTGCTACCGAACATTTCATACGGGAGCAATCATCTCATACGGGAAAAAAAACGGTTTTTGGCTTGTAGCGGCCGAACGGAAGGAGCTAGAAGGCCTGGCTAAGTTGCATTTTTGCGATTTTACAACGGCGCATCTAACTGGCGCGGTCCCGGCGCGATCGGACTAAAGGGAAAGAAAAAAAATTTTTTTTTTTCTCGTATGGCATGATCAGTGCAAGGCCCGAGCGCTCGGCCCTAGGCGAGTCCGCCTGCTACCGAACATTCCATACGGGAGCGATCATCTCATACGAAAAGCTCGTATGGCATGAGCAGGGCCCGGCCGGCGAAGAAGGCCCTACTAGGCGAGGCCGCCTGCTACCAAACATTTCATACGGGAGCAATCATCTCATACGGAAAAAAAAACGGTTTTTGGCTTGTAGCGGCCGAACGGAAGGCGCTAGAAGGACTGGCTAAGTTGCATTTTTGCGATTTTACAACGGCGCATCTAACTGGCGCGGTCCCGGCGCGATCGGACTAAAGGGAAAGAAAAAAAATTTTTTTTTTTCTCGTATGGCATGATCAGTGCAAGGCCCGAGCGCTCGGCCCGAGGCGAGTCCGCCTGCTACCGAACATTCCATACGGGAGCGATCATCTCATACGAAAAGCTCGTATGGCATGAGCAGGGCCCGGCCGGCGAAGAAGGCCCTACTAGGCGAGGCCGCCTGCTACCGAACATTTCATACGGGAGCAATCATCTCATACGGAAAAAAAAACGGTTTTTGGCTTGTAGCGGCCGAACGGAAGGAGCTAGAAGGCCTGGCTAAGTTGCATTTTTGCGATTTCACAACGGCGCATCTAACTGGCGCGGTCCCGGCGCGATCGGACTAAAGAGAAAGAAAAAAAATTTTTTTTTTTCTCGTATGGCATGATCAGTGCAAGGCCCGAGCGCTCGGCCCGAGGCGAGTCCGCCTGCTACCGAGCATTCCATACGGGAGCGATCATCTCATACGAAAAGCTCGTATGGCATGAGCAGGGCCCGGCCGGCGAAGAAGGCCCTACTAGGCGAGGCCGCCTGCTACCGAACATTTCATACGGGAGCAATCATCTCATACGGAAAAAAAAACGGTTTTTGGCTTGTAGCGGCCGAACGGAAGGAGCTAGAAGGCCTGGCTAAGTTGCATTTTTGCGATTTTACAACGGCGCATCTAACTGGCGCGGTCCCGGCGCGATCGGACTAAAGGGAAAGAAAAAAAATTTTTTTTTTTCTCGTATGGCATGATCAGTGCAAGGCCCGAGCGCTCGGCCCGAGGCGAGTCCGCCTGCTACCGAACATTCCATACGGGAGCGATCATCTCATACGAAAAGCTCGTATGGCATGAGCAGGGCCCGGCCGGCGAAGAAGGCCCTACTAGGCGAGGCCGCCTGCTACCGAACATTTCATACGGGAGCAATCATCTCATACGGAAAAAAAAACGGTTTTTGGCTTGTAGCGGCCGAACGGAAGGAGCTAGAAGGACTGGCTAAGTTGAATTTTTGCGATTTTACAACGGCGCATCTAACTGGCGCGGTCCCGGCGCGATCGGACTAAAGGGAAAGAAAAAAAATTTTTTTTTTTCTCGTATGGCATGATCAGTGCAAGGCCCGAGCGCTCGGCCCGAGGCGAGTCCGCCTGCTACCGAACATTCCATACGGGAGCGATCATCTCATACGAAAAGCTCGTATGGCATGAGCAGGGCCCGGCCGGCGAAGAAGGCCCTACTAGGCGAGGCCGCCTGCTACCGAACATTTCATACGGGAGCAATCATCTCATACGGAAAAAAAAACGGTTTTTGGCTTGTAGCGGCCGAACGGAAGGAGCTAGAAGGCCTGGCTAAGTTGAATTTTTGCGATTTTACAACGGCGCATCTAACTGGCGCGGTCCCGGCGCGATCGGACTAAAGAGAAAGAAAAAAAATTTTTTTTTTTTCTCGTATGGCATGATCAGTGCAAGGCCCGAGCGCTCGGCCCGAGGCGAGTCCGCCTGCTACCGAACATTCCATACGGGAGCGATCATCTCATACGAAAAGCTCGTATGGCATGAGCAGGGCCCGGCCGGCGAAGAAGGCCCTACTAGGCGAGGGCGCCTGCTACCGAACATTTCATACGGGAGCAATCATCTCATACGGAAAAAAAAACGGTTTTTGGCTTGTAGCGGCCGAACGGAAGGAGCTAAAAGGCCTGGCTAAGTTGCATTTTTGCGATTTTACAACGGCGCATCTAACTGGCGCGGTCCCGGCGCGATCGGACTAAAGCGAAAGAAAAAAAATTTTTTTTTTTTCTCGTATGGCATGATCAGTGCAAGGCCCGAGCGCTCGGCCCTAGGCGAGTCCGCCTGCTACCGAACATTCCATACGGGAGCGATCATCTCATACGAAAAGCTCGTATGGCATGAGCAGGGCCCGGCCGGCGAAGAAGGCCCTACTAAGCGAGGCCGCCTCCTACCAAACATTTCATACGGGAGCAATCATCTCATACGGAAAAAAAACGGTTTTTGGCTTGTAGCGGCCGAACAGAAGGAGCTAGAAGGACTGGCTAAGTTGCATTTTTGCGATTTTACAACGGCGCATATAACTGGCGCGGTCCCGGCGCGATCGGACTAAAGGGAAAGAAAAAAAATTTTTTTTTTTCTCGTATGGCATGATCAGTGCAAGGCCCGAGCGCTCGGCCCGAGGCGAGTCCGCCTGCTACCGAACATTCCATACGGGAGCGATCATCTCATACGAAAAGCTCGTATGGCATGAGCAGGGCCCGGCCGGCGAAGAAGGCCCTACTAGGCGAGGCCGCCTGCTACCGAACATTTCATACGGGAGCAATCATCTCATACGGAAAAAAAACGGTTTTTGGCTTGTAGCGGCCGAACGGAAGGAGCTAGAAGGCCTGGCTAAGTTGCATTTTTGCGATTTTACAACGGCGCATCTAACTGGCGCGGTCCCGGCGCGATCGGACTAAAGGGAAAGAAAAAAAATTTTTTTTTTTCTCGTATGGCATGATCAGTGCAAGGCCCGAGCGCTCGGCCCGAGGCGAGTCCGCCTGCTACCGAACATTCCATACGGGAGCGATCATCTCATACGAAAAGCTCGTATGGCATGAGCAGGGCCCGGCCGGCGAAGAAGGCCCTACTAGACGAGGCCGCCTGCTACCGAACATTTCATACGGGAGCAATCAACTCATACGGAAAAAAAAACGGTTTTTGGCTTGTAGCGGCCGAACGGAAGGAGCTAGAAGGCCTGGCTAAGTTGCATTTTTGCGATTTTACAACGGCGCATCTAACTGGCGCGGTCCCGGCGCGATCGGACTAAAGCGAAAGAAAAAAAATTTTTTTTTTTTCTCGTATGGCATGATCAGTGCAAGGCCCGAGCGCTCGGCCCTAGGCGAGTCCGCCTGCTACCGAACATTCCATACGGGAGCGATCATCTCATACGAAAAGCTCGTATGGCATGGGCAGGGCCCGGCCGGCGAAGAAGGCCCTACTAGGCGAGGCCGCCTGCTACCGAACATTTCATACGAGAGTAATCATCTCATACGGAAAAAAAAACGGTTTTTGGCTTGTAGCGGCCGAACGGAAGGAGCTAGAAGGACTGGCTAAGTTGAATTTTTGCGATTTTACAACGGCGCATCTAACTGGCGCGGTCCCGGCGCGATCGGACTAAAGGGAAAGAAAAAAAATTTTTTTTTTTTCTCGTATGGCATGATCAGTGCAAGGCCCGAGCGCTCGGCCCGAGGCGAGTCCGCCTGCTACCGAACATTCCATACGGGAGCGATCATCTCATACGAAAAGCTCGTATGGCATGAGCAGGGCCCGGCCGGCGAAGAAGGCCCTACTAGACGAGGCCGCCTGCTACCGAACATTTCATACGGGAGCAATCAACTCATACGGAAAAAAAAACGGTTTTTGGCTTGTAGCGGCCGAACGGAAGGAGCTAGAAGGCCTGGCTAAGTTGCATTTTTGCGATTTTACAACGGCGCATCTAACTGGCGCGGTCCCGGCGCGATCGGACTAAAGCGAAAGAAAAAAAATTTTTTTTTTTTCTCGTATGGCATGATCAGTGCAAGGCCCGAGCGCTCGGCCCTAGGCGAGTCCGCCTGCTACCGAACATTCCATACGGGAGCGATCATCTCATACGAAAAGCTCGTATGGCATGGGCAGGGCCCGGCCGGCGAAGAAGGCCCTACTAGGCGAGGCCGCCTGCTACCGAACATTTCATACGAGAGTAATCATCTCATACGGAAAAAAAAACGGTTTTTGGCTTGTAGCGGCCGAACGGAAGGAGCTAGAAGGACTGGCTAAGTTGAATTTTTGCGATTTTACAACGGCGCATCTAACTGGCGCGGTCCCGGCGCGATCGGACTAAAGGGAAAGAAAAAAAATTTTTTTTTTTTCTCGTATGGCATGATCAGTGCAAGGCCCGAGCGCTCGGCCCGAGGCGAGTCCGCCTGCTACCGAACATTCCATACGGGAGCGATCATCTCATACGAAAAGCTCGTATGGCATGAGCAGGGCCCGGCCGGCGAAGAAGGCCCTACTAGGCGAGGCCGCCTGCTACCGAACATTTCATACGGGAGCAATCATCTCATACGGAAAAAAAAAACGGTTTTTGGCTTGTAGCGGCCGAACGGAAGGAGCTAGAAGGCCTGGCTAAGTTGAATTTTTGCGATTTTACAACGGCGCATCTAACTGGCGCGGTCCCGGCGCGATCGGACTAAAGAGAAAGAAAAAAAATTTTTTTTTTTTCTCGTATGGCATGATCAGTGCAAGGCCCGAGCGCTCGGCCCGAGGCGAGTCCGCCTGCTACCGAACATTCCATACGGGAGCGATCATCTCATACGAAAAGCTCGTATGGCATGAGCAGGGCCCGGCCGGCGAAGAAGGCCCTACTAGGCGAGGCCGCCTGCTACCGAACATTTCATACGGGAGCAATCATCTCATACGGAAAAAAAAACGGTTTTTGGCTTGTAGTGGCCGAACGGAAGGAGCTAGAAGGCCTGGCTAAGTTGCATTTTTGCGATTTTACAACGGCGCATCTAACTGGCGCGGTCCCGGCGCGATCGGACTAAAGGGAAAGAAAAAAAATTTTTTTTTTTTCTCGTATGGCATGATCAGTGCAAGGCCCGAGCGTTTGGCCCGAGGCGAGTCCGCCTGCTACCGAACATTCCATACGGGAGCGATCATCTCATACGAAAAGCTCGTATGGCATGAGCAGGGCCCGGCCGGCAAAGAAGGCCCTACTAGGCGAGGCCGCCTGCTACCGAACATTTCATACGGGAGCAATCATCTCATACGGAAAAAAAAACGGTTTTTGGCTTGTAGCGGCCGAACGGAAGGAGCTAGAAGGACTGGCTAAGTTGCATTTTTGCGATTTTACAACGGCGCATCTAACTGGCGCGGTCCCGGCGCGATCGGACTAAAGGGAAAGAAAAAAAATTTTTTTTTTTTCTCGTATGGCATGATCAGTGCAAGGCCCGAGCGCTCTGCCCGAGGCGAGTCCGCCTGCTACCAAACATTCCATACGGGAGCGATCATCTCATACGAAAAGCTCGTATGGCATGAGCAGGGCCCGGCCGGCGAAGAAGGCCCTACTAGGCGAGGCCGCCTGCTACCGAACATTTCATACGGGAGCAATCATCTCATACGGAAAAAAAAACGGTTTTTGGATTGTAGCGGCCGAACGGAAGAAGCTAGAAGGCTTGGCTAAGTTGCATTTTTGCGATTTTACAACGGCGCATCTAACTGGCGCGGTCCCGGCGCGATCGGACTAAAGGGAAAGAAAAAAAATTTTTTTTTTCTCGTATGGCATGATCAGTGCAAGGCCCGAGCGCTCGGCCCGAGGCGACTCCGCCTGCTACCGAACATTCCATACGGGAGCGATCATCTCATACGAAAAGCTCGTATGGCATGAGCAGGGCCCGGCCGGCGAAGAAGGCCCTACTAGGCGAGGCCGCCTGCTACCGAACATTTCATACGGGAGCAATCATCTCATACGGAAAAAAAAACGGTTTTTGGCTTGTAGCGGCCGAACGGAAAGAGCTAGAAGGCCTGGCTAAAATGCATTTTTGCGATTTTACAACGGCGCATCTAACTGGCGCGGTCCCGGCGCGATCGGACTAAAGGGAAAGAAAAAAAATTTTTTTTTTTCTCGTATGGCATGATCAGTGCAAGGCCCGAGCGCTCGGCCCGAGGCGAGTCCGCCTGCTACCGAACATTCCATACGGGAGCGATCATCTCATACGAAAAGCTCGTATGGCATGAGCAGGGCCCGGCCGGCGAAGAAGGCCCTACTAGGCGAGGCCGCCTGCTACCGAACATTTCATACGGGAGCAATCATCTCATACGGGAAAAAAAACGGTTTTTGGCTTGTAGCGGCCGAACGGAAGGAGCTAGAAGGCCTGGCTAAGTTGCATTTTTGCGATTTTACAACGGCGCATCTAACTGGCGCGGTCCCGGCGCGATCGGACTAAAGGGAAAGAAAAACAATTTTTTTTTTTTCTCGTATGGCATGATCAGTGCAAGGCCCGAGCGCTCGGCCCGAGGCGAGTCCGCCTGCTACCGAACATTCCATACGGGAGCGATCATCTCATACGAAAAGCTCGTATGGCATGAGCAGGGCCCGGCCGGCGAAGAAGGCCCTACTAGGCGAGGCCGCCTGCTACCGCACATTTCATACGGGAGCAATCATCTCATACGGAAAAAAAAACGGTTTTTGGCTTGTAGCGGCCGAACGGAAGGAGCTAGAAGGCCTGGCTAAGTTGCATTTTTGCGATTTTACAACGGCGCATCTAACTGGCGCGGTCCCGGCGCGATCGGACTAAAGGGAAAGAAAAAAAATTTTTTTTTTTCTCGTATGGCATGATCAGTGCAAGGCCCGAGCGCTCGGCCCGAGGCGAGTCCGCCTGCTACCGAACATTCCATACGGGAGCGATCATCTCATACAAAAAGCTCGTATGGCATGAGCAGGGCCCGGCCGGCGAAGAAGGCCCTACTAGGCGAGGCCGCCTGCTACCGAACATTTCATACGGGAGCAATCATCTCATACGGAAAAAAAACGGTTTTTGGCTTGTAGCGGCCGAACGGAAGGAGCTAGAAGGCCTGGCTTAGTTGCATTTTTGCGATTTTACAACGGCGCATCTAACTGGCGCGGTCCCGGCGCGATCGGACTAAAGGGAAAGAAAAAAAATTTTTTTTTTTCTCGTATGGCATGATCAGTGCAAGGCCCGAGCGCTCGGCCCGAGGCGAGTCCGCCTGCTACCGAACATTCCATACGGGAGCGATCATCTCATACGAAAAGCTCGTATGGCATGAGCAGGGCCCGGCCGGCGAAGAAGGCCCTACTAGGCGAGGCCGCCTGCTACCGAACATTTCATACGGGAGCAATCATCTCATACGGAATAAAAAACGGTTTTTGGCTTGTAGCGGCCGAACGGAAGGAGCTAGAAGGCCTGGCTTAGTTGCATTTTTGCGATTTTACAACGGCGCATCTAACTGGCGCGGTCCCGGCGCGATCGGACTAAAGGGAAAGAAAAAAAATTTTTTTTTTTCTCGTATGGCATGATCAGTGCAAGGCCCGAGCGCTCGGCCCGAGGCGAGTCCGCCTGCTACCGAACATTCCATACGGGAGCGATCATCTAATACGAAAAGCTCGTATGGCATGAGCAGGGCCCGGCCGGCGAAGAAGGCCCTACTAGGCGAGGCCGCCTGCTACCGAACATTTCATACGGGAGCAATCATCTCATACGGAAAAAAAAACGGTTTTTGGCTTGTAGCGGCCGAACGGAAGGAGCTAGAAGGCCTGGCTAAGTTGCATTTTTACGATTTTACAACGGCGCATCTAACTGGCGCGGTCCCGGCGCGATCGGACTAAAGGGAAAGAAAAAAAATTTTTTTTTTTCTCGTATGGCATGATCAGTGCAAGGCCCGAGCGCTCGGCCCGAGGCGAGTCCGCCTGCTACCGAACATTCCATACGGGAGCGATCATCTCATACGAAAAGCTCGTATGGCATGAGCAGGGCCCGGCCGGCGAAGAAGGCCCTACTAGGCGAGGCCGCCTGCTACCGAACATTTCATACGGGAGCAATCATCTCATACGGAAAAAAAAAACGGTTTTTGGCTTGTAGTGGCCGAACGGAAGGAGCTAGAAGGCCTGGCTAAGTTGCATTTTTGCGATTTTACAACGGCGCATCTAACTGGCGCGGTCCCGGCGCGATCGGACTAAAGGGAAAAAGAAAATTTTTTTTTCTTTCTCGTATGGCATGATCAGTGCAAGGCCCGAGCGCTCGGCCCGAGGCGAGTCCGCCTGCTACCGAACATTCCATACGGGAGCGATCATCTCATACGAAAAGCTCGTATGGCATGAGCAGGGCCCGGCCGGCGAAGAAGGCCCTACTAGGCGAGGCCGCCTGCTACCGAACATTTCATACGGGAGCAATCATCTCATACGGAAAAAAAAACGGTTTTTGGCTTGTAGCGGCCGAACGGAAGGAGCTAGAAGGCCTGGCTTAGTTGCATTTTTGCGATTTTACAACGGCGCATCTAACTGGCGCGGTCCCGGCGCGATCGGACTAAAGGGAAAGAAAAAAAATTTTTTTTTTTTCTCGTATGGCATGATCAGTGCAAGGCCCGAGCGCGCACCCGCAACACAAGACGGCGACGGTACAGGAGGCGGTTCATTCGTAAAACGAGGTGATGGTAGTAAAGGAGGGAAGATTCATTCGTAACAAAGGTATATATATATATATATATATATATATATATATATATATAGTAAAGAAGGCGATTCATTCATAAAATTCCAATTCTGCTCCAACGGGGTACAAAAAGTGGTATCTGCTATTCAGAGTGAACCGAACATTTCCAGTCCTCCGACCGAGCCGTAGGCTGTCCGTTACTATGCGAACATGCGAAAGTATTGTTGTCGCTTCCGCTTTTCCAATTCTGCTCCAACGGGGTACAAAAAGTGGTATCTGCTATTCAGAGTGAACCGAACATTTCCAGTCCTCCGACCGAGCCGTAGGCTGTCCGTTACTATGCGAACATGCGAAAGTATTGTTGTCGCTTCCGCTTTTCCAATTCTGCTCCAACGGGGTACAAAAAGTGGTATCTGCTATTCAGAGTGAACCGAACATTTCCAGTCCTCCGACCGAGCCGTAGGCTGTCCGTTACTATGCGAACATGCGAAAGTATTGTTGTCGCTTCCGCTTTTCCAATTCTGCTCCAACGGGGTACAAAAAGTGGTATCTGCTATTCAGAGTGAACCGAACATTTCCAGTCCTCCGACCGAGCCGTCGTAGGCTGTCAACCATCCCTCGCCGACTATAAATATGCATTGGAGTGGCAAGTATTGTTGTCGTGTCGACTTGACAGATACCTAGCGGTGCCGACAAAATATCGAATGTCATTGTTTTGTCTTTTACAAAGCTCAAAGTGCTTTTAACCTACCCTGACCTGACCTAACCTAACACACACACACACTAGGAGTGGAAAGTATTGTTGTCGTGCCGACTTTTCTAAATCCAGTTTTCACCGGATTTGAACGTTTGTAGGCTTCCTGAACCCAAAAAAGCTTTTTCCGTGGTCGTGAGTGGAAAGTATTGTTGTCGCGTCGACTTTTCGAAACCTAATTTTCACCGGATCTATACGTTTGTAGGCCTCCTGAACCAAAAAAAAGTCTTTTCCGTGGTCGTGGGTGGAAAGTATTGTTGTCGCGTCGACTTTTCGAAACCTAATTTTCACCGGATCTATACGTTTGTAGGCCTCCTGAACCCAAAAAATTCACAGAAGGGGTTAGTAACCGGTCTTTTCCGTGATCGTGAGTGGAAAGTATTGTTGTCGCGTCGACTTTTCGGAATCTAATTTTCAACGGATATGTACGTTTGTAGGCCTCCTGAACCCAAAAAAATCAAGGGGGTAGTAACCGGCCTTTCCCGTGGTCGTGAGTGGAAAGTATTGTTGTCGCGTCGACTTTTCGAAATCTAATTTTCACCGGATCTATACGTTTGTAGACCTCCTGAACCCAAAAAAATCAAGGAGGGGTAGTAGCCGGCCTTTTCCGTGGTCGTGAGTGGAAAGTATTGTTGTCGCGTCGACTTTTCGAGAACGAGTTTTCACCACAACTATACGTTTTTAGGCCCCCTGAACCCAACCTAACCTAATCTAACTCAGACACGCACGCACACACCCCCGCACGACGCTTAGTTCACTTTTTACCCCGTTGTTATATTTTTTGTACGACGGTTAGTTTACAAGTTATCGGCGATTTTGTTTTTTTCAAGGTCACTGTTTTTCCAAGTCCACCAAGTCAATCAATGTGTGTGTGTGTGTGTGTGTGTGTGTGTGTACGTTTTTCTCGATAACCAACCGTCCGATCGAGCTGGAAACGCCACCATTCTTTTTAGTTTTTAATTCTCTACAACATAGGCCTGTTTTTGTGCCGGCCACTCTTCTAAAATAGTTCCGTCGAAAAAGTTTTTTTCAAATTTCGGCCTCGGTATGCTTCCGAGACAGAAGTGTACGAAACAAAACTTGTAAGCAATCGAAAGACCTACAGTTTGGCGTAATCGATTTTATGTACCGAGCGTTCCTTAGTGCGTGACAGTTTTTCGCCTATATCTCGGTTACGGAGCGTCTTTTCGCGATTCCGATGAATTTTCACATTAATCGGCCGTTGTCTCCACGACGGGCCGGTCAAAACCGAGCTAGCTAGCCCGGAAATAGCTTAAACAGCGATTTTAGCTATATTTTTCGAGATTTCGGCTTAAATAGGGCTCGTGGAGTAAAAGTCACATAAGCGAGTTGTAGAGAATCAAAAGAGCTACAACTTTTGTTGTGGTCGTTTTTTTGTACGACGCTTGGTTCACAAGATATTCGTCAAATCGCTTAAATGCTCAATGTTCCAAGCGTGCCTTTTAGCGAAACAGTTCTTCGCCTATATCTCGGTAACGGTTGGTCCGATTGAGCTGGAAACGCCACCATTCCTTTTCTTTTTCAATTGTCAACAACATAGGCTAGTTTTTGTGCCGGCCACTCTTCTAGAATAGCTAAAAAAGAGATTTCGAAAAGTCGACACGAAAACAATACTTTCCGCTCCCGTACGTGTTCACGGTCGGCAAGCGAAGGTTAAATAAAGCGACCCGTAACACAAGCGCGCACCCGCAACACAAGACGGCGACGGTACAGGAGGCGGTTTATTCGTAAAACGAGGTGATAGTTGTAAAGGAGGGGAGATTCATTCATTAAATTGTATATATATATAAATATATGTAGTAAAGAAGGCGATTCATTCATAAAACGAGGTGATGGTAGTAAAGGAGGGAAGATTCATTCGTAACAAAGGTATATATATATATATATATATATAGTAAAGAAGGCGATTCATTCATAAAATTCCAATTCTGCTCCAACGGGGTACAAAAAGTGGTATCTGCTATTCAGAGTGAACCGAACATTTCCAGTCCTCCGACCGAGCCGTAGGCTGTCCGTTACTATGCGAACATGCGAAAGTATTGTTGTCGCTTCCGCTTTTCCAATTCTGCTCCAACGGGGTACAAAAAGTGGTATCTGCTATTCAGAGTGAACCGAACATTTCCAGTCCTCCGACCGAGCCGTCGTAGGCTGTCAACCATCCCTCGCCGACTATAAATATGCATTGGAGTGGCAAGTATTTTTTTTTTTCTCGTATGGCATGATCAGTGCAAGGCCCGAGCGCTCGGCCCGAGGCGAGTCCGCCTGCTACCGAACATTCCATACGGGAGCGATCATCTCATACGAAAAGCTCGTATGGCATGAGCAGGGCCCGGCCGGCGAAGAAGGCCCTACTAGGCGAGGCCGCCTGCTACCGAACATTTCATACGGGAGCAATCATCTCATACGGGAAAAAAAAACGGTTTTTGGCTTGTAGCGGCCGAACGGAAGGAGCTAGAAGGCCTGGCTAAGTTGCATTTTTGCGATTTTACAACGGCGCATCTAACTGGCGCGGTCCCGGCGCGATCGGACTAAAGGGAAAGAAAAAAAATTTTTTTTTTTTCTCGTATGGCATGATCAGTGCAAGGCCCGAGCGCTCGGCCCGAGGCGAGTCCGCCTGCTACCGAACATTCCATACGGGAGCGATCATCTCATACGAAAAGCTCGTATGGCATGAGCAGGGCCCGGCCGGCGAAGAAGGCCCTACTAGGCGAGGCCGCCTGCTACCGAACATTTCATACGGGAGCAATCATCTCATACGGAAAAAAAAAACGGTTTTTGGCTTGTAGCGGCCGAACGGAAGGAGCTAGAAGGCCTGGCTAAGTTGCATTTTTGCGATTTTACAACGGCGCATCTAACTGGCGCGGTCCCGGCGCGATCGGACTAAAGGGAAAGAAAAAAAATTTTTTTTTTTTTCCGTATGGCATGATCAGTGCAAGTCCCGAGCGCTCGGCCCGAGGCGAGTCCGCCTGCTACCGAACATTCCATACGGGAGCGATCATCTCATACGAAAAGCTCGTATGGCATGAGCAGGGCCCGGCCGGCGAAGAAGGCCCTACTAGGCGAGGCCGCCTGCTACCGAACATTTCATACGGGAGCAATCATCTCATACGGAAAAAAAAACGGTTTTTGGCTTGTAGCGGCCGAACGGAAGGAGCTAGAAGCCCTGGCTAAGTTGCATTTTTGCGATTTTACAACGGCGCATCTAACTGGCGCGGTCCCGGCGCGATCGGACTAAAGGGAAAGAAAAAAAATTTTTTTTTTTTCTCGTATGGCATGATCAGTGCAAGGCCCGAGCGCGCACCCGCAACACAAGACGGCGACGGTACAGGAGGCGGTTCATTCGTAAAACGAGGTGATGGTAGTAAAGGAGGGAAGATTCATTCGTAACAAAGGTATATATATATATATATATATATATATATATTGTAAAGAAGGCGATTCATTCATAAAATTCCAATTCTGCTCCAACGGGGTACAAAAAGTGGTATCTGCTATTCAGAGTGAACCGAACATTTCCAGTCCTCCGACCGAGCCGTCGTAGGCTGTCAACCATCCCTCGCCGACTATAAATATGCATTGGAGTGGCAAGTATTGTTGTCGTGTCGACTTGACAGATACCTAGCGGTGCCGACAAAATATCGAATGTCATTGTTTTGTCTTTTACAAAGCTCAAAGTGCTTTTAACCTACCCTGACCTGACCTAACCTAACACACACACACACTAGGAGTGGAAAGTATTGTTGTCGAGCCGACTTTTCTAAATCCAGTTTTCACCGGATTTGAACGTTTGTAGGCCTCCTGAACCAAAAAAAAGTCTTTTCCGTGGTCGTGGGTGGAAAGTATTGTTGTCGCGTCGACTTTTCGAAACCTAATTTTTACCGGATCTATACGTTTGTAGGCCTCCTGAACCCAAAAAATTCACAGGGGGGGTTAGTAACCGGTCTTTTCCGTGATCGTGAGTGGAAAGTATTGTTGTCGCGTCGACTTTTCGGAATCTAATTTTCAACGGATATGTACGTTTGTAGGCCTCCTGAACCCAAAAAAATCAAGGGGGTAGTAACCGGCCTTTCCCGTGGTCGTGAGTAAAAAGTATTGTTGTCGCGTCGACTTTTCGAAATCTAATTTTCACCGGATCTATACGTTTGTAGACCTCCTGAACCCAAAAAAATCAAGGGGGGTAGTAGCCGGCCTTTTCCGTGGTCGTGAGTGGAAAGTATTGTTGTCGCGTCGACTTTTCGAGAACGAGTTTTCACCACAACTATACGTTTTTAGGCCCCCTGAACCCAACCTAACCTAATCTAACTCAGACACGCACGCACACACCCCCGCACGACGCTTAGTTTACTTTTTACCCCGTTGTTATATTTTTTGTACGACGGTTAGTTTACAAGTTATCGGCGATTTTGTTTTTTTCAAGGTCACTGTTTTTTCCAAGTCCACCAAGTCAATCAATGTGTGTGTGTGTGTGTGTGTGTACGTTTTTCTCGATAACCAACCGTCCGATCGAGCTGGAAACGCCACCATTCTTTTTAGTTTTTAATTCTCTACAACATAGGCCTGTTTTTGTGCCGGCCACTCTTCTAAAATAGTTCCGTCGAAAAAGTTCTTTTCAAATTTCGGCCTCGGTATGCTTCCGAGACAGAAGTGTACGAAACAAAACTTGTAGGCAATCGAAAGACCTACAGTTTGGCGTAATCGATTTTATGTACCGAGCGTTCCTTAGTGCGTGACAGTTTTTCGCCGATATTTAGGTTACGGAGCGTCTTTTCGCGATTCCGATGAATTTTCACATTAATCGGCCGTTGTCTCCACGACGGGCCGGTCAAAACCGAGCTAGCTAGCCCGGAAATAGCTTAAACAGCGATTTTAGCTATATTTTTCGAGATTTCGGCTTAAATAGGGCTCGTGGAGTAAAAGTCACATACGCGAGTTGTAGAGAATCAAAAGAGCTACAACTTTTGTTTTAGTCGTTTTTTTGTACGACGCTTGGTTCACAAGATATTCGTCAAATCGCTTAAATGCTCAATGTTCCAAGCGTTCCTTTTAGCGAAACAGTTCTTCGCCTATATCTCGGTAACGGTTGGTTCGATCGAGCTGGAAACGCCACCATTCCTTTTCTTTTTCAATTCTCAACAACATAGGCTAGTTTTTGTGCCGGCCACTCTTCTAGAATAGCTAAAAAAGAGATTTCGAAAAGTCGACACGAAAACAATACTTTCCGCTCCCGTACGTGTTCACGGTCGGCAAGCGAAGGTTAAATAAAGCGACCCGTAACACAAGCGCGCACCCGCAACACAAGACGGCGACGGTACAGGAGGCGGTTCATTCGTAAAACGAGGTGATAGTTGTAAAGGAGGGGAGATTCATTCATTAAATTGTATATATATATATATATATATGTAGTAAAGAAGGCGATTCATTCATAAAACGAGGTGATGGTAGTAAAGGAGGGAAGATTCATTCGTAACAAAGGTATATATATATATATATATATATATATAGTAAAGAAGGCGATTTATTCATAAAATTCCAATTCTGCTCCAACGGGGTACAAAAAGTGGTATCTGCTATTCAGAGTGAACCGAACATTTCCAGTCCTCCGACCGAGCCGTCGTAGGCTGTCAACCATCCCTCGCCGACTATAAATATGCATTGGAGTGGCAAGTATTGTTGTCGTGTCGACTTTACAGATACCTAGCGGTGCCGACAAAATATCGAATGTCATTGTTTTGTATTTTACAAAGCTCAAAGTGCTTTTAACCTACCCTGACCTGACCTAACCTAACACACACACACACTAGGAGTGGAAAGTATTGTTGTCGTGCCGACTTTTCTAAACCCAGTTTTCACCGGATTTGAACGTTTGTAGGCTTCCTGAACCCAAAAAAGCTTTTTCCGTGGTCGTGAGTGGAAAGTATTGTTGTCGCGTCGACTTTTCGAAACCTAATTTTCACCGGATCTATACGTTTGTAGGCCTCCTGAACCCAAAAAAAGTCTTTTCCGTGGTCGTGAGTGGAAAGTATTGTTGTCGCGTCGACTTTTCGAAACCTAATTTTTACCGGATCTATACGTTTGTAGGCCTCCTGAACCCAAAAAATTCACAGGGGGGGTTAGTAACCGGTCTTTTCCGTGATCGTGAGTGTGGAAAGTATTGTTGTCGCGTCGACTTTTCGGAATCTAATTTTCACCGGATCTATACGTTTGTAGGCCTCCTGAACCAAAAAAAAGTCTTTTCCGTGGTCGTGGGTGGAAAGTATTGTTGTCGCGTCGACTTTTCGAAACCTAATTTTCACCGGATCTATACGTTTGTAGGCCTCCTGAACCCAAAAAATTCACAGGGGGGGGTTAGTAACCGGTCTTTTCCGTGATCGTGAGTGGAAAGTATTGTTGTCGCGTCGACTTTTCGGAATCTAATTTTCAACGGATATGTACGTTTGTAGGCCTCCTGAACCCAAAAAAATCAAGGGGGTAGTAACCGGCCTTTCCCGTGGTCGTGAGTGGAAAGTATTGTTGTCGCGTCGACTTTTCGAAATCTAATTTTCACCGGATCTATACGTTTGTAGACCTCCTGAACCCAAAAAAATCAAGGGGGGGTAGTAGCCGGCCTTTTCCGTGGTCGTGAGTGGAAAGTATTGTTGTCGCGTCGACTTTTCGAGAACGAGTTTTCACCACAACTATACGTTTTTAGGCCCCCTGAACCCAACCAAACCTAATCTAACTCAGACACGCACGCACACACCCCCGCACGACGCTTAGTTTACTTTTTACCCCGTTGTTATATTTTTTGTACGACGGTTAGTTTACAAGTTATCGGCGATTTTGTTTTTTTCAAGGTCACTGTTTTTCCAAGTCCACCAAGTCAATCAATGTGTGTGTGTGTGTGTGTGTGTGTGTGTGTGTGTGTGTGTACGTTTTTCTCGATAACCAACCGTCCGATCGAGCTGGAAACGCCACCATTCTTTTTAGTTTTTAATTCTCTACAACATAGGCCTGTTTTTGTGCCGGCCACTCTTCTAAAATAGTTCCGTCGAAAAAGTTTTTTTCAAATTTCGGCCTCGGTATGCTTCCGAGACAGAAGTGTACGAAACAAAACTTGTAAGCAATCGAAAGACCTACAGTTTGGCGTAATCGATTTTATGTACCGAGCGTTCCTTAGTGCGTGACAGTTTTTCGCCGATATCTCGGTTACGGAGCGTCTTTTCGCGATTCCGATGAATTTTCACATTAATCGGCCGTTGTCTCCACGACGGGCCGGTCAAAACCGAGCTAGCTAGCCCGGAAATAGCTTAAACAGCGATTTTAGCTATATTTTTCGAGATTTCGGCTTAAATAGGGCTCGTGGAGTAAAAGTCACATAAGCGAGTTGTAGAGAATCAAAAGAGCTACAACTTTTGTTGTGGTCGTTTTTTTGTACGACGCTTGGTTCACAAGATATTCGTCAAATCGCTTAAATGCTCAATGTTCCAAGCGTTCCTTTTAGCGAAACAGTTCTTCGCCTATATCTCGGTAACGGTTGGTCCGATCGAGCTGGAAACGCCACCATTCCTTTTCTTTTTCAATTCTCAACAACATAGGCTAGTTTTTGTGCCGGCCACTCTTCTAGAATAGCTAAAAAAGAGATTTCGAAAAGTCGACACGAAAACAATACTTTCCGCTCCCGTACGTGTTCACGGTCGGCAAGCGAAGGTTAAATAAAGCGACCCGTAACACAAGCGCGCACCCGCAACACAAGACGGCGACGGTACAGGAGGCGGTTCATTCGTAAAACGAGGTGATAGTTGTAAAGGAGGGGAGATTCATTCATTAAATTGTATATATATATATATATATGTAGTAAAGAAGGCGATTCATTCATAAAACGAGGTGATGGTAGTAAAGGAGGGAAGATTCATTCGTAACAAAGGTATATATATAAAAATATGTACATATAAAAAATAAAAATATGTATATATATAAAAATATGTATATATATATACATCCCGCTAACAATTCCGCGTCCTTTCAAAAAGCGTGCATTTCGCACATCGCTTATTTGAAGAGTATATTCAACTTTGATGAGAGTATATAGGGTATTTGTTACACTTACACCCTGAGTTTTGGTATTGGTTTGTCCTGATATTGAAAATTGAGCATTTTTCAATTTTATTCACTGTGCTATCAATTCAGACTCCTTTCGGATTACCGACAATTTCGCGTCCGTACAAATTACCGACAATTTCGCGTCCGGCATCGTTCCCGCTATTATGACTTACAGCCTGCAACAGTGTAAACGATGTTGCTATGTCGTACCGGCACGTGTACTGTAGCATTTGCCACTTCTACGTGTGTACTGATTGTAGTTAAATACTCACATCTCACCCTAGTACTTCTCCACACAAGACCATCGTATGAAAACAATTCGTTCTCGGACGGAATCCAATCCAGTCATCAAAATAATTTATTATTTGTTGCCTATTATTTTGAAATGTATTTTAAATAGGTACTTATTTTAAATCAATGTAAAACCAGAATAATTAGAGAAAGTATATTTTTTATTTGTTAAAATTAATTATTTAAAATATCCTAATTGTTACAAATACAGTCAAACCTCCTCATTCGAAATCCTCCCTAAATCGAATGTAATTGTATGCTATCCCCTTCAAAAATCCTCCTTAATATGAATTAAATTACCTCCCTATTCGAAAATTTTCGAGAGTTTGTGGTCATATATATTGTATCAATACATTTTTTTATACATTATTAATAAAATAATTACAAAATTTCCAATTTACACATTGTACACGATTTATAATGAAGCATGCGTTAAAATCACGACCATAAGGACACAGTAAGCGTAGTACAAAACTACAAAAAGCTTTAGAAAAAACTGAAAATGCAGTTAATTTTTAAGTTAGAAGAAACCAGGCAGAACACAAACAATTACACTTCTTACAAAACTTTATTGTCACAAAACCTTACGACCAAATAAGGACATAGCAAGCGTAGTTCAAAGCTACAATACGCATCAGGAAATATTGAAAATTCAGTTAATTTTTAAGTCAGAGGAAACCAGATGAAAGCAAAAAAAAATATTAGTTAGGCTAAATTAGTAATGCAGTCTTTCCTTCTTTTGTGTACGATTTTTGTACAAACTGGGTAAAAGTACCGTAGCTGTATTCATTCACATTAAGCAATATTTTACTCGTTAAAATTTCTAAAATTTTCTGTACCTAATTTATTTTTCATTTTCTATAGGCCGACCTAACTTTTCGTTTGTAGTTTGTTGTACTGTTTACGCGTATCCCGATTTTATTTTACTCTGTTTTTTATGTCGTTTTTTCAATAATTTGTCATATCGTTCTTATAAGTAGACTATTCTTTTGCTTTTGAGTACTAATAGAGTTTGTAATACCAAAACATGCCCTTAATTCTTAATCACAGTATTATGTAAACCCTGTGGTGAATGAAGTGAAGGTGTCATTTTCAGAGGGGAAAATATGTGCTTTGCAAAGGGCCCTGCATGCTAATAAGCGTACTTTTCCGTTCAGTGAGGAAGGTAATTGTAAACCACCTCACTTCTCGTTTTACTTAGTAAAACCTCTACAGGTTCAAACCAGCCTTTCGGCTGATGACCTAAACAACACAAGTAAAATAATATTTGTAAAAAACTTTCCTCAATCAAATTGGTGGTCTATTAATAATTTTGACTTTTGTAATTTAATATTTTATGGAAGTACATGAATTTTATTAAAACGTGCAATTTTTAAGTACATTTTTTGTTTCAATATTTTACCTCTGTAAATCGAAATCAGCCGGTTCCATCAGATTCGAATCAGGGAGGTTCGACTGTAATTACTATAATATGATCAATTAGTAGACAATGCAATTAAAATATTTACTTAGTTGACCAAATTATGTAATTGTAAAGCGAAATAATTTGTTCAATATTCAAATGGAGTACCATTCACCCATTGTCTTTTCGGTGTTCAAATGATTTCATCATCATCATCTGTTAAGGATTAGGCTCAATGGCCTGTTCCAGTATCCATCTCTTTTTAGGTCTTCCCAAGCCTCGCTTCTCTCTAGGTTTATATTTCCATGTTTTAGTGACTGAATCAAAATGATTTTATAAATTATACAAAAGTGCGATGGCCAGTAAAATTTCTACAACATTTGAAATGCAGTCCGGCTCAGCCATAGTTTGTATTTTTATTCTTGTTCCTCAAGTAATGGTAATCTTTGATCTTCAACAAAGTATACATTACATTAATAATTCTCGTATCCAGCTGTTTTGTACACGTTGAAGTTTATCCTTTAACAGGCCATTTCCAAGATTATTTTTCGGCTAAACAACTTTCAGTCATAGTCTTCCAAACCCTGATATTTTTCTCTGCATTTTCTTTTAAATTATTTAGTGTTATAAAAGCCATGGTGGCCACTTTTTGTTGATATTCTTTTGGTTTCTAGTACTTTATTTACATCGTCAACCAACCACCCAATCTGAGAATCATTAGTACATATAATGAAATAAATAAACCTTATTGTAACGTAAAATAATGTGCATTATTTTTGACAAGTCAAAATGCTTGGGATAAGGAAGTGGAAGGTTATACTATTGCACAGAAGACAAAAAGGAGACAGACAAGGCATTCACTTGGAGAGGCCAAGAAAAACTATGTGAAACCTTGACCAGGACAGCCAAACAATATGCTAGGACCAATTGATTACAAACGAATTCTTAATAGTGTACAGTGTCCATATTCATAATTCAACTTGATAGTTGATCATTAAAAATGTTCATCATTATAATTAACAAAAAACAAGATAAAAAGTAATTATATGACGGAATAATTCGAACATTATTTGATTTTTTAAACATACATTTGAAAAAGTTTAAGTGTGACTAAATTAAAAACAAATCCTACAAATAGACAAAACACCTTATATACTCGAGTAACCCCCGCCTTCGAATAAGCCCCGCACCACGATTTTATGGACCGAAAATCGAAAAACATAACTTATGTAGACTATTTTCTAATATGATACAAAAAACGAGACACCCGATGTCTTCAAATATGAAGTATTGATTACAACCATTTAAAAAATGGTTTTTAAAAAAAAGACGTAACGTTGTATTTTAAATGTGAGAATTTGTAAACATGATAAATACTCAAAGGTATTGGTACGCTAAGTACCTTATTTTTAGGCGTTTTAGGGCGTAGCAGTAGGATTTGATTATATAGCAGACACGTTCCTTAATACGCCTGTCCCAGGATAGTTTGCTACCTAATATTAATTCTAAAAATTTTGTAACTTACCTGTTACAAAAGATTTTGATATATTGTCATTAATGGCGATATTCTTACTTTGGTTACTTATTTCCTTACGAACAGTGAAGCATTTGGCCACAGTTTTATCTGAGTTGAGAACTAGATTATTTTTTGCATCCAGTCTACAACCTTACTTCAAGCTTCTTTAGTTTTAAACCTTGTTCATGGTTTTCATCTTCGAGAGATATTGTCGTATCATCAGCAAATAATATAACATTGAAGGAGGCAAGAAAATCAGCGAGATCGTAAATAAAAATTAGAAATAGCAAGGGTCTTAAAATTCTAACTCGTTGAACTCCCCTTTTAACTTATATAAAATTGTATATGTATTTTGTTTAAACTTTGCAATGATTGGATGGCAATTCAACCCTCTAATGTCCCTCTAATACCATACACCTCAATTTTTTATGGGTAAATCATACGGGACACGGTCAAAAGCTTTATAAAAATCAAAAAATAAATAACATAGGTTTGTTTTTGCTAACGATTAATTTCAATAACTTCTTCAGTATCAGGAAATTACAGTCTCTGTTGACCTACACTTTCAGAACTCGTGTTGGATTTTTGCGAGTGTACTGAATTTACTTTAAAAAAATCGACTAATCTACTCTCTTATCAATTCATTATCTTTTGTAAAAAAATGTTCGCCGTTTTGTAAGCATTTTCTCGATGTGGGTATCCTTTAAATTATCGATTTAAATTTACTCGCCCAAGTGACGGAATAAAATGCATGTTCTGATTGTCAGTGGCAACTGCCTTTGATAATATAATAGTACTGTAAGGGGTTGCACATAACAGGCAGGTGGAGTGTTAAATTGTTTGCATTCGATTTGCTTGTTCCAGGACTAAAAAAAATTTAGTCCTGTTTTTATCACATGGTAAGCCAAACATATGACTGAAGTATTTAATAACAGAAGAGGTACAAGTGTAAAAGATACTTGTCAGAGTTATATCTCCTCTGAGCGTAATGAATTTCATTATGCAGCCAGACCCTGTGGTGAATAACGTGAGGTGTGTCATTTGCAGGGTGGAAAATAGGTGCTTTTCAGACGGCCTGGCATACTGATAAGCATATTTTTCAACTCGGCGAGGAAGACAATTGTAAACCACCTCACTCATTGTTTTACTTAGCTAAACCTGTAGAAGTTCAAACCAGGACTGTAAAGTTGGCCCCCATACAAAAATTTCAAAAATTAACTTGTAAAATTGATCGGTCTACGTTTCTACCGGATTATTCCGGAAAATTTTTTGTTTGTTCCGTCCAAAGAAGTGAAAAAACGCCGGGAGGGGCTAACTTCACACTGGCCTCCTCCCGCTCAACTTTTTAAATTGTTTTTGGACTTCAGGGATAGACCTTCGTTTGTTTCGGATGGTCTCGAAAAATATTTTGTTAGTTCCATTCAAGTAAGCGAGAAATCGAGAAGAACTGGGTGGTGCTAATTTCACACTTATCCCCCTGTAAAAGTTTTTTACATAGATTGACAGCCCTTCGTTTGTTCCGGATCATATCGCAAACATTTTGTTTTTCCCGTTCAAATTTTCTAGAAAATCAAAGCAAACTTTGTTCAGATTTTGTAAGAGAAAAAAGGAAAAAACTGAATGGGTGTACTTTATTCTAGCCTTAACATTTTTTTTCTGAAATCTGTAATCTCTGTCCAGAATTTTATAATGAAAGAAAATCGGTCCAGAATAAATATTAAAATATGCCTACTTGTTTCAGGTCTGTCTAGTAAAGTTTGCTATTTCCCTAATTTCTTAGTTTAATTTTTTATCGCATTGTTTTTAAGCAAAAAACAAGGCTAATAATAATCTACTCCTAGTCCAATTTTCATTTTTTATATTTTAGAAAAAGTTTTTTCTCTTTAATGTTTTATTTACCTACTGTAAAACTGCTAAAATTAGTAATTGGGGCGACATATTACATGATATGAAATAGCATTATGGAAGTGTACTTAGAATGATTTTGCAGAGTGAGTGGGCAAACAGCAAAATGCGCATTCTTTTTCCACATCGTAAGCGTAATCAGGAAATATTTGATGAACAATTGTCAGGTGGTGTAATGTCAAAAAAGCGCGAAATAACATGTTAAAAATTCTTAAACAAATTTTTGTTTTGTTTTATCCGTAATGCGTGTAGGTTGCAATTTGTTCGATTGAGAACAATAAGCAACCCCATGACCCAATGATATGTATGACGTTTAAATGAGCTGTAGTCTCGTACATACCCAGGCCGACCATTCCTGAGAGAGTATGGTTAATTGACCCTCAACCATCAAAGTACATTGGTAACCACTGTCTAGTATTCAAATTCGTATAAAAGAACCAATTATACAATATACTAGGATTTAAACTAGGAACCTCCGTCTCCGAAAATCAGCTGTCAAAAAGTCAGCTAAACAGCTGAATTGCGGCGACGACTTTTCTTCTAGACTAGACCAACCCGTTGGTTACTAAACGAACGACGTAAACAAATTACTAAAGGATTTGTTCATGGATTCGTTGATAGTGGGTTTATGCCTAATTTGAAAAAAGAAACCAAAGCGGCGTGCGATGGACTCATGTATGGAAGGCGACAGAACGGCGGAGAACAACTCTTCAAAATTGCGTATAATATACGTTGTGTATACAATGCGTTTAGAAAGATATCCTGCCAGCCATAACAATAATTTAATCCTGACACTACTATGCGCAGCACCGGTTTCCTTCCAGGATAGTTTGTCAACCCAAAAAATCGTCTATCGGAAATGAGAGTTTTTTAATTCTATCAAAAAATATATAATCATTTTTAATTTAATTATATTACTTATATCAAATAATTTGCCGAATAATATTTATTTGAATGTTTAGTAAACTAGATTGTGAGTTATGAAAGAATTGTAATTCAATGATTAATAAAAATTTGTTTTTATTATTCTTTTAAACTTTTTTTCTTAACATAATACAATATTTATTTATAACTTGTTTTGTCTTTTTTCTTAACCGGTGGACGCGAATATGATAGCAGATGTGAAACTGACGTCCTTGTAAGAATATACATAATATACGTATATTTTTACATAGGGGCGTAGCGAGAGCACTCTGGTGAGAAACTCTCCAAGGTACGGTGTATAAAATAGTTTCAAAACACCGCTATTTCGCATCCGGTACCAAAATTTATTTATTTTTTTGTGTCTCTCTGAGTAACAATAAAATTCTCAAAAAATAAATATAGTTGCCCCAAACTATGTACTTTAGTTTAAAAAAATTACGTCCGAAAACCATGTCACAATAAATTTTTATTAAGTTTTTATTAAGGATTACAATTTAGCGTCCGTATACGGACGCCAAATTGCACTCGGACTCCAGATTGTTAGGAAATTGTCAATGTATGGACGCGAAAATGATAGTAGTACATATATATATATATATATATATATATATATATATATATATATATATAGTAAAAAAGGCGATTCATTCATAAAATTCCAATTCTGCTCCAACGGGGTACAAAAAGTGGTATCTGCTATTCAGAGTGAACCGAACATTTCCAGTCCTCCGACCGAGCCGTAGGCTGTCCGTTACTATGCGAACATGCGAAAGTATTGTTGTCGCTTCCGCTTTTCCAATTCTGCTCCAACGGGGTACAAAAAGTGGTATCTGCTATTCAGAGTGAACCGAACATTTCCAGTCCTCCGACCGAGCCGTCGTAGGCTGTCAACCATCCCTCGCCGACTATAAATATGCATTGGAGTGGCAAGTATTTTTTTTTTTCTCGTATGGCATGATCAGTGCAAGGCCCGAGCGCTCGGCCCGAGGCGAGTCCGCCTGCTACCGAACATTCCATACGGGAGCGATCATCTCATACGAAAAGCTCGTATGGCATGAGCAGGGCCCGGCCGGCGAAGAAGGCCCTACTAGGCGAGGCCGCCTGCTACCGAACATTTCATACGGGAGCAATCATCTCATACGGGAAAAAAAACGGTTTTTGGCTTGTAGCGGCCGAACGGAAGGAGCTAGAAGGCCTGGCTAAGTTGCATTTTTGCGATTTTACAACGGCGCATCTAACTGGCGCGGTCCCGGCGCGATCGGACTAAAGGGAAAGAAAAAAAATTTTTTTTTTTTCTCGTATGGCATGATCAGTGCAAGGCCCGAGCGCTCGGCCCGAGGCGAGTCCGCCTGCTACCGAACATTCCATACGGGAGCGATCATCTCATACGAAAAGCTCGTATGGCATGAGCAGGGCCCGGACGGCGAAGAAGGCCCTACTAGGCGAGGCCGCCTGCTACCGAACATTTCATACGGGAGCAATCATCTCATACGGAAAAAAAAACGGTTTTTGGCTTGTAGCGGCCGAACGGAACAAGCTAGAAGGCCTGGCTAAGTTGCATTTTTGCGATTTTACAACGGCGCATCTAACTGGCGCGGTCCCGGCGCGATCGGACTAAAGGGAAAGAAAAAAAATTTTTTTTTTTTCTCGTATGGCATGATCAGTGCAAGGCCCGAGCGCTCGGCCCGAGGCGAGTCCGCCTGCTACCGAACATTCCATACGGGAGCGATCATCTCATACGAAAAGCTCGTATGGCATGAGCAGGGCCCGGCCGGCGAAGAAGGCCCTACTAGGCGAGTCCGCCTGCTACCGAACATTCCATACGGGAGCGATCATCTCATACGAAAAGCTCGTATGGCATGAGCAGGGCCCGGCCGGCGAAGAAGGCCCTACTAGGCGAGGCCGCCTGCTACCGAACATTTCATACGGGAGCAATCATCTCATACGGGAAAAAAAACGGTTTTTGGCTTGTAGCGGCCGAACGGCAGGAGCTAGAAGGCCTGGCTAAGTTGCATTTTTGCGATTTTACAACGGCGCATCTAACTGGCGCGGTCCCGGCGCGATCGGACTAAAGGGAAAGAAAAAAAATTTTTTTTTTTTCTCGTATGGCATGATCAGTGCAAGGCCCGAGCGCGCACCCGCAACACAAGACGGCGACGGTACAGGAGGCGGTTCATTCGTAAAACGAGGTGATGGTAGTAAAGGAGGGAAGATTCATTCGTAACAAAGGTATATATATATAGTAAAGAAGGCGATTCATTCATAAAATTCCAATTCTGCTCCAACGGGGTACAAAAAGTGGTATCTGCTATTCAGAGTGAACCGAACATTTCCAGTCCTCCGACCGAGCCGTAGGCTGTCCGTTACTATGCGAACATGCGAAAGTATTGTTGTCGCTTCCGCTTTTCCAATTCTGCTCCAACGGGGTACAAAAAGTGGTATCTGCTATTCAGAGTGAACCGAACATTTCCAGTCCTCCGACCGAGCCGTCGTAGGCTGTCAACCATCCCTCGCCGACTATAAATATGCATTGGAGTGGCAAGTATTGTTGTCGTGTCGACTTGACAGATACCTAGCGGTGCCGACAAAATATCGAATGTCATTGTTTTGTCTTTTACAAAGCTCAAAGTGCTTTTAACCTACCCTGACCTGACCTAACCTAACACACACACACACTAGGAGTGGAAAGTATTTTTGTCGTGCCGACTTTTCTAAATCCAGTTTTCACCGGATTTGAACGTTTGTAGGCTTCCTGAACCCAAAAAAGCCTTTTCCGTGGTCGTGAGTGGAAAGTATTGTTGTCGCGTCGACTTTTCGAAACCTAATTTTCACCGGATCTATACGTTTGTAGGCCTCCTGAACCCAAAAAAAGTCTTTTCCGTGGTCGTGAGTGGAAAGTATTGTTGTCGCGTCGACTTTTCGAAACCTAATTTTCACCGGATCTATACGTTTGTAGGCCTCCTGAACCCAAAAAATTCGAGGGGGGGGGTAGTAACCGGTCTTTTCCGTGATCGTGAGTGTGGAAAGTATTGTTGTCGCGTCGACTTTTCTGAATCTAATTTTCACCGGATCTATACGTTTGTAGGCCTCCTGAACCCAAAAAATTCACAGGGGGGGGTTAGTAACCGGTCTTTTCCGTGATCGTGAGTGGAAAGTATTGTTGTCGCGTCGACTTTTCGGAATCTAATTTTCAACGGATATGTACGTTTGTAGGCCTCCTGAACCCAAAAAATTCACAGGGGGGGTTAGTAACCGGTCTTTTCCGTGATCGTGAGTGGAAAGTATTGTTGTCGCGTCGACTTTTCGGAATCTAATTTTCAACGGATCTATACGTTTGTAGACCTCCTGAACCCAAAAAAATCAAGGGGGGTAGTAGCCGGCCTTTTCCGTGGTCGTGAGTGGAAAGTATTGTTGTCGCGTCGACTTTTTGAGAACGAGTTTTCACCACAACTATACGTTTTTAGGCCCCCTGAACCCAACCAAACCTAATCTAACTCAGACACGCACGCACACACCCCCGCACGACGCTTAGTTTACTTTTTACCCCGTTGTTATATTTTTTGTACGACGGTTAGTTTACAAGTTATCGGCGATTTTGTTTTTTTCAAGGTCACTGTTTTTCCAAGTCCACCAAGTCAATCAATGTGTGTGTGTGTGTGTGTGTGTGTGTGTGTGTGTACGTTTTTCTCGATAACCAACCGTCCGATCGAGCTGGAAACGCCACCATTCTTTTTAGTTTTTAATTCTCTACAACATAGGCCTGTTTTTGTGCCGGCCACTCTTCTAAAATAGTTCCGTCGAAAAAGTTTTTTTCAAATTTCGGCCTCGGTATGCTTCCGAGACAGAAGTGTACGAAACAAAACTTGTAAGCAATCGAAAGACCTACAGTTTGGCGTAATCGATTTTATGTACCGAGCGTTCCTTAGTGCGTGACAGTTTTTCGCCGATATCTCGGTTACGGAGCGTCTTTTCGCGATTCCGATGAATTTTCACATTAATCGGCCGTTGTCTCCACGACGGGCCGGTCAAAACCGAGCTAGCTAGCCCGGAAATAGCTTAAACAGCGATTTTAGCTATATTTTTCGAGATTTCGGCTTAAATAGGGCTCGTGGAGTAAAAGTCACATAAGCGAGTTGTAGAGAATCAAAAGAGCTACAACTTTTGTTGTGGTCGTTTTTTTGTACGACGCTTGGTTCACAAGATATTCGTCAAATCGCTTAAATGCTCAATGTTCCAAGCGTTCCTTTTAGCGAAACAGTTCTTCGCCTATATCTCGGTAACGGTTGGTCCGATCGAGCTGGAAACGCCACCATTCCTTTTCTTTTTCAATTGTCAACAACATAGGCTAGTTTTTGTGCCGGCCACTCTTCTAGAATAGCTAAAAAAGAAATTTCGAAAAGTCGACACGAAAACAATACTTTCCGCTCCCGTACGTGTTCACGGTCGGCAAGCGAAGGTTAAATAAAGCGACCCGTAACACAAGCGCGCACCCGCAACACAAGACGGCGACGGTACAGGAGGCGGTTCATTCGTAAAACGAGGTGATAGTTGTAAAGGAGGGGAGATTCATTCATTAAATTGTATATATATATATATATATATGTAGTAAAGAAGGCGATTCATTCATAAAACGAGGTGATGGTAGTAAAGGAGGGAAGATTCATTCGTAACAAAGGTATATATATATATATATATATATATATATATTTAATAAAAGTTATTTGATATTAAAATATATTTTATTGTTTTTATTTATTTATTTACTAGACAGATATGCCTCTTTGTTTCTTTGGGGTAACACAACTTCACACTGTACTTGTTTTGCTCATGGGTTCTGAGTTTGAACTCTGATCAGTTTGGCATTTTTGCCTGTTTCTGTTTTTGGCATTTTTCGTGTCTCTTTCCTTTTCATTTTTTTTCTTTTTAGTGGCTATCCACTCTTGATCTATTTATAAAATATTATTTCTTTCAAAATATTATTATATAAAAATGAAGAGAAATAACTCAAAATAAACACCCAAAGCATTGAAGCAAATGCTTAGAAATATAGTGTACTTTTGTGTAAATACTAGAAAATGACATACTTATTGTAGAGTAAGTTACCGCCCGTTCCCAAGCTTTGTGCAGCTGAGAGGTATGCATTACGTCACTACTACTGTGAGAGATTGCGTTAGTAGTAGTAATGTTTTACTTGTATTATGTTTGTAGTAGTCAAGGGTACTATCCTAACTACATATATTCTGTGTCGCCGTCTACAGCGGATAGTGAAAACAACACCCACGTATGTCACGCACTACGCAGCCTACTGCCCAGCGAAGAGCAATGAGATGATTAGTAAAATCTTATGGCATAACAGCAGTCTGCTATTTCGTCTTTCCCCTTCATCCCACAGCTGCACAAAGCTTAGATTCATACAGTAGCTTGTAGTAGTATGTCAACGTGTCAGTTTATAAGTTCTTGATGTGTCCTATACTTACTTGGGAGTCTCCTGGACTTAGTTAACAAAAAAAATAATAACATAGTATTAAAACCCAGAATAATTTTAAAAAATGGTTCTCCGTGAACACAACAGAACTTTTCACAGCAGCAAATAATAAATACTGAAAAGCATACTAAATATCTGACGGACATTCTTAAGCTCTGAGATCCAAAAAAATAATTCAAAATAATCCCCACTACTTTACAGTAATAAATCTTTATAATGTATCTTGCAGTTTTAAATTAATTCAATTTTATATAATGAATTTCTGCCCATAACAGACAGGTGGAGTGTCAAATTGTTTACACTCTATCTGTTCGTTGCAGGGCTAAAATAAATAGTTCTGTTTCTTATCACATGGTCAGCCAATTAAATGACTGAACCATTTAAGAACAGATGAGGTATAGTACGTTTGTTTTAGGAAGAAGCTTGTAAGGGGAGGGTGAGTAGGTAGAGTAGGGATAGTTTCAACGGGGCAAGTGTTTTCTCCTTCTCACTTAATGATCATTCCCTCTCTTTCTAACTGTATACTACTGTTACAACTACGAGGTGCTTCCCCCACCACTAAACAGAACAGCTCAGCGGCACACAGCGTTGGAGGGAAAGCTTCTAGCTAGAACAAATGACCTGTACAAGTGTAAAAGACACTAATCAGAGTTATCTCCTCTGAAAGTAATGAATTTTATTATACAGCCAGACCCTGTGGTGAATGAAGTGAAGGTGTCATTTGCAGAGTGGAAAATGTGTGCTTTACAGAGGGCCCGGCATGCTGTTAAATGTACTTTTCCATTCAGTGAGGAAGGCATTGGTAAACAACCTCACTCCTCGTTTTACTAAGTAAAACCTCTACAGGTTCAAACCAGCCTTTCGGCTGATGACCTTAACAACAAAAACATAATGAATTTATATAATAAATTTTACTAACCTTCTTTTTAAACTGCGTCAACTTTTATCTTTACTTACCCGTGTTTTGGTGGAACCACAATCATCAGAGTAAATAACATAATTGAAACTAAAATTTTTTTTTATTTATTTAAAATCTATTGAAGATGATACATTTTCATTCATTTGTATAAAACTCACTCATGAACTTGTAGCACTTATCCATCTATGTGAACAACCATTTGTTTTTTCGGTTACACAATATCACAACAGTCCCATAAAAACACTAAACAACATGGAAAACTGTTATTATTGACTTATAAACAGTGCTGTTAATAGTAAGGGTCCAATAAACTAAATGTTCCTGGAAGTATCTCTAGATAGATCTTTGTCTTGGCACTTCTATACCAATCAAGTTTGTAGTAAAATATCATTTGGGGTATTTGCAGTAAAACAAATTGCCAGATTAAATGATAAAAAATTACTAATGGCAGCTTATCATGGCCTCATTCTGTCTCATACCCGTTATGGTATCTTAGTATGGGGTAATTCTAGCATGGGTAATATAAATAGGGTTTTTAAAAAAATTCAAAAGAAAGCTATTAGGTGTATGGTGGGAGCTAACCAGCAAACCTCATCCACAACACTTTTTTTTTACGCCCTGGAGACTCCAGGAGGAGAATAGGACATGTCGTCAGATATAACACCTGAAATACATATAAGAATCACACAATGTATCACTACTATCAAGAAAGAAATTCTTGTACGCTATAAAAAGTTTCACCTATCAAGTAATTTTTCAAATTTTTTTTAAAGGAATTCAAATCCTCACAACATTTTAAAAATTGGGGTAATTTATTCATGAATTTTCTCCCTGCATAAGTAGATTTTTGTTCAAACAATTTTGTGGAGTGATTAGCCACATAATAATCATTCCTGTTTCTCGTGTTATGATTGTGAACATTGAAATTCTGCATAAAATTATTTTGCCTAACATACATAATCACCTCAAAAATGTAGAGGGAGGGAACTGTAAGCAATTTAAGCTCCTTAAATAGTGGTGTGGATGAGGCTAGCTGGTTAGCTCCCACCATACACCTAATAGCTTTCTTTTGCATTTTAAAAACCCTATTCATATTACCCATGCTAGAATTACCCCATACCAAAATACCATAACGGATATGAGACAGAATGAGGCCATGATAAGCTGCCATTAGCACTATTTAAGTATTTAAGTTGATACTTTTAAGTTGCAGTTGATGCGACGTTAAATAAATAAAAAAAAAAAAAAAAAAAAAAAAAAAAAAAAAAATTAACCATAAGAAAAGCTAACATTATTATTTATAAAGTTGTGCTTAATTACATTTTACTACATTTTGAAATGTAAAGTAATAAAACTTGATAAATAAGTATGAATTTGTAGTCAAGTACAACAGATTAGGGATTAATAAATTCTAAGTTGAAATCTGTTGAGAATTCATCAACTTTTGTTATGCTGATTATATATGGTGAATTTTGTGTGCAGTAGAGAACGAGAGAGAGAGAGAGAGAGAGAGAGAGAGATAAAAGCTGGAGAGCTAAGTTTGGAGGTTAGGTAGGCCTACCTACACCTCTCTCCAATGAAACGTGACGGCCGATTTGGGAAATCCATTTTAATGTCACTGAACATATAAAGGGTGATTCAAAAAGAGCGCCGGTTTTTAAACGGCTGGTAAATTTTTGTTTATCGGTTGGCAACATTGTTTGACCTCATTTCTATTTTGGAGAACATTCCGATTGACGATTTAGTTGTAGTTTCTCTTGTATGCACAGCGAGTGACAGTTTGGTGCGGCTTTTGGTCGGGCGGTGTCATCGGCCCTTACTTTTTTGAAAATCAAGAAGGACAAGCCGTGACAGTAAATGGAGACCGATACCGTACGATGATTAGGGAGTTTTTGTGGCGTCATTTGGATGGAATGGACATTAACGAGTTGTGGTTTCAGCAGGATGGTGCCACCTGTCACGCTGCACGAGAAACAATGTTGTTGCTCCGTGAACGGTTCCAGGATCGCATCATTTCTCGTAATTCCGACCATCAATGGCTACCAAGGTCGTGTGACTTGACGCCTTTGTGACTTTCCTCTTTGGGGTCATCTGAAGTCATTGGTGTATGCCAATAAATCCCGAAACATCAATGACTTGAAGGAGGAAATTCGACGGGTTATCGGGCAAATGGAAGTCGAAACTTGTCGTGCAGTAATATCTAATTTCATGGACAGAGTTGATGCGTGCCAGCGCAGTAGAGGAGGACACATGCATGACATCATTTTTCATACATGAAATCGGAAGGTAAGATGAACTTGTTGATGCATTTATTTTCAGTTTTTCAATAAAATAAATCTCTTAATTTGATATATCAAAACCGGCGCTCTTTTTGAATCACCCTATAGTTAAGTAGGGAACCAATTGTATTTTACTATGTGACAGAGGAAACCTATCTCAGAGTAGGAAATCTGTTCCTAATGAATTGTAAATAATCATCAGATGAAGGGAAAATGTATGCCTCAAGGACACATTTATTTATTTATTTATTCACTGTAGTTTTTGCTTTAATATTAGTTATTTTAGAAAAATGTAGTCTGCTCAAAATAAATTCGATAAATTGTATTCTTCAATTCTTTGCAAATTTTGTTAACAATTTATAAATGTGTTCAGTAAAATCCATTTACCACTAATTCAGCGGTGAGTTTTTAGGTGACGTAGGTGAAGAGCCTCTTCACCGGTGCATTGGATATCGAGAATTATTTCTCTCACAAAAGTACAATTTCTGTTGTATTATCTTTTGTTTTACAATAAAAATAAAGAAGAATTTTAAGGAAATGCAAAGATAAAACGGATCAGAAAAACGGTGTTGTTTAGGTCATCAGCCGAAAGGCTGGTTTGAACCTGTAGAGGTTTTACTAAGTAAAACGAGGAGTGAGGTGGTTTACCATTGCCAACACTCACTGAGTAGAAAAGTACACGCTCATCAGCATGCCGGCCCTCTGAAAAGCACATATTTTCCACTCTGCAAATGACACCCTCACTTCATTCACCACAGGGTCCGGCTGTATAACGAAATTCATTACTTTCAGAGAAGATAACTCTGATTAGTGTCTCTTAAACCTCTACCTCTTCTGTTCTTAAATGATACAGTTATTCAATTGGCCGGCCATGTGAAAAGAAACAGAACTATTTATTTTAGCCTTGCAACGAACAGATTGAGTGTAAATAATTTTACATTCCACCTGTCTGTTATGAGCAGAGAAAAATGGTATATTTGTACTATTACCTAATAACCAAGTTTATAAAGATATTCACCCAAAAACAGATGTGATGAGAAGAAACGAGAGTTTCATAATTATGGTAATTTACTAACAACACCGAAAACACGAATTTTAAGACAAATAATTGAAAAACAAAGCTCACTAGCAACCCTACCAAATTGGATAAAATAAATAAAAAGAAGATATCCACGAATTAGAAATAAAAGACGAAGATCTCATAAATACAACAGGAAAAATTAAAATGCTTAACCATAAAAATACAAGATTTAAATTTAAAGAGTAGTCAAGAAGAAGGAGGGTTTATTCAGAGATGAGGAAAGAAAAGAAAGATCTGAAAATATGAAAAGATACTGGGCAAAAGGAAGAACAGCTCATAAAAAGAACTCCAAAGATTGGTTTTAAGTGGCTCCATGTGGCCGTAAAAGTAAAGAAAAAATCTGGTGTGAAACACTCACACAACTTTCTCTTGCCAATGCAAATTTTTAACAATATAACTTACCATTAGTAATAAAACATTAGAAATAAATAAAAGACTAACTTCAAAAATATAACCTAATTATGATTATATTTAATCATAAATGAATGACGCAAAATGAAAATCGATCTCATTTTGCCTTAAAAATACGGAACATCACTCTTTCACGCTAATCTAGGCTCTGTAGAGAAAAATTCTTTGAATAAAAGTTATAGATCTTTTAATTTTCTATAAATTTAATTATACTTTCTTGTCGTAAAATGCATTCTAAGGCCGAAATCTTAAAAAAATCGATTTTTCACACGTTTTCGTGAGAAAAACACAGAAAATTGGTAATTACCGCTAAACTAAGCGTTACACAAAAAAATGTTTGTAATAAAAGTTGTAGAATTTTAAATTCTCTACATTTTTTATTAAATCAATTTTTGGCTATAATACATATTAAAGCCGTAATTTTAAAAAACACTTTTTTATGTGAAAACAGCCTTACCAAGAATTTCAGCAAACATGGCGCCTACCCTATCTCGTAGAGAATAAAAAATTGAGTACACCAGGCGATTTAAAAAAAAAATTGTAGGACCAGTTTTTGAGAAAATCGCAAAAAAGTGAAAAATTATACGAATAAACTACTACTTCCGGTTGACCGATTTTGATGAAAATGTTCGTGTCGCGTCCGGTAGTGGTATGTAACTTAAGTTTCAAGTTTCAAAGTCGTACGATGTTCCGTTCTTGAGATATTCTGTTCACACACACACACACACACACATACACACACACACCAATCGCTAAAAACATGTTTTTCGGGTTCAGGGGTTCTAAAACGTGTAGATCCGGTGAAAATTTGATTTCGAAAAATCGACATGAAAACAATACTTTCCTTCCTATATATTCATGTAGGCAAGAGAAAGTAAAAATTAGTTTTTCTTTATTTATGTAGCGTAATTTGGAAGACTAAGTTTATTATAGTACATTTAGTTAAGCCCTGAGATAAATAAATAAAGTTATTTTATTAAATATTCTTTTTCCTTTGTTTGCACCACTACATATATGATTCAAACAGAGCGCCGGTTTTGATATATCAAATTAAGAGATTTATTTTATTGAAAAACTGAAAATAAATACATCAACAAGTTCATCTTACCTTCCGATTTCATGTATGAAAAATGATGTCATGCATGTGTCCTCCTCTACTGCGCTGGCACGCATCAACTCTGTCCATGAAATTGGATATTACTGCACGACAAGTTTCGACTTCCATTTGCCCGATAACCCGTCGAATTTCCTCCTTCAAGTCATTGATGTTTCGGGGTTTATTGGCATACACCAATGACTTCAGATGACCCCAAAGATGAAAGTCACAAGGCGTCAAGTCACACGACCTTGGTGGCCATTGATGGTCGGAATTACGAGAAATGATGCGATCCTGGAACCGTTCACGGAGCAACAACATTGTTTCTCGTGCAGCAACTGAATTTTATACGGGTGATATTGGAGATCGTACCGAAGAATTCTCCGTACAGAAGAACATCGTAAACCAAATTGTTGAGAACGGCGACGTATTGATTTTGCTGGGCTAACAGCCACACTGTCACGAACCAACGCAACGTTCTGCTCAGTTCGGCCAGAACGACGACGTCCAGAACTTTTAAGGTCGACTGTTGAATCCGTCTCAAAAAACTTTTTCATGAGCCTGCGAACTGTTGATTCATTCGGTGCTTCATTACGTCCTAGAGTATCGCGAAGTCGCCTGACAGTAGCCGCATAACTCTCTCCACTCTGGTAAAATGTTTTGACGATTAACACTCGTTGTGCAATAGTAAACTTCTCCATGGTTGGACACAGACTGCGAGAGTACTACACTGCGAACAAGAGAAACTACAACTGAATCGTCAATCGTTATGTTCTCCGAAATAGAAATGAGGTCTAACAATGTTGCCAACCGATAAACAAAAATTTACCAGCCATTTAAAAACCGGCGCTCTTTTTGAATCACCCGTTATATATGATATATAATGAACAGCCAAAACAAAACTAATTAAATATAACACTCACCTTAGATTATTACATTCATTTGAGATCTTTCGTCTCTCTCGGAGAAATCCTCAGGAATTATATATACAAATTATTTCAAATTGCTACAAAGTCGCGATAAGAAATAAAACTGGGAACAAATGATTATACCGTCATTCGGCTGAATAACCGCGCGCCGCATGGTTGGTGAAATAGTAAATATTTTTTTTTTTTTCATTCCTAATTTGTGTACGTTGCAATCTGTTCAATTTAGAACAATAAGCAACCCCATGACCCAATGAGATGAGGATGATGTGTATGACGTGTAAATGAGGTGTAGTCTTGTACAGACCCAGGCCGACTATTTCTGAGAGAGTATGGTTAATTAAACCCTAACCATCAAAGTACACCGGTAACCACTGTCTAGTATCCAAATCCGTATAAAAGTAACTACCTTTACTAGGATTTGAACCAGGAACCTTCGTCTCCGAAAATCACCTGTTAAACAGCTGATTTTGGCGACGACTTTACCTCTAGACCAACGCGGTGGTCTAGAGAAGTGATTTTAAGAAATATTGCTAAATATTTGAAGTGATTTTCGACCATATTTGTTTTAATGTTATATGTGTTTAGTATATAATTCCTGAGGATATCTCCGAGAGAGACGAAAGATCTCGAATGAATGTTATATTGTAGTGCGCCGAGCGGTTGTCGCACTAAACTTAGCAGTTGGTCTCTAAGAAAATAAATTGGTACACGTTTTGAAGGAAAGCATTCATATTTATTGCGTTCTATTATTATTACAACAGCGTTAATTCAAGTTTTTACCTCTCTTCTCCCTCCCTTAATCACCCATTATTTTATTGGAAGTTATCCCCATAAATAAGTAATGTTACTATAAATTTTTCCCCAATAAAGTTATGTTTGAATTTTGATGGACACTGGTTATTACTTTCTCTTGCCTATATGAATATGTAGGAAGGAAAGTATTGTTTTCATGTCGATTTTTCGAAATCGAGTTTTCACCGGATCTATACGTTTTCAGACCCCCTGAACCCACACAAACATGTTTTTAGCGATTGGTCTGTGTGTGTGTCTGTGTGTGTGTGTGTGTGTGTGTGTGTGTGTGTGTGTGTGTGTGTGTGCGCGCGCGCGCGTGCGTGTGGGCGTGTGTGTATGTGTGTGTGTGTGTGTGTGTGTGTGTATGTGTGTGTGTGTGTGTGTGTGTGTGTGTGTGTGTATGTGTGTGTGTGTGTGTGTGTGTGAACAGAATATCTCAAGAACGGAACATCGTACGAACTTTAAACTTGAAACTTAAGTTACATACCACTACCGGACCCGACACGAACATTTTCATCAAAATCGGTCAACCGGAAGTGGTAGTTTATTCGTGTAATTTTTCACTTTTTTGCGATTTTCTCAAAAACTGGTACTACGATTTTTTTTTTAAATCGCCTGGTTTACTCAATTTTTTATTCTCTACAAGATAGGGTAGGCGTCATGTTTGCTGAAATTCTGGGTGAGGCTGTTTTCACGTAAAAACGTTGTTTTTTTAAGATTACAGCTTTAATATGCATTTTAGCGCAAAACTTTATATAATAAAAGTTGTAGAGAATTAAAAATTCTACAACTTTTATTTCAAACAATTTTTTGTGTAACGCTTAGTTTAGCGGTAATTTGCGATTTTCTGTTTTTTTTTCTCACGAAAACGTGAGAAAAATCAATTTTTTTAAGATTTCGGCCTTAGTATGCATTTTATAATAAAAAAGTATATAATCAAATTTATAGAAAATTAAAAGATCTGCAACTTTTATTTAAAGCATTTTTCTCTACAGAGCCTAGTTTAGAGAGAAAGAGCGATTTTCCGTATTTCTAAGCCAAACTGAGGTTGATTTTCATTTTGCATCATTCACTCATGATTAAAATAAGGTTATGTTTTTGAGGTTAGTTTTTGTTTATTTCTAATATTTTATTAATAATGTTAGGTTTATTATTAATTATTTGCATTGGCAAGAGAAAGTTGTGTGAGTGTTTCACACCAGATTTTTTTTAATTTAGTTGTGTTTCCACTCACCAACAATTCCCGACCACACCCAGACTGGTGCTTTTCCCATCTCCTGCAGTCCTCGTCCTATGAGTCTCAAAAAGGTTGTGTCAGTTAATTTTGCGTGTATTACCCTTCCTTGACTCCCTACCAACACTTTGATAGAGGGAGAAAAGGAAGGTTCACCTCATTACATCATTTGTGTGGTCGTAACCGGACACCTCTATCTAATCTTTAAATTTCCTCTAACTACGTCAATAAATAAAATAAAAATTGAAATAAATGATTAAGGAGAGAAGTATAAACTTTTACAAAAGTATATATATATATATATTTTTTTTTTTAAAATAATCAAATTTGTTAAATGAAAGTTCCTTGAAATGGCATGCACCACAATATTTAATTAGTTTTGTTTTGGCTGTTCATTATAACGGGTGGCGCACATAAAAGTAGCCCCGTAACTTAGCCGAGATTGTATATTGTTTATACCGAATCAAGGAAAATTCCCCCCATTTTTCCCTTCCCGTGTACAACCTGCATTTTTAACCTTAAAATGTTGTTACAAAAGTGGCGTAGTACAGGCTCAATTGAAAACAAATCGAGAAATAAGCCTAATTTTTAATCCAAACACCTGAAGTTGTTGCTAACATCGCAGCTCGTATAGAACAAAGTCCATGTAAGTCCACTCGGCATTTATCACAGCAAGTTGATGTGTCACGCAGATCTTGTCAAAGAGTTTTATACGCTTTGAAACTGAAACCTTACAGAATCAGTGCTGTTCATAAACCCGCATGCTTTTTATGAACAACCACTACACGACATGAAAATCGGTGTTTGGTGTGCCGTTTCAGCAGAACGAATTGTTGGGTCAATTTTCTTTGAGACAACAGTTAATACCGATGTCTACCTGCAGATTTTTGATCAATTTATTAATCAATTAGCACCACACGAAATTACATATACTTTTTTCCAACGAGACGGGGCGACTTGTCACACATCTCGCAAATCACTGGCTCGTGTGTGAAGTGTTTTTACCGATGAGAGAGCTATCTCTTCAGGCTTATGGCCGCCGCAATCACTGGATTTGTCTCCTTGTGATTACTACTTATGGGGAAATTTAAAGAATAAAGTATACGCCAGCAATACATAATCCATTGAAGACCTAAAGATCGCGATCAGGAATGTCAGACGCACCATTACAGCTCCTGAACATTACTCTAGTCTGTATTTCAGAATATGGTACACTATCTTATGTGTACAAGCTGACGGTGATCACTTTCAACATATCGTGTAATAACGTAACGATATTAGACTATTGAATAAAATAATAAAAAAAACTTATTAATAATAATAATAATAATAGTGAATTTTATTATACACTCAATATTACAAACATTTACCTTATAAAATACACTTAATACTAAACTTAACTACAAAGAAAAAATAAGAAAAATAAAATAAATCAATTTACTACTGTATTCACTTATGACATGACCTAGAGGCCGTCTGCCAGGTTGAAGGCACAAAAACAAAAACCCCTACATTAATTAAAACATATAAGTAAATTTTAACCCTCTTTTTTAAATTTATTAAAATTAAACAAAAAAAAAACAAAAAAAAAAACTCAACTGATTATTTCTTATCAATAGGTAAGCCTTATTACCCACACCACGAAGCCCCCCCCCTGTATTCACAAAGGAGAAATGCACACCCTGTAAACCAAAATTTATTAATCTGCACTAAAAAGAAAATAGTAACTACTTTCAATAATTAAATTCTGTTAACAGATATTTTCTATACTTGATTGCAGCCCTCACGTATCCTACTAGACTGTACCAATTTTCACCGTTTAAGTAGCTCACCACCCTTCCCTCTTCAAGAGTTGTAGCCCCCAACCATACCAATCTAATATCTTTCAAAACAAGACACCTACCGATAAAATGGTATATGTCTTCTACCTCACGGGCATTGCACATTGAACATAATTTTGCATCCCCCTCCCTACCTGGACTATCATTAAGACCCAACACCCCAACTCTTGTTCTAAATATAGTACTGATAAAACGTCCAACATATTCATCAGCAATGTATGTTTTTTCCCCCAAATCCCACTCAAGTTTACCATACCTACTATGCCTTGCCCTTTCCATCCATTTACCTCTCGCGGACTCCCTCATACTAGTCAAAATATAATAAAAAAAAAACAACTTATTGGTATTTGTAAATAAACAGATTTAATTTAAATTGTGTTGTACTTTATTTACGGGGCTACTTTTATGTGCGCCACCCTATAGGCATCATATATGTAAATAAATAAAGATCGTTACACAGTAGTCGGTAATGACCAAGCAGTCGATGCGACTTTAAAAACACCAAAAAAAAATCGACAAAAATAATACTTTCTGTCCCTATAATATTCATTCAAGACAGGAGAAAACATGGAGGAGCAAGTAGAGTAAATAATAATTCCAAAGCGTGCAGCAAAGCGTTAATTTTATTATGTACATGTATTTAATAGTAACGTTAAATGAATCAAATGATATTATTAATAACTTTGAGAAATGAAATTAATTAACAAAGTGATGTTATGAGCTTTTACAGAGGAAAAACTTTCAGTCATTTCGCTATCTCTTAACACTAGCGATAAGATAACATGGTACGAGTGTTTAACTGCATTACACCATCTACTATAAACACTATACAGTTAATAAACGAATGACAAGATTAGAACTTTTGGCCAATTTAGATAAACAACTAACCTTCTCCTATACCCTACACACTTCATTTAATCGTGATTATAATATGTTACTCAAATTTCAGTCGATTTGACACCTCCTTAAACTCCCTACCTTAATATTATTGTAAATTTAAATTTTGTTCTATTTTGCATTATATCTATAATTAAACAGTAATATATACAGAATGTTCCACAAATTTCATTACCTTGATAAATACTGGATTGTTATTAATTAAACAAAATTATGTTTAATTTGTAAAAATCTGGTGTGATACACTCACACAACTTTCTCTTTCCAATGCAAAATGAACAAAATAACCTAAAATTAGTAATAAAACATTAAAAATAAACAAAAAAATTACCCTCAAAAAACATATAGTAATTTTAATTATGAGTGAATGATGCAAAATGAAAACCAACCTTAGTTTGACTTAATAATACGAAAAATCACTTTCACGCTAAACTATGTTCTGTAGATTTTTAAAAATTGTTTAACGTCTGATTGTTTTGCAATTTCTGCTAATTCAGACAGTGGAGAATGATGTTACATGAAAATAAGTGATGAAAAAATGCCAGGCCTGACCGGGAATTGAACCAGGGACTCCGGTGTAGAAGCCAGTTGCGCTAACCACTACGCCGAAGGGCCGGCCGCTCTGTAGAGAAAAATGCTTCAAATAAAATCTTCTTTCGGTCCTGGGTTCGAATCCACTCAGGCACGGCATATTTTCATACGTTACAAAAAAATCATTTCATCCTCCATTGCAACCCACCGGGTTGGTCTAGAGGTAAAGTCGTCGCCAAAATCAGCTGTTTAACAGCTGATTTTTGGAGACGAAGGTTCCTGGTTCTAATCCTAGTAAAGGTAGTTACTTTTATACGGATTTGAATGCTAGACGGCGGTTACCGGTGTACTTTGATGGTTGGGGTTCAATTAACCATACTCTCTCAGGAATGGTCAACCTGAGTCTGTACAAGACTACACCTCAATACATGTCATACATATCATCCTCATCTCATTGGGTCATGGGGTTGCTTATTGTTCTGAATTGAACAGATTACAACGTACACACATTAGGAATTATAAAAAAAAATCCTCCATTGCAAAAAAAAGTTACACCCCAACGTCGTCGCTAATGACCGTTGTAGTTGATGCGACGTTAAATAAATAAATTTTAAAAAATCATCTTTTAATTTCCTATAAATTTGATTACATACACTTTTTTTCGTTAAATACATACTACAGCCGAAATCTTAAAAAATTCATTGTCTTACAAATTTTCATGAAAAAAAAACACTTCTTCTTCTTCTTTATCTCTCCCTTCTGCCTCTCAGCGTCGGGCCTTCTATAAACTTCTTATACTCCACTCTGTCCAAAGTAACCTGTCCGTTTCTTTCTATTTTGTCTCTTTGAATACGTTTATGTTTCGCCCTGCGTGGGATATTAACCCTACGGCAAGGCTAGTTAGGTGGAGGGGCTGCCTCCTAAGGATTCCTAACAATCCTGTTTTGGAGAATTACTCCTATTTCTCACTTCATGATCCTATCCTCTTTGATCATTACTCCCTGAGACGTCAAAGATTGAGGCATGACCATCAGGTTGTGAGAATTGACTGAAGATTGGCTCCTCAGCCCCCAACACCTATCAGCTTGCTGACCCGATTCCCCGCTGGGGTTTATCCCAACCTTCCATCGAGTTGCTCAGCGTAACAGGGGCACCTCTTGTAGGTTAAAGTGTTGGAGTTGGAGTGAGAGAGGCTAAGAGCGGTCTCTTGATTAACCGCTTATTTTGATACCGATGTTGTGTATCGTGACGCGTCATCACTCCTCTTTGCCAGAGCCGAAGCCCTCCCCAGGTCACTTCCCAGGGCCCGAAAAAAAACACAAAATAACTAATTACCGCTAAACTAAGCATTATACAAAGAAATGTTTACAATAAAAGTTGTAGGTTTTTAAATTTTCTACAACGTTGATTATACACTTTTGCCCTCAGACAGTTGCCATCTTAAAGAAACCATTTTTTGCTACGAGAACATAGCTGCCCTAAGAATTTCAGCAGACATAGCTTCTACCTATCATGTAGAGCATAATAAATATAGTGAATGAGGCTATTTAAAAAAAAATTGTAGGAGCCACTTTTGAGAAATCGCAAAAAAGTAAAATTATACGAATCAACTACTACTTCGGTTGACCGATTCTGATGAAAATGTTGTTGTCGAGTCATGTAGTAGTACATAACTTAAGTTTCGAGTTTCAACTTCGTTCGATGTTCCATTCTTTAGATTTTTTGTTCACACGCACACACAGGCCAATCGCTAAAATATGTTTTTTGGGTTCAAGGGGTCTGAAAACGTGTAGTCTATACCCGGTGAAAACACGATTTAAAAAATCGACATGAAAAAATATTTTCCTTCCTATACAATCATATAGGCAAGAGAAAGTAAAAATAAGAAACTGGGATCTTATCTGTTAGACGCCCCGCACTCTGTTAGCGCGCCTTAAGAAACTACAAATGCAACATGCAATACAACTCACAATTGCGGATTGCAGTATGTTAAGGGGATATTTATTTACTTCACGTGCATTGATGATAGATAGGCCATAATATACTTGGTTTATAACTGATGAATTTCCACTTGAGCAAGGTGCTGATGAAGTTCCACTTAAAACTTAACACTTAACTATTTTAACACTATTATTAATATTAACACTTAAAAATTAAGTTCCACTGATGAAGTTTATTATTGTTTATCTGAAGTGTAATTCATTGGTTACGTAATTTTATGAATATGTGTGTGTGTGTGTGTGTGTGTGTGTGTGTTCGCGCACGAGCTAATCAGATATTTTCCGAAAGAAATAGTGTATGAAGTTTGAACTTCGAACTTATGTAAGCACTTTGAAAGGAGCCGATACAAATATTTTCATCAAAATCGATCCACCGAAAACGTAGTTATGGAAGTAGTAGATTCGTACAAGGTTTTACTTTTTTACGATTTTTAAAAACGGCTCTTACGATTTCGTTTTAAATCGCCTCATTTGTTAGGGATGCCAATGGAGGCTGGGCAAACAATTGATAAACAAAAAGCAGAATTATTTGCATAACGTCTTTTTTCCGTATTGGAGCCTTATACAGGAGTGCAAAACGCCGATTATCATGCCATTTCATAATTTTTAAACTTTCCTCTTTCGATGAGTCTGCCTATTAAAACTTTCACGATACAAGAAATCAAAAATGTCATCTATATCCTTCATATTGAGAAAGCTCCTGGATATGATTTAATTACTGTAAAAATTCTCCAGCAGCTTCTACATAAAGCTTTGATATTTATTACTTCATTGTTCTATGAGATTTCACGGACCACCCGCTATCCATTCCTATGGAAATATTTTCAAATCATAATGATTCTTAAACTTAGAAAACCAGCTAATAATGTTACATCTTTTAGATCTATTAGCCTGTTGCCGGTCCTTTCTAAAGTCTTTGAAAAATTGTTTTTAACTAGATTGAAGCCTTTTTCAAAACGAGTTCAATCTGATACCAGATCATCAATTTGGTTTTCAAACCAACTATTCTACAACTGAACAGGTTCATAGGATTCTTCATGCCGTCATTGTATGTTTAGAAAACAAATAATATTGTTTTGCAGCATTTTTGGACGTGGTGCAGGTATTTGATAAGGTGTGACAAATGTGGTATGTATAAATTAAAAATGTTTTTCCTCAACCCTTTTATCTACTACTAAACTTTCATCTTTTTACAATATTAAATCTGGGTCCCTCAAGGTTCAGTTCTTCGACCGATACTGTATTCTTTGTTTACTGCAGATATACCCGAATTCGACGATGTAATTACAAATACTTTTGCGAATAATTTTACAAATTTTGACAAATGTTTAAAAATAAATAATATAATTATACTCACTGTACAGACTAATGGCCAAAAAGTTGTGTAAATTTTAAAAAAATTATAAAAACCGTTTAAAGTACATCAATTATGATGAACACCAATTTAGAACATCTTTATAATTTAAAAACCAAATTATTTCAAATAAAAAATGTTATATAAATTAGATTTAGTCACGCTTAATTTACGATCAACTTGAAAAATAAAGTGCAGTGGAAATGTCATTTAATATTTTATAAGCTTTCAACACTTTAAAACGTTCACATTCCACAGCGGTGGTCGAATAGGAATGAAATGGCGGGAAATAAAAAAAAGAAAAAAGAAAAAAATGAAATAAAGAAGATTGAGTGAAATTGGGTGTGTAAATAGGGTACAAGTGGGTCGGTTATGATTGTTGGGGGAAAAAGAGAGAGATGGAAGGGGTTGAGAGTATGTAAGGGCTGATTGTGAAAGAGGAGAAGAAGAGGAATAATACAAAATTGAAGCCATTAAATGTGTTAAGGGTAATAGTGCATGTAATTTATTAACAACTGTAGATGCACTAATGTATGAACATAAAACTTGTTCTGTTATTTCATCAAATTACTTTATCACCACTTCATAAATCAATTGACCGGCAAATCGCTTTCACTTTCTTATAATTTTTTACCAATTCATTTTCGGATCAATTTCGATGCTGTTTTTACTAAAAAATTAACGGGTGGCGCACATAAAAGTAGCCCCGTAAATAAAGTGCAACACAATTGAAATGAAATCTGTTTACTTACAAATATACCAATAATTTTTTAAATTATTTTATTCAATAGTCTAATATTGTTACGTTATTACACGGTATGTTGAAAGTGATCACCGTCAGCTTGTAGGCCTACACATAAGATAGCGCGGCGTAGCACATTCTGAAATACAGACTGGAGTTCAGGAGCTGTAATGGTGCGTATGACGTTCGTGATCGAGATCTTTAGGTTTTCAATAGATTTTGGATTGCTGGCGTATACTTTATTCTTTAAATTTCCCCATAAGTAGTAATCACAAGGAGACAAATCCGGTGATCGCGGTGGCCATAATCCTAAAAAGATAGTCCTCTCATCTGTAAAAACAGTACGCACACGAGCCAGTGATCTGCGAGATGTGTGACAAAGTCACCCCGTCTTGTTGGAAAAACGAATACGTAATTTCGTGTGGTGCTAATTGATTAATAAATTGATCAAAAATCTGGTTAAACACGCAGGTTGTACACGGGAAGGGGAAAATAGGGGGAATTTTCCTTGACTCGGCATAAACATTATAAAATCTCGGCTAAGTTATGGCTACTTTTATGTGCGCCACCCGTTATAATGTAAGCTGAGTAATTATCATTGTTGTTCAAGTCATCAGCCAAAGGGTTGGTTTGAACGTTTATACTATTTTTCAAGGCTGATTAGCTCTAAACGTATGCATTGCCCCCTACCCACTTTATAGCTAGCCAATGATTTGCCAGCAACGTTGCCAATACTTGCTCTTGTAGCTTTGTTAAATATTTCGTCAGCCATTTTTTTGGTCTTTCAGTATCAATTATAAACTATAAACATACAATCAGCTGATTATATTATAAAGTATTGCATGTTAACGCGCTCTATAATCGATTTGTTCAGTAAAAGAAGCAAGATGAAAGTAAACTATTGTGGCTCTTATACGCATGCGCGCGCAATATTTCTCAGGTACAATCTGACAACGCTGGTAAATGTTCTGATTGGTCTAAGCTCATCAACGGTGAAAAGCATAGTAGGGTCTTTACTAAGTAGAACGAGGAGTGAGGTGGTTTACAATTGCCACAACTCACTGAGTGGAAAAGTATGCTTGCTTGTTGTTGCTTAGGTGGCCATCAGCCTGGTTGGCTGGTTTGAACCTCTCTAGAGGTTGTACTAAGTAAAACGAGGAATGAGGTGGTTTACCATTGCCACAACTCACTGAGTGGAGAAGAACACTTATCAGCATGCCGGGCCCTCTGAAAAGTATTATTTTCTACCCTGCAAATGATACCTTCACTTCATTCACCACAGGGTCCAACTGTATAATAAACGTCATTACTTTCAGAGGAGACAATTCTGATTAGTGTCTTTTGTACCTCTACCTCTTCTGTTCTTAAATGATTCAGTCATTTAATTGGCTGACCATGTGATAAGAAACAGAACTATTTATTTTAGCCCTGCAACAAACAGATTGAGTGAAAATAATTTGACACTCCACCTGTCTGTTATGGGCAGAAAGTATGCTTATCAGCATGAAAAGCATCTACTTTCCACCGTGCAAATGACACCTTCACTTCATTCACTTCAGGGTCTTGTTTTTTAAAGAATTAATTGATTACTCTGAGAGGAGATAAATGTGACTAGTGTGTTTCACACTTGTACAGTATTCAGATGAACTGAAGTTCCCTAGCCGTGGGAGTGAGAGAATGCATAACGCTCTCACTCGCACAAGCCATTCGCGCCATTCCAATAAATACCTTTGGTTTAATGAGAGGTAAGAGGGGAAGCATCAGTGTGCATGCGCAACTGTTTTGGTATCAGTTCGCCACCACGACAATGTAAACTATACTTAGAGGACATACAGTATATCGCGGAACCTTTTCTACATTAACTGTACCAATATATTGATTGTTACCGTAAACGGAAATTCGGTTTCTCGAAAACCCACTCAAACTGTTCACAATGCTCAAAAATCTAATATGTAATATAATAAAATGTTAAAAAATTTAAGTATTTGGGAGAGGTGGTCACATATAATCTAAACGAAAAAATAAACATGGAATCAAGAGTAAACAAACTCAAGGGAGCTCAAAGACTGACATGGTCCACCTATAAGAGGAAGTCAATGTCCATAAAATCCAAATTGAGGCACTACAATACGGTCACGAAGTCTGTGGTAATGTATGCGTGTGAGACTTTGGGCAGGTTGAGGCACTGTGGGAAGATGGAGGACCTTAGAAAGACAGAGAGAAGAATCCTCAGAACAATAATAAACAAAAAGCACAGAGTAGACAATGAGTATAGGTTGTTGCCAAATTCGGTTCTGTACAGGGAGAATGAGGAAATTTCCGAGATAATGAGGAAGAGAAGAGTTGGGTTCTTTGGACATCTTAGGAGACTGCCAGAATCCAGATTTGCCAGACAGGTACTGGATTTCTTTTTGAGAACCAAAGTCAAGTACGCCTGGTTTGAGGAAGTTCAACAGGATCTGCAGGACCTGGATATCTCAGAGACACAGATTTTGAACAGAGAAGAAGGATATAAGATCAAAAATCCAAACACGAAATTTCCAGAAGTACCTAAAAGGCAGACAAACAGACATTGGACTGTGGAGGATAGGGCGAGAGTGTCGCAAAGGATGAAGAACTACTGGGCAAATAAGAGAAACAACTAGGGATCTTCTATAAATCGATTAATTTTGCTCCAATGAGGGCCTAAAAAAAAAAAAAAAAAAAAATGTTATGAAGTTGAAGCTAAACAAAAATATCTTTCCGTGCCTTTTAACAAAAGCCGTAAGCAAGCGGCTTACTAGGCCTACTATGATATTTCTCTTTCCACAATTTGAAATATGAAGAAGAAAGTTAAAGACAGTGAAGAAGACAATTCTTCATCAACAGTTTTTTTTGACACCTGGTTAAAAAAAAGTAACAGTTATATCAATAAGAAAGTGATGCCGACATGTAAAACGTTATTACTACTTTTGGAAGAAAGGCTAAATAATTTTAGTCGGAAACTTTGTACGTTAAGAAATATATTAAAGAAAATGGGATTTAAGTGAAAAAGGGCCTTCGGGTGGGCCAGCCCAGTCAGTTAGCTGGTAGTAAGTCGCTATTATTTGTTAAGTAACATCGGTTGGGGAAGCGACTTTGTATGGTGACCAGCTGACAGCCATCCGTGAACAAACTCTACTGGGGGTCCCTGTTCAAACTCATGTCACTAATTCAAGTCAAATAACACAGCAAAGCAGCCATCAAATTGGGTAGTTGTCAATAATGTACAGTTCCCGATAATAAAATAAAAGCTAAAAAAAAAAACAAAAAAACAAAAGTGGAAAATGTGTTAGTCACAACGAAGTATATTAATTGAAAGGGAACATGTCGTTAACAAACGGTGCAATTGCACGGTAGTCAAATATAGTGTCTCACTATTGAGGTTGGCAGCATTGTCAGATTTTTTTCTTCCCTTCCTCACAGCCAATCCATACGCAAAAGGTATTCCCGTGACTCACTATCTATACCAGTAAACCTTTTTTTACTTTCTCTTGCCTATATGAATATATAGGAAGGAAAGTATTGTTTTCATGTCGATTTTTCGAAATCGAGTTTTCACCGGATCTATACGTTTTCAGACCCCCTGAACCCAAAAAACATGTTTTTAGCGATTGGTCTGTGTGTGTGTGTGTGTGTTTGTGTGTGTGTGAACAGAATATCTCAAGAACGGAACATCGTACGAACTTGAAACTTGAAACTTAAGTTACATACCACTACCGGACGCGACACGAACATTTTCATCAAAATCGGTCACCCGGAAGTAGTAGTTTATTCGTATAATTTTTCAGTTTTTTGCGATTTTCTCAAAAACTGGTCCTACGATTTTTTTTAAAATCGCCTATTTTACTTAATTTTTTATTCTCTACAAGATAGGGTAGGCGCCATGTTTGCTGAAATTCTCGGTGAGGCTGTTTTCACGTAAAAACGTTGTTTTTTTAAGATTACGGCTTTAATATAAATTTTACCGCAAAAACTTATTTAATAAAAGTTGTAGAGAATTTAAAAACCTACAACTTCTGTTTCAAACATTTTTTTGTATAACGCTTAGTTTAGCGGTAATTTGCGATTTTCTGTTTTTTTTCTCACGAAAACGTGAGAAAAATCGATTTTGTTAACATTTCGGTCTTAGTATGCATTTTACGACAAAAGTGTATATAATAAAAGTTATAGAAAATTAAAAGATCTACAACTTTTGTTTAGAGCATTTTTCTCTACAGAGCCTAGTTTAGCGTGAAAGCGTGATTTTCCGTATTTTTAAGCCAAACTGAGTTAGATTGTCATTTTGCGTCATTCACTCATGATTAAAATAAGGTTATGTTTTTGAGGTTAGTTTTTGTTCATTTCTAATGTTTTAATACTAATGTTAGGTTTATTGTTAATTATTTGCATTGGCAAGAGAAAGTTGTGTGAGTGTTTCACACCAGATTTTTTATTGTTGAAGTAGCATCAGCAAACAATAAAGCTCTTCTATTAGCTATAATTTCTGGTAACCTAATAATAGGTAATAAGGTCCCTCAAGGATTTTTTACTTTCTCTTGCCTATATGAATAATATAGGAAGGAAAGTGTTGTTTTCATGACGATCTTTTTAAATAGACTTTTCACCGGATCTACACGTTTTCAGACCCCCTGAACCCAAAAAACATGTTTTTAGCGATTGGTCTGTGTGTTGTGTGTGAACAGAATATCTCAAGAACGGAACATCGTACGAACTTGAAACTTTAATTATATACCACTACCGGACCCGAAACGAACATTTTCATCAAAATCGGTCAACCGGAAGTAGTAGTTTGTTCGTGTAATTTTTCACTTTCTTGCGATTTTCTCAAAAACTGGTCCTACGATTTTTTTAAAAATCGCCTGCTTTACTAAATATTTTATGCTCTACAAGATAGGGTAGGCGCCATGTTTGCTGAAATTCTTGGTGAGGCTGTTTTCTCGTAAATAAATGTTTTTAACTTTGCGACTTTAATGTGCATTTTTGTACAAAAATTTATAGAATAAAAGTTGTAGAAAATTTAAAATTCTACAACTTGTTTCAAACATTTTTTTGTATAACGCTTCCTCGATTTTTGTAAAATCGCTAATTACTGCTAAGGTAATTAGCGATTTTCTGTTTGTTTTCGCACGAAATCGTGAAAAAAATCAATTTTTTAAAGATTTCAGCCTTATTATGCATTTTATGACAAAAAGTATAATCACATTTGTAGGAAATTAAAAGATCTACAACTTTTATTTAGAGAATTTTTCTCTACAGAGCCTAGTTTAGCGTGAAAGAGTGATTTTCCGAAATTTTAAGCTAAACCGAGGTTGATTTTCAGTTTACGTCTTTCACTCACGATTACAATAAGATTATGTTTTTTGAAGTTAGTTTTTTTGTTTATTTCTAATGTTTTATTACTAATGTTAGGTTATATTGTTAATTATTTGCATTGGCAAGAGAAAGTTGTGTGAGTGTTTCACACCAGATTTTTTATTTTACGTCCTTGATGATAGGTTTCCTAAATCCGATGTTGGATGGAGCAATTCCAGTAATTGTATACTGTTTTTAAACGTGGAATTTCTCCCTTACAGGCAGGTGGAGTAATAAGGGGGTACAGATGTTTGTATTTCACGCATGTTAATTTAGTAATTTCTGGTACCATTTTCTCAGATACTAATTTAGATAGAGATTTCAAAATAAAACCATATTATTTATTGAATTATGCTTTTTAGTGTATATTAATAATACTTTTCATTTTTAAATTTTGAATTTTTTAAACAATATTTTTTCCACTTGATCTAAAATTGGCCAAATTTTGAAATATTTTGCTCATCTAGCTCCAAAAATTAAGAATATAATGGAAAATATTTTGGTATACCAGATAAAGAAAGTCATGAAGATATTCTGGCCAAAAAATAAAAGAGATATTGTAATTAGTCTCTGAGAAAATTGTACTGAAGTGGAAAAAACCACAATTACCAAAAACCACCGTTTTTTCAAAAGAATACAAAGCAACACGTATAAGTACAAAACAATACTAAAAACCTGAACCGTACAGCACAAATTTCTAGGTTACTTTCATACAAACAAAGCATTCACAACATGACAGCTAATACTTGCATACAATTCCATCAGTAAGGGAAAGAACTGTAATACTAATAGAATTCAAACGAAACAAAAAGTAAGCAATAAACGAGTAAAACATCCGAAAAGTTGGCGGGTACAGTCATTTCTTTCATTAATTTTCAACGGTTTACAATAACACTACAGCTACAATTTATATACCAAATTAATCAGATACCAATAGAGAATAATAAAATAAAATAAGAAGAAAATCAATATTTTTAAATATTTTAACGTCTGAACCCCCAATGCAATCCATCTGCTACTTCCAGGGGTACGACAAGTCTCATAACATGATCAGTCAATTATATGAATGAAACATTTAAGAAAAGAAGAAGTAGAGATGTAAAATATAGCCTGCTAATCACAGTTATCTTGTTTGAGAGTAACGAATTTCATTCATTATTCAGACAGACTCTGTGGTGAATGAAGTAACGTGTCATTTACAGGGTGGAAAGTAGATGCTTTTCCAGAAGGCCTGGCATGCTGATAAGCATTTTTTGCACTCAGTGTGGAAGGCATGGTAAACCACTTCACTCCTCGTTTTATTTAGTAAAGCTTCTTCAGTTTTAAAACAGCCTTTCAGCTGATCACCTAAACAACAAACGTAGAATATAAACGTTCAGAAATAACATTTCTGAATGAAAAAATTGTGTTGTTGTTTAGGTCAACAGCCGAAAGGCTGGTTTGAACCTCTAGAGGTTTTACTAAGTAAAACGAGAAGTGAGGTGGTTTACCATTGCCTTCCTCACCGAGTGGAAAAGTACGCTTATCAGCATGCCGGGCCCTCTGAAAAGCACATATTTTCCACTCTGTAAATGACACCTTCACTTCATTCACCACAGGGTCTGGCTGTACAATGAAATTCATTACTTTCAGAGAAGATAACTCTGATTAGTGTCACAGTACACCTCTACCTCTTCTGTTCTTAAATGATTCAGTCATTTAATTGACTGACCATGTGATAAGAAACAGAACTATTTATTTTAGCCCTGCAACGAACAGATTGAGTGTAAATAATTTGACACTCCACCTGTCTGTTATGGGCAGAGAAAATGCAGAGACATGAAAAAATTAGCATCATTAAATTAGCACCAAATTGTGTCAGATGTAACTGAAACGTTTTCCACTTAAATCCAATTTTTCTGAATAATTTTTTCAGGAAGAAACTCGTGAACCACCATAACCCGTTGATCTCAAATCTGGCTACACAAACTCTTCCCAAACAATCCAATAAGACGTCTAAAACGTCGATGGAGCCGGGCCTCATCTGTTAACGTAGTATTGTAATTGACTATCCATTACAGAATTCTAAATGCTGCATTTAATGCTACAGTTATCTATTCACGTCGGAGTTCTGTCACTGGACTGTGTCTCCACTCACGTTTATTTACCATGTTAATTTTTTCCAAATTTTGTGTTATCACACTCACTGATTGTTTCCAAAAGATTGTGAATTTCCTAAATAAAAAAAAAATTCATTCAAAATGGAAGCTCACAATTTGATAAACTTTAATGAAAACCTTAACAACGTTGATGATTTTATAAGAAAATTTCTGAGGTCCACTAAAAAACAAGATATTTAGTATGCATCTTATAATTTAGTTTGTCATTGGTAAAGGAAGGACAGTGAACTTAAGTGGACTTACTTAAAACTTAAGTATCAACAGAGTAGTATTGACATAATTTATAAAAAAAGAAAGGTCACTTGATGATTGGGGGTAGTTTTTGTAAGGGTTGGGTTTTCATAAAATGAAAGGGTTATTTTAAAGGAATTAATTTAAGAAAGTTTACTTTTGAATAAATATTTATTCGTACATTGAGTATTATTACTATTAGTATTAGTGTGGTATAAGGAAACCACCACTTTTCATTTTAGTTTATCCTTGTTTTTCCATTCTCTTTTGGTTGTTTTTTGAGGGTCGGCGGTGGGAGGGGATTGAAAATGCATAACCGTCACTGGAAGCGCTAACCGTTTCGAATCCTTTGTAGAAATTATCTCGTCCGAAAAGAGCATCTTTTGAAATTAATTAATTTTGTCTTGTTCTTTGAAATTCAGCCAACAATAGCTGAATAGCTGGTGAGAACAAGGAACGATGTTGCTTTAAGAAGTCGTTCATATTCTTATTCTTCTTCTTACCCCCTCCCAACCACACTTCTCTACGACCGTCCACCCCCAGAATATACTATAGCCCTATTTAAAACGCTTATAATATCTTCATTTCTTTTCAATTATTTCACATTATTATTAATATTATCATTATAATTTATCACTACACGTTAAGTCAGTCTTTGTAGGAATTTACTGATCTTGGTAAACAATATAACAATAATAACTGATTTTAGTGTTAGTCATGTACAGGTGAATATCTGCTCTGAAGACTGACGGCTTGGTTAATATTGTTGTTAAAAAATGTAGTTAACATGCGCTGTAGCTGCCGCTACAATTTGAATTGTCATTTGTAGTAGATTACGACATTTGATTTGTAATTCATTTTTATAATTCATTTTTGATTTGTAATTCATTTGTAAACTTGTTTTTATGTATTTTGGTTTTTTTATATATATAACCACCGTTTACTTGAGTTGGTGGTTATTTATTGCTAGTAGATAAGATAAAATTTTGCATTTGTATAAAGTGGAATAAATAAATATTATTATTATTATTATTATTATTATTATTATTATTGAGTATAACTGTTTCGTGAATCCCCCACAAAATATGCTGATTCACTGAAAAACATCGTATACTTATACTACAAATTGTAAAAAAAATTCTGGTGTAAAAACTCACACTATTATCTCTTAATACACGTTTTCAAGCCTCATGAACCCAAAAAAACATGTTTTTAGCGATTGGTGTATGTTTGTGAACAAAATAACTCAAGAACCCAACATTGTACGAAATTTAAACTTGAAACTAATACCGCTTTTTCAAAATAATTTATTTTATTTTCATTTTTGTTTAATACAGTTGGGCCAATAAGAAACGCAGGTTCCCAAATGGCTGGAAAAATCCTACTGGATAAGGGTTCCAGTCACCTCATGTTAGTGACCGCCTGACCTTGATCCAACAACTGCAAAAACCCTCCACCTTCTTCGGAAATGTTATATTAAATAACATTACAAGGGAAATGTTGGGTTAAAATGACACACTGTCAGTGGGGCGTGGAAAGGAACCGTAGCCTAATTCCCCCCTCGCTTTCACTGATCAACACTCGCTCTCTCACTTTCATTCATCTCTTTCATCAACAGTTTAGTGTTTGAAGCTTACCAATGATTTGTCGCCTGGGGCCTAAAGCCGTGCGTTAACATAATACTATCACAATAGCCAACCTCTTGTTGTTGTTTAGGTCATCAGTCAAAAAGCTGGTATGAACCTGTAAAGGTTTTACTAAGTAAAACGAGGAATGAGGTGGATTACAATTGCCGTTCTCACTGAGTGGAAAAGTATGCTTATCAGCAGCATGCCGGGCCCTCTGAAAAGCACACATTTTCCACTCTGCAAATGACACCTTCACTTCAGTCACCACAGGGTCCAACTGTATAATGAAATTCATTACTTTCAGAGGAGATAACTCTGATTAGGTTCACAGTACACCTCTACCTCTTCTGTTCTTAAATGATTCAGTCATCTAATTGGCTGACCATGTGATAAGAAAAAGAAATATTTATTTTAGCCCTGAAACGATCAGATTGAATGTAAATAATTTGACACTCCACCTGTCTGTCATGGGCAAAACAGCCAACCTACTGGAAGGTAAATCCAGAAAGAAGCTGTGCCCTCGGCTTCTAAGTTTCGAGCTAAAAATAAGTACCACAAGGGGACCCGTCACGAACATAACAAATTAAAATCGGTTAACCAGACAGACGTATAGTCGGTCTACTGTAAGAGTAATCCGCGCCAGGCAGCGCCTAAACGTTGTAAACGAAAGTTTTACACTTGTTTAGTATCGCGCCAGTTTAAATTTTCCGCGCCTGTAGATTTTTCTAGAATAACGATCTCCCGCTCATGTAAGGTTTATTGATATTGTATCGATCCAAGCACTATTTTTCTTCGTGGATGTTTGTAGTCCGGCCCTCACGTGACTCGATTTCCTCCAATAGAAAAATTCCCCTTTTCCTAATCCCATCGCCATGTTGGCATCATCCACCGCGTTGGCGATGTTGGTAACGTGCTCGCCTCTCATCACGCGGTCTTGGGTTCGAATCCCACTCGGGCACGGCATTTTTTCATACGTTACAAAAATTTCATTTCACCCTTCACCGTCTGCATTAGCAGCAATTTGCAAAACAGTCGGACGTTAAACCAAAAAAAAAAAAAAAAAAAAAAATGTTGGCATCTTGCCTCGCTCCTTTCTCACTCGTGTGCTATCGTCCGAACGGGTCAGCCGTGTGTTGCAAGTTCGGGTAACCGACGCTATGTTCTCGAATACCGATGTCTTTTACAATTAACGTCCGACGCATTCTATCGCTTTTGTCGCCGTCTAAACATAACTATTCGGCCCCAGTCTATGCAACTAACGTGTAATTTGTATTGTTATTCAAATCAAATTCTTGAATTGTGTGCGATTAACGAAACTGATGCAACTGTTCTGCCTCGTGCATTACCTTTTCCGATCATGTCTCCACGCTGCAATTACTAGTATAGTCAGTGATTTGTGTGACTTTATTAACGTGCTTTACAGTGACTTTAGTGCTTCAATATTTGTAAATATCAACGAACATTCTAGTGTGTTGCACCGCAGTTTTCCTTCATCTCATCAACTTGGGCAATCAGCGTACACGGATCAGAGTGAGTACCTCAATATTCATAGTTTTTGCAGCCTTATTTATCCTATATGTGCTCCTGTCGAATCCTTTTCCATTTACCCCTTTTTTCGAGTTACGTGCATTAGCCTAGCCCTTGCTACGAAACAGGGCCGCGTCTTCAGTATCCGGGTGATATTAGATTTCACCATTTTAACGATTGAAGCGGAATGTAGGGGCCATAATACCATTTAGCTGCCGCATTCAACAACACTGGTTAGTGCGTAATATACCTCTCCGCCGGACAATTTTGTTATCTTGCCTTACGTTTCATCATAAAAATATCTACATCCAGCTGAAATAAATATTATCCTTTAAGCGTTTTCAATTATACCGTTCAGATTATTTGTAATTATTGTAGTTTCATAAAGAGACTCGTTAATTAATTATTTTAACAATTACATTCAGCAAAACAAATTTTGTCTACTTTTGTTATGTTTCAAAAACTCACACATACACTATCACGCATGTTAACAAAACACAGTTTACAAAACTTTTCAACTTCAGTCTACGAAGAAAATCGAAACGAACCGATACAATACCAAAAGATAACTGATGGCACTAAAATTGAGTTAAACACGAACAAGTGCAATCAGTTGTATTAAACTAGTCACAGACATTAAATTTTTAACGATACGAAATAAACAACGAATGATATAAAACGAATTGCTGTAATTGTTTACTGTCCAGTTATAATTCAAGCGCATTAGTCTTATTTTATTACTTGTGACCAAAAATAAAATTGATTCTATAATTAAAACCTACTAATCATAAATAATAATCTCTTTGGACGTCTCTTCTTTGGACATCTTAACAGATTGCAGGAGGATAGACTAACAAAAAGAATAATTGAATATATTACAAAACTTAAAATTTCAACACCTTGGCTGGACGAAATTCGTAGGGACCTAAAAAGCGCAAATATACATCAAACTGAAATTTTTAATAAAAACTTATTCCGTCACAAGGTAGACAAGTGGAAAGTTTCAGAGCCCTCAAGAGAGAAGCAGTTTAGACCAAAGTGGTCTGAAAACCGCAAAAAAGCTTTCTCGGAAACAATGAAGGCCTACTGGACCAATAAGAAAAACAAATGACGAAACTGGGTCATGATGCTTAACGTCTTCTATCCAAGGAGAATTCGCCAATAATAATAATAATAATAATAATGCAGTAATAGTAAATAATGTAACGAAAAATAACAATGTAAGAGTAACAATAGTAAAAGTTTTAGTTGTTAATGGTAAACTAATGTTCGATTCAGAAAACATTTTCTAAAAATGAATTGAACTTGTTTTTATTATAACAGGTGATTCAAAAAGAGCGCCGGTTTTTAAACGGCTGGTAAATATTTGTTTATCGGTTGGCAACATTGTTAGACCTCATTTCTATTTCGGAGAACATTCCGATTGACGATTCAGTTGTAGTTTCTCTTGTTCGCAGTGTAGTACTCTCGCAGTCTGTGTCTAACCATGGAGACGTTTACTATTGCACAACGAGTGTTAATCGTCAAAACATTTTACCAGAGTGGAGAGAGTTATGCGGCTACTGTCAGGCGACTTCGCGGTACTCTAGGACGTAATGAAGCACCGAATGAATCAACAGTTCGCAGGCTCATGAAAAAGTTTTTTGAGACGGATTCAACAGTCGACCTTAAAAGTTCTGGACGTCGTCGTTCTGGCCGAACTGAGCAGAACGTTGCGTTGGTTCGTGACAGTGTGGCTGTTAGCCCAGCAAAATCAATACGTCGCCGTTCTCAACAATTGGGTGTACGATGTTCTTCTGTACGGAGAATTCTTCAGTACGATCTCCAATATCACCCGTATAAAATTCAGTTGACGCAACATTTGAAAGTGGCAGACCACCAGAAGAGACGACAGTTTGTTGACTGGGTATTGAGAAAACGGCAGGATGATGACACCTTCGCAAACAAAATTGACGCCTTGTGACTTTCATCTTTGGGGTCATCTGAAGTCATTGGTGTATGCCAATAAACCCCGAAACATCAATGACTTGAAGGAGGAAATTCGACGGGTTATCGGGCAAATGGAAGTCGAAACTTTTCGTGCAGTAATATCCAATTTCATGGACAGAGTTGATGCGTGCCAGCGCAGTAGAGGAGGACGCATGCAAGACATCATTTTTCATACATGAAATCGGAAGGTAAGATGAACTTGTTGATGTATTTATTTTCAGTTTTTCAATAAAATAAATCTCTTAATTTGATATATCAAAACCGGCGCTCTTTTTGAATCACCGTATATTAAGCTTAGAGTGAATAATAGTGTTGTATGGAATTTTGTTTTTGATCAGGCTGTGCGTATTTTTAATTAATGCGCATGCGCACTTGTATTGCTGGTTGCCTACGTCGGAGTACTCTTAGCGTAGACAGACTCTAGTAGAACAGGTACGTTGTTATGCACTTATTTATTTAATTTTTGGGTGATAACAATTGAATAACTACCCGCAACGTAGTAGGTCCAAATAGAAAAATCTGGTGTGAAACACTCACACAACTTTCTCTTGCCAATGCAAATAATTAATAATAAACCTAACATTATTAATAAAATATTAGAAATAAACAAAAACTAACCTCAAAAACATAACCTTATTTTAATCATGAGTGAATGACGCAAAATGACAATCGAACTAAGTTTGGCTTAAAAATACGAAAAATCACGCTAAACTAGGCTCTGTAGAGAAAAATGCTCTAAACAAAAGTTGTAGATCTTTTAATTTTCTATAAATTTAATTATATACACTTTTGTCGTAAAATGAATTCTAAAGCCGAAATCTTAAAAAAATCGATTTTTCTCACGTTTTCGTGAGAAAAAAAAACAGAAAATCGCAAATTACCGCTAAACTAAGCGTTATACAAAAAAAATGTTTGAAATAAAAGTTGTAGAATTTTACATTCTCTACAACTTTTATTATATAACGTTTTGCGCTAAAATGCATATTAAAGCCGCAATCTTAAAAAGAAAATGTTTTTACGTAAAAACAGCCTCAGGCAGAATTTTAGCAAACATGGCGCCTACCCTATATTGTAGAGCATAAAAAATGTAGTAAACCAGTTGATTTAAAAAAAAATCGTAGGACTAGTTTTTGAGAAAATCGCAAAAAAGTGAAAAATTATACGAATAAACTACTACTTCCGGTTGACCGATTTTGATGAAAATGTTCGTGTCGGGTCCGGTAGTGATATGTAACTTAAGTTTCAAGTTTCAAGTTCGTACGATGTTCCGTTCTTGAGATATTCTGTTCACACACACACACACACACACAGACACACACACAGACCAATCGCTAAAAACATGTTTTTTGGGTTCAGGGGGTCTGAAAACGTATAGATCCGGTGAAAACTCGATTTCGAAAAATCGACATGAAAACAATACTTTCCTTCCTATATATTCATATAGGCAAGTGAAAGTAAAAAGTATAACCTTTTTCAAGATTTGTTTTAAAACTGATAAAGTTAAAAATATTTAAATAAAATACAAACACACTAAATATGCCAGTATATAACTTATACTGAGTGATACTGTGGGTATTTAAGAACTGTTCAAATACTTATTAAATGCCACATCGCGATTAATTCTAAATCTGTGACGTCATAAGAGAAGGTCTGGTGATACTACAGGGTTATTAAGTTAAAACCGAATCGTTACAGACGATACATTTAATTTTATGAATAAAAAGTAACACAGTAAACTGAAAAAGTGTTCAGTTTAACTTGTCCACTCTATACCATTATTGGTAAAAAGATTCGTAATGTATTTTAAAGTGAATTGGAATTTAAAGTGAGCTTCAAATATTCGCTATGTAAATGACACAGCTATCACCTGAATGTAATAACGTTCAACTTTATCTTTTGCAGTTTTACTTTTATAACAAAACGTCTGTCTCCCAGCCTAATAAATTATTGTACAGTTCATATAAAATGAATTATAGCAAAAATTTAAAACAAATTTGGAACAATCATAACTGACTTGATAGGAAAATTAATCGAAGTTAGGTGAAAACAACTCTTTACATTGCTCTCTGTATGGTTTAGGTCAACAGCCGAAAGGCTGGGTTGAACCCCTAGACAAGAGGTTTTACTAAGTACAGTATTCAGATGACCTTATGTCCCTTAGCCGTGGGAGTGAGAGAATGCATAACGCTCTCACTCGCACAAGCCATACGCGCCGTTCCAATAACATTGTCTTTAATTTTACTCATTGTTGTGAGCAAGCGGTTATCCATGCAGTAAACTAACAAGCAAGATAACGACTGTAGTATGTTTTTAGATTTGGATTACAACGGTAAAGACCTTTGAGCGCATGCGTAGTTATGCCACATAACTCCCTCTCACTCGCTCGGCTATGGGACATTAGTTCGTCTGATACTAATAAAACGAAGAGTGAGGTGGTTCACAATCGCCTTTCTCACTGAGTGGAAAATTATGCTTACCAGGATGCCAGGCTCTCAGAATGCATAACGCTCTCACTCGCACAAATTATACGCGCCGTTCCAATAACATTGTATAATTTCACTCATTGTTGTGAACAAGTGTTTATGGATGCAGTAAACTAACAAGCAAGATAACGACTGTAGTATATTTTCAGATTTAGATTATAACGGTAAAGACCTTTGAGCGCATGCGTAGTTATGCCACATAACTCCCTCTCACTCACTCGGCTATGGGACATTAATTCATCTGATGCCTATACCTTCCACCCTGCAAATGATGTCTTCACTTCATTCACCACTGGATCTGACGGCCGCGTTGGCGATGTTGGTAACGTGCTCGCCTCTCATCACGCGGTCTTGGGTTCGAATCCCACTCGGGCATGGCATTTTTTCATACGTTACAAAAAATTCATTTCATCCTTCACCGTCTGCATTAGCAGCAATTTGCAAAACAGTCGGACGTTAAACCAAAAAAAAAAAAAAAAAAAAAAAAAAAAAAAAAAAAAATGGATCTGACTGTATAATGAAATTCATTACTCTGATACTGTACTACTTTTACGCCGGTCCGTAGTTCATATTTTGCCCACTGTTGGCGCTGCCGATAGATAGCGCAGCGGTCACACCTCTCGCAGTGCATCTACCAAGTGGCAACATATGTATCTACGCACTGGCGATGCGATAGTCGAGAAGATGACTAGACAGTATCGAGTTCTGTGTGATCGAGGATCGATACGGGGATTTGACAACTCAACATTGAGTCAGTTCTTTCCGTCATCTGCACCTCCCTTTCCTACCCCTCGCTTCACCGGCGACTGCTCCCCTTCGGGGGCAGCGGTAAAAGGTGCTCGCTGCGTCGGCGACTCGCTCCTATTTGATTAGGCAGCGGTACAGACGACCCCGCTTCGCTTCACCGGCGACTGCTCCTGTTCGGAGGCAGCGGTGAAAGGTGTTCGCTGCGTCGGCGGCTGCTCCTAATCATTTAGGCAGCGGTAAAGACGACCTTTACACATAATGACATAATGACATAATGATAGTTCTGAAGAAATCAGGATCAGAGTGGAAAAAGCTAGAGTCACATTTACTAAAATGAAAAAGTTGTTCTGTGGAAGAGATCTAAGCCTTGAGCTTAAAATTCGCCTTGTGAGATGCTACGTGCTCTCAGTTCTTTTCTATGGAATGGAGGCGTGGACATTGAAAAAGGTCGACACCAAGAGGGTAGAGGCGTTCGAAATGTGAATGTATCGTAAGATACTGAGAGTATCGTGGACAGAGAGAGTGACAAACGTGGAGGTTTTGAGAAGGATGCAAAAGGAGAAAGAATTGATACTAACGATTAAGAAGCGCAAATTGCAGTATTTGGGACATGTTGTGAGGGGAGATAAATACCAGTTGTTGCAACTTATTATCCAGGGAAAAATAATTGGCACAAGATCCATAGGCAGAAGAAGGAATTCATGGTTGAAGAACTTAAGAGAATGGTTCAATTGCAACAACTGCCAGCTGTTTAGATCTGCAGTATCAAGAATACGCATAGCTTTGATGATAGCCAAACTTCGGAACGAAGACGGCACCTAAAGAAGAGAAGAAAGACGACCTCCCCCCCTTCGCTATAAGCATCTGGTAATTTTGAACTACGCTGCTGGATGCCCGGCTGGCCCTATGAGCTCTGCAGACTGCGCTGCTACAAGCCGGTGGCGACAACTCTCACACAAGATAAGTCAATCCATAGTAGCTACGTAAAATAAAAGATTAAGCTTCTGTTTGGAAACGCGTGTTTCACTCAGTAAAAAATATAAAAAATTGAAAAAAACAATAAAAAGTTAAATTTCATTCCCTTATTAATTAACGAGATACAGCGTTCGTTCTAACTTGTTACGTCCATCGGAAACGAATTGTTTTTGTTTTTAAAAATGCTCTAATTCCTTTATCCTTTGCACTAAAAAGCTGAATTTTAGCTGGAATTAATTAAAAAACATCCAGGAACACTCCTCTAAAATGCTATATTTTTCCTCTTAAAATTGATCGTGCTACATGGACTAAGTAAAAAATGCTCTAAAAATCAGGTACATATTTTGTTTTGAGGAGACTGTACTTTGTATCCCGCCAATGTTAAATTTGCTATTTTTAGGTACATTTTTCATAGAATCAGTAAAAGATAGGAAAATGAAACTATACACACTTATAATTTTAGGATAGCTTTAGCTACGGACTTTTTTTCAATTTAATCTGTTGGAACATTAAGTTTGTAAAAGAATAACAAATAACATAAAATTTTTACAATTTTTTTCCAAGTTTTTTGCTTATTACTAATTTTTTGAGCACCTGAGGAACTAAAAACAATGTTGGTAAATGTGCATGTACATGATAATTAACTGGTAAAAATTTCAGCGTGGTAGGTTAAATGGTTTTTGAGAAAAACGTACCTAAGTGTTAAAAATCTAAATTTACCGGAAAAAAGGCACTAATAAAAAACAAAATGTGCACAGACAAGTTTAATTGCACCAAGAGCGGAGAATATTAAAACAATGAAGCAGATATTTAAAAAAAAACTAAAATTCTGTTTGCACTAAAACGAGCAGTATAAAAATATGAAAAATATTTGTTCTTGGCGACATGTTAACTTTTTTGGGCAAACCTAATAAAAACTTAATTTTTTTCATTAAAATGACTTTTTTGTCGTAATTTAATGTTTTCGTGGTATAATTAGGTCTAAACTATTGAAAAACATTAAAAACGGAAAATGTAAATTTTCAGTGAAAACCATCATACAGTCTCCCCTTAAATCGGTAGGAAATGCTTCATACAGTCTCGTGTTTCGTAATTAATATGAATAAAATAAGAAAAAACCAAGCTTCAGAAGAAGCCATACCTGAAATTTTTATGTTTTTACTTTGTGAGATACGGGGTTCCAAACACAGGCTTTATCATTAATTTTACTTTCTCTTGCCTATATGAATATATAGGAAGGAAAGTATTGTTTTCATGTTGATTTTTCGAAATCGAGTTTTCACCGGATCTATACGTTTTCAGACCCCCTGAACCCAAAAAACATGCTTTTAGCGATTGGTCTGTGTGTGTGTCTGTGTGTGTGTGTGTGTGTGTGTGTGTGTGTGTGTGTGTGTGTGTGTGTGTGTGAACAGAATATTTCAAGAACGGAACATCGTACGAACTTGAAACTTGAAACTTAAGTTACATATCACTACCGGACCCGACACGAACATTTTCATCAAAATCGGTCAACCGGAAGTAGTAGTTTATTCGTATAATTTTTCACTTTTTTGCGATTTTCTCAAAACCTAGTCCTACGATTTTTTTAAAAATCAACTGGTTTACTACATTTTTTATGCTCTACAATATAGGGTAGGCGCCATGTTTGCTGAAATTCTGCTTAAAGGCTGTTTTTACGTAAAACCATTTTCTTTTTAAGATTGCGGCTTTAATATGCATTTTAGCGCAAAACGTTATATAATAAAAGTTGTAGAGAATGTAAAATTCTACAACTTTTATTTCAAACATTTTTTTGTATAACGCTTAGTTTAGCGGTAATTTGCGATTTTCTGTTTTTTTCTCACGAAAACGTGAGAAAAATCGATTTTTTAAACATTTCGGTCTTAGTATGCATTTTACGACAAAAGTGTATATAATTAAATTTATAGAAAATTAAAAGATCTACAACTTTTGTTTAGAGCATTTTTCTCTACAGAGCCTATTTTAGCGTGAAAGCGTGATTTTCCGTATTTTTAAGCCAAACTGAGTTCGATTGTCATTTTGCGTCATTCACTCATGATTAAAATAAGGTTATGTTTTTGAGGTTAGTTTTTGTTTATTTCTAATATTTTATTAATAATGTTAGGTTTATTATTAATCATTTGCATTGGCAAGAGAAAGTTGTGTGAGTGTTTCACACCAGATTTTTTTACGTAATATCGTGTAACACCTATGCCTCTTCTGTTCTTAAATGGTTCAATCATACGAAGTGTGGCTATTAAATAACGAGACTGACGTTGTAAAAAATTTATTTTTAATTTTATACATAATCACTTTTTGTCATCTTCAATATACACTCCTTCTCTATCCCTACAACGCTCCATGCGAATTTTCCATAGTTGGAAACAGTGCTGGAAGTCATCTTCTGTCAGCATATTCAGGACGCGTGCCACTTTCTCTTTTACAGCTTCCACAGACTCAAATCTTGTCCCTTTTAATACAGATCTCGCCTTAGGGAACATGTAAAAGTCACATGGTGTAAGATCTGGTGAATAAGGTGGATGTTCTAACACTGAGATGCTGTACTTAGCTAGGAACCTCTTGATAGATAACGTGGAATGAGCTGGCGCATTGTCTTGGTGGAGAACCCATGATTTGTCCTTCCACATTTCGAGAAGTTTTTCCTAACTTTTTGACGTAGGTAAGAAAGTACCTCAAGGTAGTAATATTGATTAATTGTTTGACTTTCAGGAACCCAGTGAAGGTACACAATCCCATTGACATCATAAAAAAACACTCATCATTGCTTTAAATTTTGGCTTGCTCATTCGAGCTTTTTTGGCTCTCGGTGAAGTTCGGCTCTTCCAGTGCATGGATTGGCGCTTCGTTTGCGGATCATAAGTAAAACACCACGTTTCATCACATGTTATTATCGTTTCCAAAAAATTTGGGTTATTTTCAATCGCGTACAAAGTGTGAGTACAAACATTTTTGAGTGGCACCTGTCCTGAAGGAGCTGACAGAAGTTGACTTCCAGCACTGTTTCCAACAATTAAAAATTCGCATGGAGCGTTGTAGGGATAGAGAAAGAGTGTATATTGAAGGTGACAATAAGTGATTGTGTATAAAATTAAAATTAAATTCTTTTACAACGTCAGTCTCGTTATTTAATAGCCACACCTCGTATATTTGGCTGACTAAGTAATAAGAGACAACCATTTTTTGTAGCCCTGGAACTAACAGATCGAATGCAAATTATTTAACACTTCACTCGCCATTGATGGTTAGAATTTCTTATTATATTGGGTGGAATTCTTTGTAATATCGGATCTGATAGGAGGAAGTTGCAAGGAGGATTGCAATCCTCTGACCATTCATGACAATATGTATATGTGTACATCAATTTTGGGGATTATGCAACTACGGTGAGGGATGTAAAGTGTAAAATAGGAAGGGTTGATATGTCGGTAAAGGTTGTTAGGGGTCGTATTCGTCATGGGGTGGGGTCGATCGTTTGCTCAGTCTGCGCTCCGAGACGGACCTGAACGCGTCGTCTCTTTTCTCGTTCCGTAAAAGTAATATCGTGGCCGGTTCCTACCTCCGTTTACGAACATCGCTTTTAATTATTTAATCTGATTTTATTAATTCAATAATTTTCATATTTTATGTGTTATTAACTTTAAAATTTATAAATTTTTTATATATTTAAATAATTATTTTTTACATATTCCTTTTGAAAATGAAAATTCATTAATAACCTCATAAAATTTTTATGTTACAATTAAAAATTCATCGTGAAGACTTTCAATGTGTTATTATTTTCATTTTATAAAATTTTAATAAACTAATTTTTATTTCGGTAAATTTTAAACTTCGTTTGGTTTCTGTTGAAGGATTTTTAAAGTTATTCTTCTCGTTGTTATATCATTTCAACTTTAAATATTTAAGGTATGTATTAAATAAAAAATATATTAATAAATTTTTTAGTTGCGACCAGTTGAGATCCTGTTTACATTGTTTACAATATTTTCTCCTCCAAAATTCCTTTATTATCTTACTCTGTATTTTCTTTCATACTTCTCTTCATTTTTGAGATTCAAGAATTTGATTTTTCTCTTGAAATATTGATCCAAAAATTCTCGTACTAAAATTTTTATTTTTTTTCTTTATAAAATATTTTATAAATATTTATATATGACAATAAATAAAAGTATTGGTAAATAAATTAGCCTAATCTATATAATTTAAAAAAAAATCTATTTTTTTTTAAATTTTGATGAGAACACCAGAAGATAGACTGATTAAACACTTAATAAAAAAAAACTATGAAACAAAAACACCATCCTTTTGATTTAGAGAAGAAAAAGAAGACATGAAATGATTTGATAAATAAATAATTTTATATTTATTACAAACTCAAATACATGAACAGAATAAAACACGATAAACGTTTAGATATAGATTTTTGTTATAAAGTAGACGTATCACATATTAAACAAACAATTTTTAAAATATTATCTCAAAAATTAAAGTAGAAATTTCAAATTTTAGTAAAAAATATGAAAAACGGCTTGAATCACTCGAAATTTATTTAGCAATTACCTTAGGGTTATTGGAAAGTATTGGTACAATAGGAAGGCTAAAAACGAGGCATCCGGTAGAGTTATTTGTTTGTCGACTTCTGCTAAATCCGCTAAATTTTTACGGCTACTACTTATAATTATAAGTTATTATTGTAAATAATAATTATAATCAACTTGTAATTTTTTAAAGTTATCTCCACTGGGAGATAGCTTTAATACAATTTTTACTATTTACACAAATAGATTAATTACGGCGCGGGAGAAATTAACCAAGAAGGATTCAAAAACCGATGAATTTCGTGCCTTTTTTGGCTAAGCAACAAAAACTTTTAAATTTTATGATATTTAGCAGATTTTATATCAGTAGGCATAAGATTTAAATCTTATGCCTACTGATATAAAATCTGCTAAATATTATAATATTATATTATTAATTATACGTAATATAATATTATAATATAAACGTTTAGGAACTAAATCTGCTAAATATCTGCTAAATATTATAATATAATATTATATTATTATATTATTAATTATACGTAATATAATATTATAATATAAATGTTTAGGAACTAAATCTGCTAAATATCTGCTAAATATTATAATATATTATTATATTATTAATTATAATATAATATTATAATACAAACGTTTAGGAACTAAAAAACTCGATTGCCTTTGGTGGATGGCACCACATTTTAATTTTTACACTCATTAATTTTGTTTTATATGTTTATACGAATATAAGATATCAACCAACGATGAACAAATGAGGATTAATCAACAGTCTTCCCAAATCCAGAAATAAAAACAGTATCTGATTGGATGAAAAGGTATTGAAAATCAAAGAGAAGGATGTAAACTTTTAACACGTTTATTCTGTTTCAGACGTTTAAATTTTATGAATTTGCTTTGCGTTAGCATAATCTAGCTACAAATCAGAGTAAATAACTTTATAGTTTTGTCAAGTATTTTGATTGTTTAGACAAATGTCAAATTTTTGAAATCGATTTTTTACCGGATATATAATTTATATGTTTTCAAGTTCCCTGAGCCGAAAAAAACGTTTAAAAATAGAATCAAAAAGCCGATAAATAAAACAAAACAAACATTAGGAAAAATTATAAAACTGATAATTTATTACGTTTAATAAAATGCAACATTAAAAATTTAAATTTTTATGATTTCACACAAACTAACAATCTATAAGACGTCTTAAGACCAATCTGGACATATGGAGTTCAACTTTGGGGATCTGCTAAACCCTCACACACGAAACGTATACAAGCGATTCAGAACAAGATTCTACGAACGATAACGTAATGTCCCTTTTACATCAAAAAACTCAATATTGCACAAAGACTTACAAATGCCATACGTGATTGACGTCGCGAAACAACTATACAAGACGATGCATGACAAATTTGAACTACATGACAACCCTCTCATACAAAACATGTACACTAGGGCGATACCGGGTACTCAGCGGAGACGTTTGAAGCGCCTCTCGCCAAGAGATCTTCTTGGCCAACTGTAGGACTGTGGTGATGACTGCACGCTCCTTCAAGTAAATCAAGTTTTGAAACATTAGCTTCACATTTAGAAATTGTTATATTAATTTAAAAACAGATACTAAATTTCAATTAAAAGTTTCAAAAAAAAAATTTATGAGGATTGTCCTTTTTAATATAAAATTTAAGTACACTTTTCTCTTTTTAAAAATAAGTCACTTGTCACCTATATTGAAAATTTAGACTAAAATTGTTCTCAAATAAAATAGAGTAAAATGCCGTCGCTTTCTGTAAAATACATGTTAGACCAAAAGAAAATTGTGTTGTACAGCAGTTAGTAGGCCTATTCATTTACTTATTATTTTACTAATTTACATTAGTGACTAAAATAACTTTCTGCAATAATACAAATTTAAAGGTGTTCCTTAACACGAAGTCGCCATCATAGGGCTTCTCAGCCCTCTCAACCAGATTCAGGATTTTTTTACAAATTTAAATTTTTACTTTCTCTTGCCTATATGAATATATAGGAAGGAAAGTATTGTTTTCATCTCGATTTTAAGAAATCTAGTTTTCACCGGATCTACACGTTTTCAGACCCCCTGAACCCAATAAAACATGTTTTTAGCGATTGGTCTGTGTGTGCGTGTGTGTGTGTGTGTGTGTGTGTGCGTGTGTGTATACAAAATATCTCAAGAATGGAACATCGTACAAACTTGAAACTTGAAACTTAAGTTACATACCACTACCGGACCCGACACGAACATTTTCATCAAAATCGGTCAACCGGAAGTAGTAGTTTATTCGTGTGATTTTTCACTTTTTTGCGATTTTCTCAAAAACTGGTTCTACGATTTTTTTAAAATTCGCCTGGTTTACTAAATTTTTTATGCTCTACAAGATAGGGTAGGCGCCATATTTGTTGAAATTCTCGATGAGGCTGTTTTCACGTAAAAGAATTGTTTTTTTAAGATTACGGCTTTAGTATGCATTTTAGCGCAAAAATGTATATAATTAAAGTTGTAAAGAATTTAAAATTGTACAACTTTTATTTCAAACATTTTTTGTATAACTCTTAGTTTATAGGTAATTAGCGATTTTCCGTTTTTTTTCTCACGAAAACATGTGAAAAATCGATTTTTTAAAGATTTCGGCCTTAGTATGCATTTTACGACAAAAATGTATGTTATAAAATTTATAAGAAAATGAAAAGATCTACAACTTTTATTTAAAGCATTTTTCTCTACAGAGCCTACTTTAGCGTGAAAGAGTGATTTTCCATATTTTTAAGCCAAACAGGTCGATTTTCATTTTCCGTCTTTCAGTCATGATTAAAATAAGGTTATGTTTTTTGAGGTTAGTTTTTGTTTATTTCTAATGTTTTATTACTAATGTTAGGTTATATTGTTTAAATTATTTGCATTGGCAAGAGAAAGTTGTATGAGTGTTTCACACCAGATTTTTAACTTTAAGAAAAAAAAGTTGGTGTCCTGAATTATTTACTTTCTTCATCGTCGTCACAAACAGAAGTTATCACCCTTAAAAAGATTTTGCGTAGAAATTTTGCATAGAATCTTCCACTGGAAAGTTAATCTCAAGAAAAATATAATCCACTTTAATTTTATTTAATTAGAAGGAAGCACTTTATATTCTTAAAGATAAGCCTTTTCTTAGTGTTATATTATTAAAAGGAAAGTCAAACTTATGTCATATTTTGTAGGGAAGCTGTGGTTTATAATCAGTTAGTCCAAAAATATACTTTAAAAAAATGTAACATTTTGACTTCTTGACTTTCTGAAATGACCAATTCAAACATTTAAAAAAAGCAAACATGGCGCCTACCCTATCGTGTAGAGAATAAAAAATTAAGTAATTGAGGCGATTTAAAAAATATCGTAGGACCAGTTTTTGAGAAAATCGCAAAAAAGTGAAAAAGTACATGAATAAACTACTAATTCGGGTCGACCGATTTTGATGAAAATGTTCGTGTCGGGTCTGGTAGTGGTATGTAACTTAAGTTTTAAGTTTCAAGTTCGTACGATGTTCCATTCTTGAGATATTCTGTTCACACACACACCCACACACACACACACACGCACGCACACACACTCACACATACACACACGCGCGTACACACACACACGCGCGCACGCACGCACACACACACACACACACACACACACACACACATACACACAGACAAATCGCTAAAAACATGGTTTTTTGGTTCAGGGGTCTGAAAACATGTAGATCCGGTGAAACTCGATTTCGAAAAACGACATGAAAACAATACTTTCCTTTCTATACATTCATATAGGCAAGAGAAAGTAAAAATGTAGGCTTGGATACGTTCATCTTTACAAAACGACATCGTTGACTCAATAGAGAAGAATGGATACTGGAATAGCACTGGTTCACAATATAGACATTTTAATTGTTACAAGCTGTTAACTTTGAATGCAGTGTTGTCAACTGACATGTAAGAAGTCATAAGTTAACTTTGTGTTATCTACTTCTAAAATGTTATGAATGTGTTCTTTTTGAAACACTGTTATAAATGTAGCCTGTGCAAGGCTTAACAAGGTCTTTGTTCAGTACTCTCGTTATTCGGCGGAGAGGACCGTGTGGAATTTTTTCTGTATGCGTTCGGCAAACTAAAAAGTTTTTAACCTAAAGATATATGCTTAAATTTCGGTGAAATTCGTAATAGAAATGTTTTATAAAATTTTCATAATGTTTTTACTTTCTCTTGCCTATATGAATATATAGGAAGGAAAGTATTGTTTTCATGTCGATTTTTCGAAATCGAGTTTTCACCGGATCTATACGTTTTCAGACCCCCTGAACCCAAAAAACATGTTTTTAGCGATTGGTCTGTGTGTGTGTGTGTGTGTGTGTGTGTGTGTGTGTGTATGTGAACAGAATATCTCAAGAACGGAACATCGTACGAACTTGAAACTTGAAACTTAAGTTACATATCACTACCGGACCCGACACGAACATTTTCATTAAAATCGGTCAACCGGAAGTAGTAGTTTATTCGTATAATTTTTCACTTTTTTGCGATTTTCTCAAAAACTAGTCCTACGATTTTTTTTAAAATCGCCTGGTTTACTACATTTTTTATGCTCTACAATATAGGGTAGACGCCATGTTTGCTGAAATTCTGCGTGAGGCTGTTTTTTCGTAAAAACATTTTCTTTTTAAGATTGCGGCTTTAATATGCATTTTAGCGCAAAACGTTATACAATAAAAGTTGTAGAAAATGTAAAATTCTACAACTTTTATTTCAAACATTTTTTGTATAACGCTTAGTTTAGCGGTAATTTGCGATTTTCTGTTTATTTTTCTCACGAAAACGTGAGAAAAATCGATTTTTTTAACATTTCGGTCTTAGTATGCATTTTACGACAAAAGTGTATATAATTAAATTTATAGAAAATTAAAAGATCTACAACTTTTGTTTAGAGCATTTTTCTCTACAGAGCCTAGTTTAGCGTGAAAGCGTGATTTTCCGTATTTTTAAGCCAAACTGAGTTCGATTGTCATTTTGCGTCATTCACTCATGATTAAAATAAGGTTATGTTTTTGAGGTTAGTTTTTGTTTATTTCTAATATTTTATTAATAATGTTAGGTTTATTATTAATTATTTGCATTGGCAAGAGAAAGTTGTGTGAGTGTTTCACACCAGATTTTTTAGTTTGTTTAAAGTGACATCAATAAATTGGTCGTTAGTGATTACGGTGGGTTTTTATTTGAAATAATTTACAGACCCTAGCCGGGTATCGAACCCGCGACATATGCTTTGTACGCAACCACGCTAAGCAATAAGCTACGGAGATGGGCTTTCATAAACGTTGTTTTTTTTTAACATTGAATGTTGCATTTGTTTTAACTTAGTTAATTTGTTCACAACTATACAACCAAAATACAACCAGCGAATGCGATGCTTTTTACAAAAAAATTGGCGTTATGACATTCAGGGGAGACTGTACTTTGTATCCCGCCAGTGTTAAATTTTCTATTTTTAGGTACATTTTTCATAGGATTGGTAAAAGATAAGGAAATTTAACTTTACAAACTATAGGTGTCGGGTTTCTTCTCGAGCTACTGATATTTTTTTAATTTAATCTTTGAACCGTACCATTTTTTAAAAAAATTACGAATAACATAAAATTTGTACAAATTGATTTCTACGTTTTTTGAGCATTACTAATTTTTGGAGCACCTGAGGAAGTCATAAAAATGTCGGTATATGTGGATATAAAAGATAATTAACTGGTAAAAATTTTTAGCCTGGTAGGTTTATTGGTTTCTGAGAAAAGTGTACCTAGTGTTAAAAATTTAAATTTACGGAAAAATGTAAGAAACAAGAAGGCACAAATCAAAAACAAAATTTACACATATAAGTAAATTTCCCATAAACAGTTGTTTAAAAAGCTGAACCAACAGTTGAGAATACAAAAAACAGTGATGCAGATATTTCGAAAACTAAAATATTATCTTTGCACTAAAACGAGCAGTACAAAATTGTGAAAAATATTTGTTCTTGGTAACATAATAATTGTTCTGTGTAAACTTGATAAAAGCTTAATTTTTTCGTAAAAAAATTATTTTTTTGACGTTAATTAATGTTTTTCTGGTAGATCTAGGCCTAAACTAATGAAAAACATAAAAAACCAAAAATCGAAATTTTGAGTTTAAACCATCGTGCCATCTCCTCTTAAGAAGACCGCTACTCAATACTATCTGAATATTCTAAATCCATTTTCGATTTTCACGAAACAATTCGTTTTTTATTACTCTACTCTAATTAAAATTATTATAGCCTATATTTCTTTTATTGATCTATTTTATCCATTTTATAAGTCCATAAAATTTTTATCTATTTTCCAGATTAGGCTTATATTTTATATTTTTTCCCTACCACAGAACACACTATAACTGCAACATTTGTCGATGGCACAGCAATATTAGCCAGCAAAGCCAAGTGTTAAAATATAACACTTAATCTTCAACATCACTTGAACACCATTCAATATTAATAACCTTACCTTACCGACAAATAAATTTAATACCTAAAAATATATTTAATTTACATAGTTGTATTTTTACGATTTTCTACAATATCCCAGGGGCGGTTTCAGGGAAGGGGCCATGGGGGCCATGCCCCCCCCGAAATTCTAGGAAAACTTAGTTTAATATTTTCTATAAGCTATTATTTCTAACAAAACTGAATCCCAATACTCGTATCTATCAATTAACAATAATTATTTTAGTATAAAAATGAGTCAAACAGAAAGTATCTATTTTTAAAAAGTATTAAGATAACAATCAGTGTCAGTAGTCAAAAGCCACTCACATCCCAGTCAGCGCCTTCATTTTTCAAGATTTTCTTGATTTACAAGGACTTTGACGTAGCGAAAATTTCTCAATGAATTAAAATTGTGGTTACAGCAATACAGCATAGAAGAGGAATTTTTTAATGACTCAATTACAAACAGTAAGAGCTACATAAAAACAAGATAGCCCTCCCTCGAAAATCAGCCCCTGCAATATCCTAGAGCATATTGGAGCTCTCACTGAACTACGAGCCTGCAGCTGTACTCTTATTTATTATAATAATGCATAGACATTAGAGAGAGGAAAAAAATAAGTAAAATTATAGTAAGCACCATAAATTTATTTATTTACTTTAATTAACATCATACATTTGAATTGCAATAAACGTTTTCTTGTAATCTGCATTAATCAATTTGTTATATTTATATTTTATTTAATTTCCCAAAACGGGCAGGTGGAGTGTTATTTTAATTGCACTCTATCTGTTTGATCCAGGGCTAAAAAAATACTTCTGTTTCTTATCACATAATCAGCCACTTTTATGACTGAACTATTTAAGAACAGAAGAGGTAGAGGTGTAAAAGACACTAGTCAGAGTTATCTCCTCTGAGAGTAATGAATTTCACTATGCAGCCAGACCCTGTGGTGAATGAAGTGAAGTTGTCATTTGCAGGGTGGAAAGTGAGTGCTTTTTGGAGGGCCTGGCATGCTGATAAGCATACTCTTTCAACTCAGTGAGGAAGGCAATGGTAAACCACCTTACTCTTCGTTTTTACTTAGTAAAACATCTAGAGGTTCAAACCAGCCTTTCGGCTGTTGACCTAAACAACAACAATTTAATTTAAAAAAAGATGAGAACGTTATTCATTTGATAAAAACGAAATCTACTGCACACTTTCTTTTAGTTTAATAAAAATAAAAGTAGAAAGAATAAATCAAATATTTACAAAAAGAATTGAAAATGTGTTTTGTACTTTCATATTAAAATGCTCATCATCAGGCTTAGCTCGTCGGGTTGAGTGCAGATGTGTCCCTCACAGACTTGGGAATAAATGCCCAATAATAACTTGACTTAAAAACTCAAGTTTTTATTAAATTGTGGAAGAAGCAGTCAGGGAATGCCGTTCCTACGCATTCTTGCTCCACTGCGCCCCTGTATGACAACCGGTTCACAAAAAAAATGTTTAAGACACAATAGAACTAGAGATGAAATAGAGATGTATAGAACTAAGCTGTTGGATAAGTGGTATGAAGAAGTCAAAAAGGATATTGAGAAAACCGGAATAAACCGAGTAAACTTAATAAACCGAACCCAATTCTGGCAAAGGAGTGAAAACGTAACACTTCAACATCACAATCATGAACACCATGCAAAATTAGTGTAGGCCACTATGTGGAAAATTAAACTGAATGGTGAAAAATCACAACACATTTCATTTACTTACTCTGAGACGACAACTTGTTTCCCATTTTATTTGCACAATACACCGATCTCACAAAAATCCTCAATGACTCAAGACTGTCATTAGACACAAGAGTGACATGGAATCCACCTACCCGAATTAAAAGGCAATCTCTTAACCCTTTCAATCCCAAATTGTTTAACTATACACAAACAAATATGTGTACATTGTTTCATACACTTTACTGACATTTAACTGAAATAAAATCACTTTTAGACCTTCAGCCTTTTTGATGGCGAGACAAAAAAGTGTGACACATAGGGGGGGCCTATGTCACATTGGGCTTGATGGTATCAAAGTTCCCAATAATATGTGCAGGCTTCCTAAACAATATTCTCTTGCTTAGATTTGTAGCAAAAAAAAAACTAAAGATGATTTTAATATCAAAGCATTATTTAAGACTTAAAAAATGTTACAATTCAAAAATATTGGTAAAATGGACAAAATCACTAATTACAGCATAAAAAATATATTTGTATGTACATTAACATACTCGAATAAATGCTACTTTATTTTAGTAAATGAACACAAATATTTAAAACTAAAATTAACTTTAAAAAGAAACTAATGGTCGCGTCCGTGGCGTAGTGGTCAGCATCTTACACTGCAAAGTGGAGGTCTCAGGTTCGATTTCTGGCTTGGGTACAGAAAATTATTACACTTCACATCCAGCGCTCTTTAAACAAAAGTAGTCGCTAACAATTTAAGTTTTTATATTTATTATTTCACTCCAATGTGACTTCTATGCCACCGCACTGGGTAAGAAAGGGTTAACGCGCGGTTAAAACTTCTGTACAGTCTTATTCACCATAAATCTCCTCTTTCAATTTACTCAGAAACTTAACTGTTATAAACTTAAACTTAACCAGGAAAGATACACAGTTGAGGCTCTACGATGTAATGGCGGTGCCGATTTTACTGTATGGAAGTGAGACCTGGGCACCAAAGAAGAGAGATTTAAGTCGATTGGAGGCAGCTGAAATGAGATTTTTGAGATCTGTGAAGGGATGTAGCCGGAGAGAACACATTAGAAGTAGCGCGATTCGAGAAGAACTGAAGAGAGACGAAACAATCATTGATAAAATGTGGAGGTACAGAAATAGGTGGCAGGAACATGTACTTAGGATGTCACCTGATAAAGCTAGTCTTCAGGCGCTGAAGTATCGCCCTCGAGGAAGGAGATGTTTGGGGCGTTCAAGAAAGAGATGGTGTGATGTTGGAACAGGCGATTGGCCTAATCCGTAAAGGAGATGATGATGATGATGACTTAACTGTTATAAAGTAGGCCTACTTCTTTGTCCTATTTGGACCAACGGTTCAGTGACCTACGGATCAGCTAAGGTATCTATCATAAAGCATATTCAGACAATCCAGAACAAAACTTTACGCATCATCACAGGCTGTCCAACACAAAACATTACATGGAGACCTTAACATCGAAACGTAAAGAAACTATAGAGACTCTTACATAGCAAACTACACTATCACACAAATCCACAAATTAATCATCATCCGCTTCTCACCTGCCACACAACCCACCTACAGTTGAGCCGTTGTTAGTTTGCTCCTACTGTCAACAAACAAAAGCCACCTACCACAGGGTGCACGCTAGAGTCTACGACTTTACGGATGTCGTATTCCTATTAAGTTAACTATTTTTACTTTCTCTTGCCTATATGAATATATAGGAAGGAAAGTATTGTTTTCATGTCGATTTTTCGAAATCGAGTTTTCACCGGATCTATACGTTTTCAGACCCCCTGAACCCACACAAACATGTTTTTAGCGATTGGTCTGTGTGTGTGTCTGTGTGTGTGTGTGTGTGTGTCTGTGTGTGTGTCTGTGTGTGAACAGAATATCTCAAGAACGGAACATCGTACGAACTTGAAACTTGAAACTTAAGTTACATACCACTACCGGACGCGACACGAACATTTTCATCAAAATCGGTCAACCGGAAGTAGTAGTTTATTCGTATAATTTTTCAGTTTTTTGCGATTTTCTCAAAAACTGGTCCTACGATTTCTTTTAAAATCGCCTATTTTACTCAATTTTTTATTCTCTACAAGATAGGGCCATGTTTGCTGAAATTCTCCATGTTCGCTGAAATTCTCGGTGAGGCTGTTTTCACGTAAAAACGTTGTTTTTTTAAGATTACGGCTTTAATATAAATTTTAGCGCAAAAACTTATATAATAAAAGTTGTAGAGAATTTAAAAACCTACAACTTCTGTTTCAAACATTGTTTTGTATAACGCTTAGTTTAGCGGTAATTTGCAATTTTCTGTTTTTTTTCTCACGAAAACGTGAGAAAAATCGATTTTTTTAACATTTCGGTCTTAGTATGCATTTTACGACAAAAGTGTAAATAATTAAATTTATAGGAAATTAAAAGATCTACAACTTTTGTTTAGAGCATTTTTCTCTACAAAGCCTAGTTTAGCGTGAAAGCGTGATTTTCCGTATTTTTAAGCCAAACTGAGTTCGATTGTCATTTTGCGTCATTCACTCATGATTAAAATAAGGTTATGTTTTTGAGGTTAGTTTTTGTTCATTTCTAATGTTTTAATACTAATGTTAGGTTTATTATTAATTATTTGCATTGGAAAGAGAAAGTTGTGTGAGTGTTTCACACCAGATTTTTTAAATTATAACTACTTAAAGTACTAAAAACATCAGTCATTATAATATGATGTAGGCCTAACAATTTCATTTCGAAAAAAATTTAAAAGTATTTTGTATATAAATACTTTTGAAAGTATTTTGTTGTTACTTTTTAATCAGCGTATATACATTTTTATATAATGCGCATGCTCAGTGACGTCATTATTTGTTTACATTAGGAGCAAACTCAGAGAGGCTGGACTGTAGAAGACTGAAAAGGCTATGGAATAGAGACCTTTTGGGAATCATCTTGAGGGGTTGCCACTAGACAACTACCTCTCTCAAGTGACATCAATACAATTATATAAAACTATTTACATTTTAACTGCTGGTTGTATTAAACTGTTACACAATTTTACTGTATTTTTCTTAAAAAAAGTAAAAAAATCTGGTGTGAAACACTCACACAACTTTCTCTTGCCAGTCCAAATAATTAACAATAAACCTAACAATAGTAATAAAACATTAAAAATAAACAACAAAACTAACCTCAATAAACATAACCTAATTTTAATCATATATGAAAGACGTAAAATGAAAATCGACCTCAGTTTGGCTTAAAAATACGGATAATCACTCTTTCACTCTGTAGAAAAAAATGCTTTAAATAAAAGTTGTAGGTCTTTTAATTTTCTATACATTTGGTTATACACTTTTGTCATAAAATTAATACTAAGGCTGAAATCTTAAAAAAATCAATTTTTCACACGTTTTCGAGAAAAAAAGCAAAAAATCGCTAATTACCACTAAACTAAGCGTTATACAAAAAAATGTTTGTAATAAAAGTTGTAGAATTTTAAATTCTCTACATTTTTTATTAAATAATTTTTTGCGCTATAATATATATTAAAGCCGTAATCTTAAAAAAACACTTTTTTTACGTGAAAGCAGCCTTACCAAGAATTTCAGCAAACATGGCGCCTACCCTATCTTGTAGAGAATAAAAAATTGAGTAAATGAGGCGATTTTTAAAAAAAATCGTAGGACGAGTCCGATTTTCAGTATATTTTATTTGTTAAATTGTTGATCAAGCTTAGGGTGTGCGTGTGTAAATAATACGCAATGTATTTACAATAATTACTCATTTTTGAGTCATTTCCGTTCTTAAAATGGTAAAATAAGATATGTTACACAATATAACAAAAGAAACGGAAAAGAAATAAAAAAAGAAATTTGATAAAAGACGTCCAAATAAATTTTAAAAAGAACAAAGATATCTATCAGAGAGTTGTTCTTTGTCGGTTGTCTGTTGTCTTAGTGTCCTTAGAACGACCTTACATGGTTATCACCGTTTTCTCATATTGTACTTACTTTATAATGTCCGACATAAAATACTGGAGTGTCCGTTTAAAACAAAAATAAATAAAGATATAAAAAACTGTGACGTTAACCAATGAATGTGAGAGAGATAGAATGATAAAAATATCATTATATCAGGGTATGTGTTTGTTTCTTTTCTTGAGTTATTACGACACTACATCTTCATAAAAGATGTCACTATATTTTTTCTTTCGTGACAGTTTTAGTTGTAGACCACTATGAGAACGTATTGTGATAGTGGTAAATATTCGATACGAGAACTTCAATACAAATAGGTAGGCGTACTATTAGCAGGCATAATTAGTGTTCCTAATTACGTAAGCGTAGGGCCTACTACAGATAGCTTTAATCAACAATATATTGTCGCGGACCGGGGCCAACGACACGTGGCGAAACCAAATCTGTAAAATTGGTGGCCCTGAAAAGGGCCGTTTAATTGTGTTGATGGCCCTGAAAAGGGCCGCTGTTGACGGTCGGAAGCGGCGAGCCGGCGTGGTAGAAGCGGAGCCCGAAGAGTGACGGCTCGGCTACCGGGTTCAGGCCTAGCCTTCCCTCAGCGGCAGTTGGGTCCCCACTGCAGCGTGGCAGTGGTGGCCCCCAGAGCCCCGCAGTGTCGGGTCGGCGTAGGCCGTCTGCCGGTAGCGCGGCCGAGGCGGCTCTCTCCGGGCCAGCGAAGGCTGACCGGTGCGGGAATGTAGCGTCCGCCACCGGTAGCGTAGACCAGAGATGGTGCGTCTGGTCTCGGCTGGGCTCGTCTTCTTCTGGCTGGAGCTCTTCTTTCTTCTTGTTGTCCGGTTGAGAGTTCGGCGAGGAGCGAGTTTCGCGGTTGAAAACGATCTCTTAAATACCTCTGAAGGTGGTGGGGAGAGGCTGTAGGCTCTCTGCATCAGGCGGTAGTGGGGACTGTGTGCAGACGCTAATATTGGAAGGGCAGGCGGCGACAATATGTAAAACATCACTCAATCAGTTCATTGCAGGGCTAAAATAAATAGTTCTGTTTCTTATCATATGGTCAGCCAATTAAATGATTGAATCATTTATGAACAGAAGAGGTAAAGGTGTTAAAGACACTAATCAGAGTTATCTCCTCTGAAATTAATGAATTTCATTATCTAGCTGAACCCTGTGGTGAATGAAGTGAAGGTGTCATTTGCAGAGTGGAAAATATGTGCTTTCTAGAGAGCCCGGCATGCTGATAAGCGTACTTTTCTACTCAGTGAGAAAGGCAATTGTAAACCACCTCATTCCTTGTTTTACTTAGTAAAACCTCTCAGGTTCAAACCAGCCTTTCAGCTGATGACCTAAACAACAACAACATGTAAAACATGGAAAGTATATGATATTTCAGTTTATGTTTCAATAGATGTGGTAACACAATAATTTTATTTTGCATCCAGGAGACTCCAAAAGGGAGTATAGGACATGTCAAAATAATTTGATAAACGAAAAGTTAATAACAATGATAAATTCATCACTTCCCACCAAAATTTGTTTCTGCTACTGCTTAATTTAGTAGGCTTGCCATGAACCCCTTTGTATCAAATAGCTCACAAAATTAAAAAGGTAAACACAATCATAAATTCATCACTTACCAATAATTTCTTTTCGCTACTGCTTAACTCAGTAGGCTTGTCATGAACCCCTTCGTATCAAATAGTACACAATATTTGTTTAATTAGAAGTTAAATATTTTTCAACCAAAAACTATTTAGAAAGGAATTCGCGCGCACTGTAAAATGTTTCATCGATTAAGTATTGTTTTAGCTTTTTTTTAAAAATGACTTGTTTTTAAAATGACTTGAAGTTGGTTTTTGTTCAGACAATTTAGTGTTGTGATTAGCAACATAATGACTTGATGACATTTAAAAATGACTTGTTTTTAAAATGATTTGAAGTTGGTTTTTGTTCAAACAATTTAGTGTTGTGATAAGCAACATAATAATCGATTTTGTTTCATGTGTAGTGGTTGTGAACACCTAAATTCTGTAAAAAGGTATTTTTCTTTACGTAAATTATCACTTCTTAAATGTACAAACAAGAAACTGTGAGTAATTGCAACTCTTTAAATAGTAATCTGCATGAGGTAAGGTGGATGACTCCCATCATTAACATATTGTGACACTTATCGCTAATGTCCGTATGGGGATCTAGATCCAGATTATTAAATAATTAATACACTTAAGTTTACAATTACAAATATTTATTACACTAAAAGATTACAAAATAAATAATTAACTAATTATAATAAAGTAATACAATAACTTGTTAATTTACTTAAAATAAATAATAAACAATAAATAATTTAATAATTTACTTAGGACTACTTACAATCAATTCTACAATACACATACAAAATGAACTGAATACACAACAACTGAATTTAATACCGGTACACAATAACTTTTCCAAATACACACACGAACAAAGACAGTATAACAATCGTTGACCAACACAATGCTCGGAATCGTTAACCTGAATAACGCCGTAGCCACTCGTCAAGGATCTAACGAATACTAACTCTGACTGCGCTCGGGAGTCTCTTTATATACTCATTTAAAAAGATCATTCCAGAAAAAGCAGAGTACAAAAAATAACCCTTTTTTAATAAGTGCTAGAAAAATCCGTTGTAAACAAGTCAACAATAGGTCTTATTGTAAATAGAATAAAAGTTGTTACGGGTCCCTTTCATAACAGTTTTACAATACCCGATCTTTTATACTACACGATAGTTATTACAATTTTTATGAATAGACATACCTTTATTGTTATTATTGTCCTATTGTCACTTATGTCCTATTATTCCTTTTTCACTCTATTATCCTCTCTTTACTATTTTCATGAATGAAATTCTGGAACCTTCGCGAACCATCCTTTTCTTCGATCTTGTTACAATATTGTACCATCACACCATTATACTGTATTCATAGGATGGAAATACGTTAATAAACCGCCCCTCAAGATGGAGAAATGACATCTAAAACAATAAACTATATTTTGGTTTTCTTGTCTTCATTTTTCTAGCGTTCCTAATAGGTTCTAGTTTTTCGTGCGGACAAACACAAAAACTGGACTAGATCACTGCTACCTACCCTGACGACACAACGATATTAGCCCGAGACCAAAACTCTATACACGCTTCACTAACACTCCAACATCATCTCAATCTTATACACGAATGGTGTAAAACATGGAAAATAAAACTTAATACGACAAAATCCCTTCACGTAACTTTCACACTCCGTCATGGTGATTGCCCACCAGTGTACATAGACAATGAACCTCTCACAAAAACAGATACGGTCAAGTATCTTGGTCTGACTTTTGATAAACGACTAACTTGGAGCACACATATCAAACGGAAACGTTTATTACTGAATTCCATACTTAAACTTCTATATTCCCTACTCCACAAACGATCAAAATTACCAATGGCACAAACATCACGCATAAATTGTTCTCTTTTGAAACCTATGTGGACCTACGGGTCCCAAATTTACGGTTTTACCAAACCCTCTAATTTGCAACGAATTCAAGAATTCCAGTCAAAAACATTACGCCTTATAGCAAAAGCACCTCTTTACGTTAGCAACAAAACATTACATACATATTTGAAAACACCACTTGTACAAAATTCCATTGAATACCTATACAAACGCTTTCACGCCAAGTCACACGAACACTAGAACCCCCTGGTGCGTTCACTTTCCACCTTCCATTTACCTGATAATCCCCCCTAGACGCCTTAAAAGACGCTGGAGTAGAGACCTGCTAATTTGATATACAAATTTCATTCTTGGGGAGGCACCAATGGGGGCCCTACCCCTCTCATGCCTATCATGTCATGTACATTATTATCATAATCATCACATTTGCTTGTTGTAAAATTTTACAGTTGTAAATAAAGATTTAAAGTAAAAAAGTTAATGAATTCCAGATCGGCGTAGGCCTACATAGCGTAAATCTTCCCCCACGAATTCGAATGCAGGCCTGTATTGAGAGCCGGGGAAGTTATTTTAAGTTTCGTTTACTATGTTATCACCCTGTATAGTGTGATGTTTTCAAGAGTATAGTGATAACTATTATAGAAATACAGTTGTCAGATTTTCCGTTTATTTTCATAGAGAAAAATATTATTACATTTCAGATCATGTTCCGTTCCAGTTTTCTCGGTACAAACTATAAACCTTATATAGTACGTCTACTTTTTCTAATGAAAAATAAAAATACTAATAAATAAATAAAGTTGTATTATGTTTTTGTATAACGTTCCCGTTTCTGTTCCTTATTCAATACAAAATGGAAATGGAATTTCAAATCGATTCCTGTTTCACATGGGAAAATAATTTGATTTGGTATTACGTTATGTGTTTCAAATAATAATTTCCTATCAAAGGGTAAACTTTGTAGGAAGTTTATACCATTTCATCCCTGTAAAATTACATGGATAAGTTGTGTGGAAATCGCGTACTATCGTTCTCGAGAATATTATACCGGTAGTTTAATGAATTCAGAAGGCGTATTAAAAAAATTGGAATGTTGTTGTGTTGTTTATATCACCAGAGGAAAGGCTGGTTTAAACCTCTAGAGGCTTTACAAGGTAAAAGGAGGAGTGAGATGGTTTGCCTTGCCTTCCTCACTGAGTGAAAAGTATGCTTATTAGCATGCCAGACCCTCTGAAAAGCATCTACTTTCCACCCTGCAAATTATATTTTCACTTAATTCACTACAGGGTCTGGCTGTACAATGATGAAATTCATTACTCTCAGAGGAGATAACTCTGATTAGTATGTTTTACATCTGTACCTCTTCTATTGTTAAATTATTCAGTCATAATTGGCTGACCATATGATAAGAAACAGAACTATGTTTTTGTAGCCCTGAAACTATCAGATCAAAAGCAAGTAATTTTAAAATTCGCCTGTCTGTTATCTGCAAAAACATTGAGCTAAAACCTAAGAAAATATAACGGACAAAACACCGTTCAGATTACTGGTTACAGATACCGAGGGTTTCAACAAAGAACGAAAGTATGAAGTTGGATGAAATAGAAGAGTCTGCCTCATGCTTCACGTTTGTTTCTAACTTGTCCTGTTGGTCACCTTTTGAAATTGTCTATAATATTTCTTGTTCAATGTTATCGTTTTTTACTGGTACATCTTATGTAGACCAATTTTACTTTCTCTTGCCTATATGAATATATTGGAAGGAAAGTATTGTTTTCATGTCGATTTTTCGAAATCGAGTTTTCACCGGATCTATACGTTTTCAGACCCCCTGAACCCAAAAAACATGTTTTTAGCGATTGGTCTGTGTGTGTGTCTGTGTGTGTGTGTGTGTGTCTGTGTGTGAACAGAATATCTCAAGAATGGAACATCGTACGAACTTGAAACTTGAAACTTAAGTTACATACCACTACCGGACGCGACACGAACATTTTCATCAAAATCGGTCAACCGGAAGTAGTAGTTTATTCGTATAATTTTTCAGTTTTTTGCGATTTTCTCAAAAACTGGTCCTACGATTGTTTTTAAAATCGCCTGTTTTACTCAATTTTTTATTCTCTACAAGATAGGGTAGGCGCCATGTTTGCTGAAATTCTCGGTGAGGCTGTTTTCACGTAAAAACGTTGTTTTTTTAAGATTACGGCTTTAATATAAATTTTAGCGCAAAAACTTATATAATAAAAGTTGCAGAGAATTTAAAAACCTACAACTTTTATTTCAAACATTTTTTTGTATAACGCTTAGTTTAGAGGTAATTTGCGATTTTCTGTTTTTTTTTCTCACGAAAACGTGAGAAAAATCGATTTTTTTAACATTTCGGTCTTAGTATGCATTTTACGACAAAAGTGTATATAATAAAAGTTATAGAAAATTAAAAGATCTACAACTTTTGTTTAGAGCATTTTTCTCTACAGAGCCTAGTTTAGCGTGAAAGCGTGATTTTCCGTATTTTTAAGCCAAACTGAGTTCGATTGTCATTTTGCGTCATTCACTCATGTTTAAAATAAGGTTATGTTTTTGAGGTTAGTTTTTGTTTATTTCTAATATTTTATTAATAATGTTAGGTTTATTATTAATTATTTGCATTGGCAAGAGAAAGTTGTGTGAGTGTTTCACACCAGATTTTTATTTTGTCTTACCCTATATAGATATATAGGGTTGGAAAGAATTGTTTGCTGACATCTGGATGTGACGGACGGACATGGGAAAATGATAAATCAGAATTTTAAAAATTGCCACCAAAACGTTTAGGGTCTTTATCAGTTAGACGCCCCGCACTCTGTTAGTGCGCCTACAAAAATTTAAAATGCAACATGCAATACAAAACAGTATTGCGGGTTGCAGTCTGTACAGGGGCTATTTATGTACTCCTTGTGCATTGATGATTTTTATGATACATACCTTGTTTGTAACAGATGAAGTACCACTTAAGCAGGAGGCCAGAACGCTGATGAAAAAATTCTGATGACATGTTATGTTATTTATTAAATGTGGAGCCATTAATCCGGATGTTTTGCCTAGTGTTATTGTACTGTCTCCTGACAGGATGTGTGCTATTTATTATTGTTTATCTGAAGTGGAATTCATTGGTTACGTAATCGTATGTGTGCGTACGCGCGCACGTGGGTGTGTGCGCCTGTGTGAGCGTGCGCACGCGTATGTGTACGTGTGCGATTTCTTTTAATGATTAATGGTTTCTTTTTCATGAAAATCTGTAAAAAATGAATTTTGTAAGACTTCGGCCGTAATATGCATTTTATGACAAAAGTGCATGTATAATCATATTTAATAGGAAATTAAAATTTCTACAACTAATTTTTAAGCATGTTTCTCTACAGATCCTTGTTTACCGTGAAAGTGATTTCCCGTATTGTTAAGCAAAATTAAGGTTAGTTTTAATTTTTCATCATTCACTCTTTATTAAAATAAGTTTTTTTGTTTATTTCTCATGTTTTATTACTAATGTTAGGTTAGGCCTATATTGTTTATTATTTTAATTGATAAGAGAAAGTTGTGTGAGTGTTTCACACCAGATTTTTGTTTTTATTTTTAATATAGCTTATAAGCCTACCTAAAATAAATTTGAAAAAGATAAAATGAACTTTTACAGTAGATAAAAAATTTTGAGTGAATGATTTCAATGGAATAGGGAACAAGCCGTTTACGATCACCCCCACTAATTGCCTGAAGAAACTTGGTTGGGGGTTAGAGATATTTCTAGCCGTTGAACCGTAGGCCGGGTCAACTTTTACAACGGAGAAACTACGTTGCTAAATACTTCGACAGTAATAAAGTTTCTTCCCAGATAGAGAAGGCACTGAAACTTCTATCAAAAGAAATAAAATTAAAAAGCGAGTAATTTCGATAAATTGCTTCATTCACATTGGGAGTTTCATTACGGTAGGCCTACACTTCATTTATACTTGGCTGTAACCTACAATAATTTTCTCACCCGCTATCTAAAATGAAGTGAAAAAATTGCAATGGAGGCTAAAAATAGAATGGTTATACACTGATTTCAACCAACGTTCCGATTTATGATCTCCTTTTTACTTTCTCTTGCCTATATGAATATATAGGAAGGAAAGTATTGTTTTCATGTCGATTTTAAGAAATCGAGTTTTCACCGGATCTACACGTTTTTAGACCCCCTGAACCCCAAAAAACATGTTTTTAGCGATTGGTCTGTGTGTTAACAAAATGTCTCAAGAACGGAACATCGTACGAACTTGAAACTTGAAACTTAAGTTACATACCACTACCGGACCCAACACAAACATTTTCATTAAACTCGGTCAACCGGAAGTAATAGTTTATTCGTGTAATTTTTCACTTTTTTGCGATTTTCTCAAAAACTGGTTCTACAATTTTTTTTAAAATCGCCTCATTTACTCAATTTTTTATTCTCTACAAGATAGGGTAGGCGCCATGTTTGCTGAAGTTCTTGATGAGGCAGTTTTTAAGTACAAAAAGGGTTTTTTTTTAAAGATTACGGCTTTAATATGTATTATAGCGCAAAAATGTATATGTTAAAAATGTAGAGAATTTAAAATTCTACAACTTTTATTTCAAACATTTTTTTTATAACGCTTAGTTTAGCGGTAATTAGCAATTTTCTGTTTTTTCTCACGAAAACGTGTAAAAAATCGATTTTTTTAAGATTTCGGCCTTAGTATTCATTTTATGACAAAAGTGTATATAATCAAATTTTTAGGAAATTATAAGGATCTACAACTTTTATTTATAGCATATTTCTCTACAGAGAGTAGTATAGTGTGAAAGAGTGATTTTCCGTATTTTTAAGCCAAACTGAGGTTGATTTTCATATTGCGTCTTTCATATATGAATTAAATTAGGTTATGTTTATTGAGGTTAGGTTTTTGTTTATTTCTAATGTTGTATTACTAATGTTAGGTTATATTGGCCTTTATTTGCATTGCAAGAGAAAGTTGTGTGAGTGTTTTACACCAGATTTTGTTCATTTGGTTTTATTTTTCAACTGTAAGGTCGCTCTCACATCGGTGAAATACGACGTCGACGGGATTAAAGTTACGAGACTTCGACAGAACCGCAAAATCGAGTCGCTTCGTACTTGTTTTCACATCGAGGGGATGCGACCTCAACGTTCAAGCTTTTCTTCAAATTAAGCTGCATTCAAGTGATGAAGAAGACGTTTTCATTGCTTAGCCTATTACTATATAAGAGGAAAACAGAAAAAACAACGCAGCTGTTGGTTGTCACCGTATATATATATTCGCGGTTTTTAATGTAATTTGATCATTTTCTCTTTTGTGTGACTTATTTTTTTATGTAATAAGTGATGCAGTATTAGTATTTACTGTTTTTCTTTTTCTTTTTTTATCAGTGCTATTATTGTTGTATTGCAGTGTTATTTTTGTGCTATGTATTTTTTGTAATTAGAGCAATCCTCCTCCAAGCACGGGCTTTGCTCTTTTGGAGGAGTAGTAATGGAAATAAATAAATAAAAGTAATAATCGTAATAGAGGAGCGTATGTGTGGGAAACTCTTCTGTGATGAATACAAATTTATATCTTCATCAAATGTCGAAAGAAAGTTTCCAACTATTTCTTGAGCTTGTTGGTCCTAGAATTATAAAAAATGACCCAAACTACACAAATTTATGTCTTCATCAAATGTCGAAAGAAAGTTTCCAACTATTTCTTAAGCTTGTTGGTCCTAAAATTATAAAAAACGACCCAAACTACAGGAGTTGTTTGTTTTCTGAGAAGCAATTTCTTTTCAACTCCTACCACAAAAGCTACTTAGGCTGTTTTGTCTGCCATGATTACGCGACGGTCGAATGGGTGTTTAGACAAACTGAGTCGGATGCAACCGTTTGATCGAGTTTGTGTTGAGGTCGTACTGGTGGGAGAGCGAACATAAATAAATAAAATACAGTCTAGGACTCGTATGGGACATCACGTCACGTGTATCATTGGTGGGAGAATACCCTAAAAATACAACCAGCAAAAATGTTTACATTTTGTTTAAATTAAAAACAAACCACTTTCACACTTTATAGCGTGAATTAATTTTCATAAATTAAATTTTTGTAAATGCATGAGCATCCACTCATGATTAAAATTAGATTATATTTTTTGAAAGAAGTTGAGTGAGTGTTCTACTCCAGATTTATTATTCTTTCAACTATTTTCTTCTTCTTCATATTTTTCTTCTATTTCTTAACGATAGCTTCATAATGATCCTATATTTACCCTCCCATGATCAGCGTCCTTTGTTTCCTCAGCGTAGTAGTTTGATTATGTGTGCGTATGTATATGTTTATAAATTACCCAATAAGAAGATGAGTGGGTAAGCCGGCTAAAGATGGGAGATAGAAAATGGTAAGATACTTCTCAATCAGATTATGGGGACTTGATTCTTGCTTCGTTCGTTCGACCGTCCTTTGGGGTTTTTTTTAAATGAACACTAAAACCACTCGGCTTAACTATGATCCCCTATCTGCTACTCACTACTTCTACTGCTGCTTGACTTTTATAAGTATAAGCGCCACCGCTTAAACTTCTCTAAGCTCACTCTCTCTTTGACTACTTCAACCTAACTTAGTCCTTCATTCCACTCTCTCTCTCTCTTTCGAATAACCCATTCTTTACTTTACTTCTCATTTCAACTCTTACTTTAAACATTCAAATTTTTTAAACCGGTAGATCACTTTTCATAACCAAACTTCTTCGTAGAAACTTTATTATAATTTTTTTTTGTTTTAATTAAAATTTATTTTGTTATATTTTATATAAGTTTGTATGTATAGCCTATGATAGGATTTAACTTTAAAACAAACTCCGTTTCACTTTTTAAGCTGCACTACTTAAACTTTTAATCCTATTCTAATAGACTTTAGCTGAAATTACTTCAATGAAATTTTACTTTCACTGACAGTAATAGTGAATCCCAACTAATTATATCGCAAATCCTTTTATTGTTATTAAAGTTTTAATCAAACATCAAAATTAAAACTTAATGACAAATCCCTTCATGTAACTTTCACAGTCCCATTAGTTTATGAGTGGCCATTAGTTTATGTAACTGTTCAATTAATTATTAGCCTGATATTAATTAATGGTGGAGGGTGGATTCGTATTATAAGTAATCTCTCATAGAATAACCCATCTTTATTCCTTTTACAAACATAAATTCTGAGAAATAATCTCCCTCCATCCTATACTGTTTTTCAAGGGTGATGAGCTCTCTTTACGAATGCATTGCCCCCTACCACCCACTTTATAGCTAGCCAATCACTTGCCAGCAACTACACCAATACTTGCTCATGTTGCTCTGTTAAATATTTCATAACCCATTTTTTTTTGGTTTTTTAGTATCAATTAACCCACCGGGTTGGTATAGAGGTAAAGTCGTCACCAAAATCAGCTGTTTAACAGCTGATTTTCGCAGACGAAGGTTCCTGGTTCAAATCCTAGTAAAGGTAGTTACTTTTATACGGATTTGAATGCTAGACAGTTGTTACCGGTGTACTTTGATGGTTGGGGTTCAATTAACCATACTCTCTCAGGAATGGTTGACCTGAGTCTGTACAAGACTAAACCTCATTTACACGTCATACTTGGGTCATGGGGTTGCTTATTGTTCTAAATTAAACAGATTGCAACGTACACAAATTAGTGATTACAAAAAAAAACGTTTCTACGGTGCAATCTTGACTTACAGGATTATGGTTGGGGTGGTGCTTTATATTCCTATTTGAGTCTCCTCTAGAGGCCGCTAATTGAGAAGTAGGCCTAAAAACCGCCTTGTCCGTCAGACAAACCTTTTGTAAAATTTCAAGCGATAAATGCAATTTTCTCAAAAACGGTTTCTACGAATTTAAAAAAAATCTTATTAACTACATTCTTTTATGCTCTATGAGATAGGATAAGCGACTTGACTGCTGAAATTCTTGTGTTCTCGTAAGAAAAATATATATTTTTTAGATTGCATCCTTCAGATGCATTTTAAGGCAAAAGTGTAACTTATGTAATCAAAGTGTAGAAAATTTTATAACCTACATTATTTTACCTCAAACATTTTTTTGTGCAACGCAACGCTTAGTTTAGCGGTTTTCTGTTTTTTTCATGAAAATCGGTAAAAAATGGGATTTTTTAAATATTCCGCCGTTAGTGTGCATTTTACAACTAAATGTATATAGCTTAAAAAAAAGTTAAAGGGACTAAAAAGCATTTGATTACAACTTTTTATTTCAAACGTTATTCTCTACACAGCGTAGTTTAGAGGCAATAAATTATTTTCCGTATTTTTAGTTCTACTGAGGTCAATTTTCATTTTGCGTCATTCACTCGTGATTAAAATCATGTAATGTTTTTCATTTTAAATTGTTTACTTATGATTAAAAATAGGTTATATTTTTCATTGTTGTTACATTGATAAAAGAAAGACATGTTAATATTTCACGCCAGATTTTTTAACATGAAATCCACCAATTTCAGTGTGATTTGTACAGAGGATAAAAACTGCCGATAAACTGAAAAATATATTGTGACACTTATCGCTAAGGTCCGTTTCGGGATCTAGGTTATTAAATAATTAATACACTAAAGTTTACAATTACAAATATTTATTACACTAAAAGATTTACAAAATAAATAATTACACTAATTTTAATGAAGTAATACAATAAATGATTTAATAATTTACTTAGAATAAACAATAAACAATAAATAACTTAATAATTTACTTCGCACTACTTACAATCAATTTTTATAGGATACACATACAAAATGAAAACTGAATACACAAAACTGAATTTAATACAGATACACATTAACTTTTCACAATACACACACAAACAAAGACAGTATAACAATCGTTGACCAACACAATGCTCGGAACGTGGCCTGCACTACGTCCGACGGCCACTCGTCTAAGATCAAACGAATACTAACTTGACTGACCGCACTCGGGGTTCTCTTTATATACTCATTTAAAAAGATCATTCTAGCAAAGCAGAGAAACTTCATGCAAATAATAAAGTACAAAAAATAACCCTTTATAAGTGAGTGCTAGAAAAATCTATTGTAAACAAGTCAACAATGGGTCATATTGTAAATAGAATAACATTTGTTATTCTAAGTCAACAGTAGGTCTTATTGTAAATAGAATAACATTTGTTATTCTATCTAAGTCAACAATAGGTCTTATTGTAAATAGAGTAACATTTGTTATTCTATCTAAGTCAACAATAGGTCTTATTGTAAATAGAATAACATTTGTTACGGGTCCCTTTTCACAAATAGTTGTACAACAATACCCGACCTTTTATCCTACACAATAGCGCAGTTATTTCAAACAACTTTCATGAATAGGTATACTTTTATTGTCACTTATTGTTACTATTTCTCTCTATTATCCTCTCTTTACTACTTTCATGAATGAAACTAGAACCTTCGCGAACCATCTTTTTCTTCAATATTGTCACAATATTTACCTATCTGTAAAAATTTCGCTAGTAAGCCTACATTAAAATCGGTCTATTCCATTTTGAGATGTTCTAAATTGTTGATCCTATAAAGTAATAAATGTTGTAGACACAACATCAAAATAGGGCGTTGTGTGCGTCAAATGTAATTATTTTTGATTATTACCAAGATTTAGAGAAATGTAGTGCAATTTGCCATACTATTTATTGTATATAGTAGATAGGCCTAAGTGTAGTGGTGTAGTTATGACGCACAGGACTTATGTAGAAAGGTGTTAATTTTATGAGATGTCATAAAGTAGGAATAAATGGTTTATTTACAACGTACTTTATTCTGTTATGTTTTATGCATAATTTATGACCGCATACAAGTAATGGCTCTCATAAAATTATTTCACCATTAATGGCAAAATATGGAATTGAGGATTTTTAATTTATCGCAACTCTAACTTAGTAAATGTGCTAAAAAGTTTGTGACGTTGACAATAAAAGGCCTACAACGCTCGGAATTTAAACAGATTTTCGTTACTCATTTCTCCCTAGGGTACACAAATTAGTGTTTTTAAAGGATGTCCGTCAGTCCATCAGTATTGTATCATTTATTCCAAGGTTCTTTCGGGATTTGGTTATAATCAATAATAAACAAACTTCTTTTCAATTTGTAATAAAATGAATGTTAAATTTATATAATATCTGGGTTTACATCTAGATCGAAGACTCACGTGGAGAAGTCATATATGGGCGAAACGAAAACAACTTGGGCTGAAGTTACGTCAATTATTCTGGCTCTTAGGCAGTAGGTCTCAACTCTCCCTTGAAAATAAAGTATTCGTATACAAAGTAATACTCAAACCAATTTGGACGTATGGGTTAGAGCTATGGGGTACAGCTAGTTCATCAAATATAGAAATACTGCAGCGCTTTCAATCAAAATGCGTGAGACTGATCACTGCAGCCCCATGGTACGTAACAAATGAAATACTACACAATGACCTAAACCTGCTCTTCATAAAAGTAGAAATTAAACAACATAGCGAAAAATATTTACAGAAATTATAAGACCATCAGAATCCATTAGCGATTAACCTCTTCGACAACAGCGAAGATACTCACAGACTGAAACGTTTTAAAACACTAGACTTACCTCTACGATTTAAAATTTACGATTTTAACTTTTTTTCTTTTCTTTTCAACTACTAATCAGCATCATCTCATAATAGACATCGTCATCGTCTCCAGCTTCATCAGATTTGTGATTCGGGGCGTTGATTCACAGTTCATCAAGTTTAGATTTTGTACATATATATATTTTTTTCTCTCCACGTTTAGTCTTCTTGAAACACTTTACTGAGTGTGGTTTATATTTTAATTCAAGGACATTACTCAGTTTTTATCGTCTTTGCTTAAAGTTTTTATATTTATAAACTGATTGTAAAAGAAATACACTGTTAAAAAAAAATTGCTCCAATAATACTCTCTTTTGTGCCCCACGTTGGGCGCCAAAATGTAATGTAATTTAAAGTAAATGATAAAGAAAAATGCAAAAAATTGAAATTGAAATAATAATTTACAATTTAATTGGAACGATTGAAAATAAAAAAAATTATTAACTGACAAAATTAAATGTACACATATTAAGTTACTTATCTTGAATTTAATTTAGTGAAGACACTCTAGCCTATTCTACAACTCTAATTATATGCTAAATTAATGAATAACATGAAATGTTAAATTGAATTTTATTTTAATTCTATTGAGCTCAAAATATTTAAAAAATTAATTAATAGTTCGATTATTTTATAATTTCCTGTAATCTCAGCTGTACCATGTGCCATCTTCCATTGACCGGTGAAAACTCGATTTCGAAAAATCGACATGAAAATAATACCTTCCTTCCTATATATTGATATAGGCAAGAGAAAGTAAAAATCAACACAAACGTAGAGGGAGTAAGATATAGTGCTACTTGACGGTCAGCGAGAAAGCTCTTGTGAGTTACCGCCGATGTTAAATGAACTTATGGTCACGAAGTGTTGTAAAAATCAATGAAAGTGTCAAGTGGCGCTAAAAATAAACGATTAATAGTTGAGAATAAAAATAATAGGGTCAGAATGATATATGGGTGTCATTTAAGCAAGTGTTATCGAGTAAGAAAATAGGAAGGGATGAATTGAGATGTTCAAACCCAGACATTTATGTTATAATTACTGAAAAGAGAGCGGGTACAAACACATACGAAAGTTCAAGTAGCAATTGTAACCGACATGATTTTCTCGTTCAATTTAAACAGTGATCAAGCTAAAACTGAAACCTGTAAATTTGTCACAGTTTTACTTTCTTTTGCCCTATATGAATATTCTGCCCATAACAGACAGGTAGAGTGTCAAATTATTTACACTCGATCTGTTCGTTGCAGGGCTAAAATAAATAGTTCTGTTTCTTATCACATGGTCAGCCAATTAAATGACTGAATCGTTTAAGAACAGAAGAGGTAGAGGTGTAAAAGACACTAGTCAGAGTTATCTTCTCTGAAAGTAATGAATTTCACTATACAGCCAGACCCTGTGGTGAATGAAGTGAAGGTGTCATTTACAGAGTGGAAAATATGTGCTTTTCAGAGGGCCCGGGATGCTGATAAGCATACTTTTCCACTCAGTGAGGACGGCAATTGTAAACCACCTCACTCCTCGTTTTACTTAGTAAAAACCTCTAGAGGTTCAAACCAGCCTTTCGGCTGTTGACCTAAACAACACATATGAATATTATAGGGAAGGATAGGATTTTTAGAGCAGCGGCAGAGAACAACGTAAAAGCAATCTAAAGTCCAGCCTCTCTTAGTTTGCTCCTGATGTAAACAAATAACGACGTCACTGAGCATGCGCATTATATAAAAATAAGTACACGCTGATTAAAAAGTAATAACAAAATACTTTCAAAAGTATTTAAATACAAAATACTTTTAAAAGTATTTTTATAAATGAAATTGTTAGGCCTACATCATATAATGATGCCGGCCGCATTGGCGAAGTTGGTAACGTGCTCGCCTCTCATCATGCGGTCTTGGGTTCGAATCCCATTCAGGCACGGCATTTTTTCATACGTTACAAAAAATCATTTGATCATTCATCGTCTGCATTAGCAGTAGTTGCAAAACAGTCGAACGTTAAACAAACAAACAAAAAATCATATAATGACTGATATTTTAAGTACTTTAAGTACTAATAATTTAAAACATAGTTAACTTAATAGGAGTACGACATCCATAAAGTCGCGGACTCTAGCGTGCATCCTGTAGTAGCTGGCTTTGGTTTGTTGACAGTAGGAGCAAACTAAGAACGGTTGAACTATAGGCCTTTCAGGTCTGGTTAAAAGTAAAAGTATTTTATTTTATTGTTTTGACTTACTAAGGACCATGTTCAAATACATTTCTTACTTCTGATGTTTTCTCTTTTTAAACTCCAACGAAAAAAGAGGGGTGTAAAAGTTTATAAATAATTTTTTTTTTAAATCCTAATTTGTGTACGTTGATAACCCCATGACCCAATGAGATGAGAATGATGTGTATGACGTGTAAAAGAGGTGTAGTCTTGTACAGACCCAGGCCGACCATTCCTGAGAGAGTATGGTTAATTAAACCCCAACCATCAAAGTACACCGGTAACCACTGTCTAGTATTGAAATCCGTATAAAAGTAACTACCTTTACTAGGATTTGAACCAGGAACCTTCGTCTCCGAAAATTAGCTGTTAAACAGCTGATTTTGGCGACGACTTTACCTCTAGACCAGTGTTTCCCAACCGGTGGTCCGCGGACCAAAGGTGGTCCGTGAGAGCCTTCGGGGTGGTCCGTGAGAGTCCGGTGACTACTTATAAAAAAGTAATATTTTCCCGTGATTAAATCAAAGTTACGATTTTCACTGAACAAGATTAAGTAAATACATTCAAGATTCAGATTAGGTAAAGGTAGAAGAGTTGTGGTGTAAGAAAACCCTAGGCTTCCCCAAGATTCGGCAAGTAGCTTTGCGGTATCTTATGATTTTTTTCAACCACTTATTTGTGTGAGCAGGGGTTTTCTAGTTTATTGTTAATTAAAAACAAAAAACGAAATTAGCTAAGTGTAAGCAGTGATTTCAGAGTAGCTCTTAGCAAGAGCCTAAAACCTAGAATTCCTCAGCTAGTAAGAAAGATTCGTGCACAAAAGTCGCATTGAAATTTTCATTTCATTTTTTAATTTTCAGTGTTACTTTCGACTAAGTAAATTCTGTATTCCTTATTTTATTAAAAGACAATTTACAATCAAATATTTTTACTTTTTGTGATGTACAATGTACCCTACTTTCTGAAAATAACAATTATATGTTTGTAATAATAGTTTCTTAATTAATAATAATAGTTTGTTTCTGAAAATTTATTTTATTTAATCACCTTTTAATTTGGTTACAGCTGATAAGATATATGCAATAATGTAATGGGTGGTCCGTGGTAGTTCACTTTCAGGCTGAGTGGTCCGCAGACCACTGCGGGTTGGGAACCACTGCTCTAGACCAACCCGGTGGGTATAAATAAATAAAAATTTATTTGTCAGTGATCAAAAAATGAATGTACATCGTCAAATATAAATACGGACGTTTAAATCTATTTTACGTCGGGTTAAAAAAAAATTCATACTGTCCACGCCCTGCTGACAGTAAGTAATTTTTTTTTAACTCAACATTTCCCTTGTAGCATTATATAACAGTTCCGAGGGAGGTGGAGGGTTCTTTGTTGATGCCAACAAAGATTTTGTGAACTTTGATGAACAACATTAAGAAAATAAAATGTATTGGCCCTTTAGGTTCCAGTGGACGCATCTCAGAGGCCACTTGGTTTCAGTTGGATTAACGTTAGTGCTTCACGTTATATTTAACTGCATATCACTTGAATATTGTTGTTTTAAATAATATTTAATAACTTCACTACTTTATTTGTTTTTATACGCACTAATTTAAACTGCGTGGGTACACACATCTAATTGGTTTGGATGCACACTCCCAACTCCCCATCTGGTTCGTTTTGATACACACACCCAACTGTCCTTCTGTTTTTTAAAAAATAGCGTGGCGTCCTAATTAAGCCTTGAGATTTTATGACATCATTTTAGTATGTCCAATGAGAATGGTTAATTCAAAATATTCAGCCAATCAAAAATATTCGTTTGTTTTAACGGATCTAGCGGAAGTCTTCTTTGATTCCTTGCACGTGGACGACCTTTTTACAAGTTTACTTTTCATAAGCCATTAACACTATTTTGACATCGGATTTATTCCGACAATTGAATTTTAGACAATATTAATGATACACATTAATTTCTGTTTTTAAACTGTCATATTAATTTTTATTTTTTGACATCACCAATTAATTTTTATTTAAAATTACTATGTTACATTTTATCACATTACACTAAGAACGGCTGAACTGTAGTTTTCTCGGTGATTTGGTGTTTTTCTCGGTATTTTTGAAGGTACGAGCCCTCACTGGTTCATAAAACTACATTTTTGGAACTGTATTTACAACCAAAGCGGTTCTATTTTAAGCTTCTCACTCTGTAGCACAAATACCTAGATAATTACAATTTAATTTAATAAAATAATAATAATAACAATAATAATAATAATAATAATAATAATAAACACGGTTTGGTTAATCGTTTGAGAAATATTCTATCTAGAACAGGAACCGCGAACTATAACAACGAAATGTCGTCGTTGTTAAGATCATTAGCTGAACGCTTTTCTTAACACTAAAATACCTCCCTTCTCCCTCTTCGTTCATATCAGTGGAACACGAAAATTTCATACAATCTAACCCCGCATTCTTAACAGATCTGTGTGTCTGTGTGTGTGAGTTTGTGTAAGTAAGTTTGGTTAGGGTTTCGTTTACTAACTTTAGGTTAAATCTTAGTACAAAGTTTGTCTTTCTATTTGTGTTTGGTTAACCATCTCTTGAATTAAATAGAGCAAATGCTATTTCTATCTAAGATTAAATGTTCTTTTAATATTGTTATTTGGAATATTGATCGGGACATTTAAAGTTTTTTTGTTTTTAGTGAATCTATCTACAGCAGCCCTCCAGAGTTTGAATGCGCTGCAAAATTGTGTAAATACTGTGATGGTCCATTTCGGAATTTAGGTATATTAAATAATTTTTTTAATTTGTAATCCCTAATGATTGTGTGTCAGTTGCAATCTGTTCAATTCAGAACAATAAGCAATGAGATGACCCAATGAGATGAGGATGATGTGTATGACGTGTAAATGAGGTGTAGTTTTCTACAGACTCAGGTTGATCATTTCTAAGAGAGTATGGTTAATTAAACCCTAACCATCAAAGTACACCAGTAAGCACTGTCTAGTATTCAAATCCGTATAAAAGTAACTTCCTATACTAGGATTTGAACCAGGAACCTTTGTCTCCAAAAATCAGCTGTTAAATAGCTGATTTTGGCGGCGAATTTACCTCTAGACCAACCCGGTGGGTATTAAATAATTAATACACTAAAGTTTAAAATTACAAGTATTTATTACAACTTATTTACACAATACGTAAATAGATTTACAAATAGATAAATAAATAGATTTGTAAATAGATTTACAGAATAAATAATAAACTAATTATAATGAATTAATACAATAAATAACTTAAATAATTTACTTAGTACTTGTTCAGTATTACAATAGATTCAAATACCCGCGCCGTCGATCATTCTAGAATATGATCTTCCCGCTCTATCAAAACCCTAATATTGATTCTGCATCGATTACATCACTAATTAGTTCTACGCATGTGTGATCCTTGATCACGTGGCTCGCGCTCCGCCAATAGCAAAATTAGACCAATTTCCCGTGCTCACTCCGCCATTGTTCCTTTCTTCCCGAATCTCCTTCACTTCAAGTCAAACCAGCTAACTGTTCGGTCGCGGTTCAACGGACGCTCGCAGCCTCGAGTGCTGGCGTCACCTGCATTTAACGCGTTGGATATTCCAACTTAATGTTGCCGTTAACACGTTAGTTACGGCCCCAAGCAACGAAGCTATTCATTGTGAACGCGCTTACAATTATGTAACGAACTATTCATGGTCTTTATTCAATTAATTACCGGACTTTGTGCAATTTGTGTAACCTCGTGTCTCGAACTTGTAAACCGTTATCCTAACTGCAATTATCCAAGTGTTAGCAGTGCTTTATGTTTACTCTTAACGTGCTTTTGTTTATTGTGTGAAATCTGTACAGATCTAATCGAACATTTAGTGTTTTCCTACAACGTCGTCCACGAATTGAAGCATCCTGGGAAATCTACGCACTCAAAATCGAGTAAGTACTGCTAAACTCATCATTAATTGCAGTGTTATTCCCTGTATATGTTCCTGTCTATCCTCCAAACTTCCCCATTCCTTAATGAGCAAAGCGTTACGCCTAATGTGCGCGTCGAAGTCACATCGCGCCTTTTGTTTCCCGGTTGTACTCGATCCAACCACCTTAACGAATCTAGCAGATGTAGGAATCATAATACCATTTGATTACCGCATCGAACAGTACTACTTACAAACAATTATACAGAATGCACATACACAATAAAACTATACACAATAGGACAGGATAACAATAGTTGACCAATGCCCGGAACGTCGACCTTTTCTAACGTACCAATTACACACGCAATAAACACTCCCTTGTCAAAGATCGAACGAATACTAACTCCCGACCACACTTGGGGCTCTCTTTATATAGGTGAGGAGAGAGAGATTTCTGAAAAAGCAGAGAGATTCAATGCAATAATAAAATACAAAAATCTTTTTTATGGCTCTGCAGCAATCTTAACTAGTGTAAACAAGTCACAATTCAATAAAAAGTGTTACAGGTAACCAACCGACTCTTTCATAAATAGTTGTACAACAAAGACCCTACCTTATTATACACGGCCGTTTTTAAATATTCTTTTATAACTAACTCTATTGTTACTTTGTCACCCTATTATTTACTATTTAACATTTATGATTCTCTCGGTTTTAGAAACATCTCGAACACACATTCCTTTTCGATATCGTCACAATACTTCTGAACCATAATTAAAATAAATCGATAAAATTATTTGTGTTTGTACCAAATAAAATACAAAGAAAATAATAAAATTAATTGCGACAGCATACAAATCCATGTTTTTGTTGTTGTTTAGGTCATCAGCCGAAAGGCAGGTTTAAACGTCTGGAGGCTTTTCTTAGTAAAGCTAGAGTAAGGTGGTTGGTTTATCATACATTCCTCACTGAGTTGAAAAGTATACTTATCAGCATGACAGGCCCTCATATTTTCCACCCATATTTTTACAAGCACATATTTTCCACCCTACAAATGAAATCTTCACTTCTGTTAGAGCCTTGATGGCAGGAGTTTTGAAATAAACCCAAAATATATTGGATAAAACGAGTTAAGCGGTAAGCCGACTTGTAACTGTAGGACATCAACCCACTATGCACGACACATGGCAGATTAATGTAAACTGAAGCATAAACGACTTATTCCGGAGGACCTAGTTTCATTTAATGGCGCCAGAAACCAACGGCGGAACGACTGAATAAGCAAGATACAACGATGGAAAATACACTGAGGGAGACAAAGGTAAAACGATAAGTAGCTGCTGGAACAGCAGGACATCACTGGTCAACTCAAACACAAAATTAGAAAGCGTACAACAAAATAGACTAATTCGCTTACCTGTTGAATGGCCTGAAGTGTAGAAACGGCGTCCACGCGACACGTGTCCGGGGTTCGATTCACACTGTAACTTTAATGTTTGATACGAAAACAAGAACAATTGTAAATGATTATAAATTACACACATAAGTAAAATCACACTTGAAATGATGTATGGTACATCAGAAACGAACGAAGCATAACGACAATTGCAGAAGCGACGCCATAGGATGGCCGGCGCAGAGAAGTCACGAACAGTCTACATGCCGCAGAATCCAACCAGTGAATGTGTTGACCGGGAAGAAAGGAATGTGAGTAGAGGGAGAATGATTACGTCATGAACTGAGATCACCATCGGAAATCAAGACAAGTATACAGGCAGAGGCGGGAACAAGGTTATTAATACAAAATCAGTGTATTTAACGACGATAATAAAAGCGGGGAAATACGAATCACTTAACGGGGGTGCGATTGGCCTTAACATACCGCCCGCCTAAATCGATGAAAGCGATTTACAGAAACAAAACTAGCAGAGAAGATCGAAGAACGAAGCCGCCCGCCCTGAAACAACCAGGGAGCGGTAAACGCAGGAAGAAGACGAAGAATGAAGCCGCCCGCCCTGAAGCAACAGGGAGCGGAAAACGTAGCAAACGAAGAGTACGAAGCAAAGAAGACGACGAAGAAGAATCGAATGAAGAGAAGAACGGAGCATCTTGAGGTGGCGTGACAAACGCACGGGTTTGCCCGGCCAACGACGAACGGAACATCTTCCACGGCTTGCGCGGAAGCCAACGAGTAACGGAACGATCTTGAGGTGATTGCCAACAAGGGTTGACAACCAGAAGCGACGCAGAAGAAGAATCGAAGAAAGAAGACGGCGAACGAAGAAAACAAACGAAGAACGAAAATGAACGAAGAACAAAACGAATGGAGATGAGTTGAGCGTGAAACGAAGTGAGAACGGCGGAGAAGTTAGTTGCCCAAAGGCAGAGCCAACTGATAAGCGGGTTGCGAAGCGAATTGACGAGTAGGCGAACAATGTTGGCGAGAATCGAGAGTTGCGGTACGGCGAACTTCACTAACCAGTTGTGAGTGAATCCGTGATTGAGGTTGAGACGAGCGAGAGTTGCGAAGATCACACCAAGCATTGAACGAGCGAAGAGAGTTGAGATTACAATTATTCACCGGTTGTGAATACTGTAAACGACGATTGGGGCGCCGCCCGCCAAGAGGGGCATAAGGCGCGCGAAGCGAGTTAGCAGAACATGAAACGACTGAGGAGGGCCGGTTGCCCTTTAGCGAAGCGACTTGCAGCGGTTGATCGAGAGTGTTTGCGAGAGACGACGAGAAGCGATGATTTGAGATGAGTTGGTTAGCCGTAGAATCGACTGAGGCGAACGTAGTAGGTTTTATTGGCGAATTAGCGATGATGCAGCGAGATGCGAAGCGGTTTGGCGAAGAATTGACTGAAGACAACTCGGTGGAGGCCTTCAGCGCAGAATTGAAGCGAGGCGTTGACTTGAAGCGAGGCGCAGAGTTGAAGCGACGAATTGGCGTAGTACCAGCAGCAAGATCGGTCGAGATACTGGCGGAGTCAGTAGACGAAGCGAGACGAGGATCAACAGCGATGATCTCGGACGAAGCGGTGAAACGATTTGAAGGCGAAGAGCCAGAAGTATGGTGAAGACGATTAGTTGAAGCAGAAGGGCGATTAGTTGAAACAGCGGCGTGATTCGAATTATTGTTGAATACAGGCGAAGCGAGTAGGCAGCTAGGCGGCTGGACGATAGAAGCGATAGATTCACTGATTACAGGGTTTGAGGTGACATCGAGGTTGATTGATGACTTAGCAAGAACGATAGTTTGTTGGTCAGCGACGATAATTTGAAGCGAAGATGAATTTTTATTTGACGAGTGATTTTGAACAGCAGGCGATGTGAGATTAACATCAGTAGCAGGCGACGAGACTTGAGCGTTGTTAGCGAAAACAGATGTTAAGAGCGAATCGTTACTTGAAGCAGAACTAAGTGGTTGTAGTTCGGGCAATTTTCCGAATACTACATAACCAAATACGGTTGATAAAGCGGATGGAGTACCTTTAATTAAAGGCGTTTTACTAAAATCGAGAATTTCTGAAAAACAATCAGCGCCAAGCAGTAAATCTACTGGATTGGGGTTGCGGAAGCGAAAATCAGCTAACAGATGTTGTGAAAACTGTTCACCGACTGACTTATGAATTCGAGAAGCAGGTAGGCGGTCTGATATTTTGTTAATAACAGTAGCCTGAAGCGGAAGGCGAAAGTTAGAATTTTGCGGCGACAGAATTGTAAAATTTGTAATACCTTTAACTGAGGTGACTTCGGCTGAAATGCCTTGCAGGCGTTTAGAAGTAGGAACGATGTCGAGTTGCAGTGAACGAGCGGCGTTGTATGTTAAGATGCTGGACTGAGATCCATTGTCGATCACAGCGCGAAGCGGAACGATTTTGCCGGATGAATCGACAGCATGAACGATAGCAGTACCTAGCAGCGCAGTTTGGCCGTTAAGTCGACATGAAAGTGAATAATCGGCAGGTTGGTTAACAATAATGGACGAGGACGACGAATTTGAAGTAACTACCGGCTTATCAGCACAGCAGGTAGTACAAGAATTAATTGGCGGAGTTGCGATAGTATTAGCTTGAATCGGCGGCGAAGAATTTACAAGTAGGCATCCAGTAGCCGGTGAATTGGTGTCCGGATGCACGGCAGGATGATACGGACTAGCAGTTGGCGAATTATGCGAATTAACAACAGAAGCGGTGGACGAATTAGATTTTTGAGGGCTGCGATCAATATGCAGCAACGTATTGTGCGATTTTGACTGGCAGATACGACAATGTTTATTTGAGCTACAATTGCGGCGATCGTGTCGCCCGAAGCAGGCAAAACAAAGTTTAAGACGAGAAATAATTTTGTAGCGATTATCTACATTTTGTGCAAGAAATTCACTACAGTTGTGAATTGAATGAAAGTGAGATTCGCACGACAGACATTTGAGTGAATTTGATTTGACGAAAAACGAAGGTACATTATCAGAATTAGGAGACGGCAAAATAGGACTACGATGACTGTGTACAGAATTGAAATTATCGGTTACCGGGTTAGCTGAGTCCGGTTGATCGAGGTTTGAATCGCTGGAGTGCGAAGAACTAGCGTTATCTGTAGGTTGAGAAGAATTTAATAGTTCGAAAGAGTGCATGCGAGCAGTAACAAATGAAATTAAACTTTCGAATGTAGGAATCGTAGAAGCAGAGTTTGAATTTTCGAACGCTTGTTTTGTGACCGAATCGAGATTGGAGTATGCTATTTCAAAAAGCAAATATTCGAGTAAATTTATATTTAACAGCCGTAAGGCTCCGATTGATGATTCGTGGATATTAAGAAAACCTTTTAACGATTGATAGGACGGAGTGTCAGATTTAACGAAATTGAATATCTGATTTAAGTGAACATTTGCTATGCGCCTTGAGTTGGAGTAGCGCTCAACAATTAAATTGTACGCTAACGTATAATTTTCAAGCGAGAGAGGCAGGTGTTCTATTAGACGCAGTGGTTCACCGACTAATGAGCACCTCAAATAATGAAGTTTTTGAACAAATGATAACTCAGAATTATTGTGAATTAAATCATTGAACAAGCTGATGAAATTCTGGAATTTCGCAACATCTCCATCAAATGAAGGTAGGCGAATTCGAGGTAATTGTATTAATTGCGAATTAGAAGACTTGACTTGATTTGGTAAAACGATTGTATTGTCCAGAGATTCAATTAATTTTTGGGCACGATCAATTAACTGGAAATAATGAGTTTCGAAAGCAGTGCGTTCTGATTCGAAATCTGCTTCGGGTTGAAGTAATTCGATGTTCGTTTGTATCTGTTCAAAGTCACACCAGAGATCTAAGAATTTGTCAAGTCGTAATTTGACTTGGTTAACTTCAACGTCAGATTGAAGAAAATTATTAAAACGAGAAAGATGATTATTAACAACGTTGCGTTTTTTGATTAAAGATTGTAAATCGTCCATGTTGAAAATAATGAACGAAGACAGCGATCGAAAAACAAATAATAGAATGTAAACAAAACACAGCTGTTTATTGAATCTAGGTTAGTTGCAACTAAGATGTATACGTTGCAGACGACGCAAGTGAAGTGATTCTCTCAGCGCTAGCAGTAACGACGGGCAGCACGAGAGAGAGCGAATGAGAGAGAGGGCACGCATGCGCTGTAAGCTGCGTGAACCAGTTAACAAGAACGAAGGAAAAAATGGCGACTCTAGCCAAATTCTGGCCGTGTCGAAAGATATAGCACTGAACCGATCTACTGTGACGTCAACATAGCGTTGGTTGCAACTTGTATTGAATGAACGCGTCACAACACTGATAATGCGTTGCATTTGTTATGCAACTTACCCCGTATTTTTTAACTGAATAAATGAAATTGTTTTTAATATTAATATTTTTATTAATGTTTTTATTAATATATTGAACACATGTAAGACACGAAACACAATAAACGACACGATGAATGCAATGTAACACCATGTAACAACGAATTAAACAAAATACTGAAATTGTTGACGATTGAAAAAAATTAAGACAATAGACTGTATTTCCAAATATGCACTGATAAATATCCTGCCCGGGACGGACCAAATGTTAGAGCCTTGATGGCAGGAGTTTTGAAATAAACCCAAAATATATTGGATAAAACGAGTTAAGCGGTAAGCCGACTTGTAACTGTAGGACATCAACCCACTATGCACGACACATGGCAGATTAATGTAAACTGAAGCATAAACGACTTATTCCGGAGGACCTAGTTTCATTTAATGGCGCCAGAAACCAACGGCGGAACGACTGAATAAGCAAGATACAACGATGGAAAATACACTGAGGGAGACAAAGGTAAAACGATAAGTAGCTGCTGGAACAGCAGGACATCACTGGTCAACTCAAACACAAAATTAGAAAGCGTACAACAAAATAGACTAATTCGCTTACCTGTTGAATGGCCTGAAGTGTAGAAACGGCGTCCACGCGACACGTGTCCGGGGTTCGATTCACACTGTAACTTTAATGTTTGATACGAAAACAAGAACAATTGTAAATGATTATAAATTACACACATAAGTAAAATCACACTTGAAATGATGTATGGTACATCAGAAACGAACGAAGCATAACGACAATTGCAGAAGCGACGCCATAGGATGGCCGGCGCAGAGAAGTCACGAACAGTCTACATGCCGCAGAATCCAACCAGTGAATGTGTTGACCGGGAAGAAAGGAATGTGAGTAGAGGGAGAATGATTACGTCATGAACTGAGATCACCATCGGAAATCAAGACAAGTATACAGGCAGAGGCGGGAACAAGGTTATTAATACAAAATCAGTGTATTTAACGACGATAATAAAAGCGGGGAAATACGAATCACTTAACGGGGGTGCGATTGGCCTTAACAACTTCATTCACTACAGTGTGTGGCTGTATAATGAAATTCATTACGCTGAGAGGAGGTAACTGTGATTAACCCTTTATAGGTCTGTGTTAAGTATACTTTGTTGTTGTTTAGGTCAACAGCCGAAAGGCTGGTTTGAACCTCTAGAGGTTTTACTAAGTAAAACGAAGAGTGAGGTGGTTTACCATTGCCTTCCTCACTGAGTGGAAAAGTACACTTATCAGCATGCCAGGCCCTCTGAAAAGCATATATTTTCCACTCTGTAAATGACACCTTTACTTCATTCACCACAGGGTTTGGCTGTACAATGAAATTCATTACTTTCAGAGAAGATAACTCTGATAAGTGTCTTTTACACCTCTACCTCTTCTGTTCTTAAATGATTCAGTCATTAAATTGGCTGACCATGTGATAAGAAACAGAACTATTTATTTTAGCCCTGCAACGAACAGATTGAGTGTAAATAATTTGACACTCCACCTGTCTGTTATGGGCAGTAAGTATACTTACTACTGGCAATAAGGTCGATTTTTTTTAAGAATAAGCTATGCAGTTGAATCCTATTGGCATTTTATGGCTTTATAAATATTTTCTTGTTAAGTAGGCTATCCACATTTTGAAATTAATGCGCAGCGACCAATTTGCTTCATGAGTTACACGAATGTGGTAAGGATTCATACCAGCGTACGCAACCGTGTTGTTTTGTTGTTACTTTTGTACAATGCTTAGAAAATTCGAGTTTTTTACGGGAAAAAAGCATTCATGCTAATATAAAGTTGAGATAAGTTATTCTACCCATTTTTCTGTTATATAAGACTACAAGTTGTTTTAATAAGCATTCTTACCACTAAACATTATGTGATTCCCATTTCAAGAAACGTTCCTTGGTAAGTATGGTTATTAGGGCTTAACATAAAAATAAAGAAATATCTAACTGTTGTTCTGGCACTAGAAATACATTATTTAAGTACTTATAAAACAAAATTTAACATTTTATAACATGTATATTTTTCCTCAAAGTACTCCCCTATGAAAGGTTAATTTGTTTTACAACTGTACCACTTCTGTTGTTAAATGATTCAGTCAGATAATTAGGTGACCATATAATAAGAGAGACTATTATTTTTTGTAGCCCTGAAACTAGCAGATTAAGAGAAAATAATTTAACACTCCACCTGTCTATTATGGGCAAAAAGATTTATTTGCACTCAATCTGCTAGTTTCAGAGTTACAAAAATTAGTTATGTTTCTTACCAGATAGTCAATCAAATATGACTGCAGCATTTAAGTTCAGAAGAGGTAGAGGTGTAAAAGATACTAGTCACTGTTTTATGAATTATAGTTTAGTTGAAGATTTTTGAGAAAGTTATCCCGGCTTGCCTCGAATTTATTTAGTTTTATTTTCATTTACTTGAGAAGGTAATTTTCTTTTAATCGTTGAGGATTCCGGTTGCATGTCGGCGTTTCTTTTAGTTGTTCCTTAAAACGTTAAAAGCACAATCGGGTAGCCATCAACCGAGTTGGTTTACTCGGCAATGGATAGAGCTGTAGCTGTTATAGTGGGTGGATTGCGGTTGAACTTTCTACTCTAGTGGACCCGTGCTTACCTTATTTAACTTACATTTCAATCGACCCAGTCAATGTTACACTTAAATCTGATGCTTATCTTTCACTTAACTTCTTAATACGAAGGGTTTTAACCAATATGAAGGGTTTTAAATTGTACTTACTAATTTTATCTTCTTATTATCCAACATTTATCATTCCTGAAAAAGAAATCATTCCTAATTTTTAGACATTTTTAAGTTATATTATTATAAATTAGACATAATCCATTAATTAATTAATTTACTGTTGTTGCTGTTATTTAGTTCATTAGCCGAAAGGCTGGTTTGAATCTCCAGGCCAGCCCGTTGGCGTAGTGGTTAGCGCAACTGGCTTCTATGCCGGAGTCCCGGGTTCGATTCCCGGTTATGTCTGGAATTTTTTCATTGCTCATTTTCATTATAATTATTATCCCTCGTCTGCATTAGCAGAAATTGCAGAACAGTTAGACGTAAAACCAAAAAAAAAAAAATTACTAAGTATAACGAGGAGTAAGGTGGTTTACCATTGTCTTACTCACTGAGTTGAAAGAGTATGCTTATCAACATGCTCTTTGAAAAGCTCTTTAGGCCCTTTGAAAAGCATCTCCTTTCCCCATTGAAAATGACACTGTCACCGCCACCCCATCTAATTAATCATTTGCTGTGTTGCCGGCTTCAATACTGCTTCCGGCCTTTGTCGGCGCGGTGGGCCCTTTGACGGCATAGCGACAAACCTTTCGGCTCCCCACCGACAGAGACCTTTGTCATCAAGGCCAAGCCAGTTACCGCTCTCTACCACAGCGCTCTCGGCGACTATATAAAGAGCACTGCACTGAGCTGAGCGATTTAATTTATTTGCGATCCAGACACAGAGCGATTCACTTCACATCAAGACAGAAGAGGACGAGCCCAGCCGAGACCGGACGCACCATCCCTGGTCTACGATGCCGGTGGCGGACGCTGAATTCCCGCACATGTCAGCCTTCGCCGGCCCGGAGAGAGCCACCTCGGCCGCGCTATCGGCAGATGGCCTACGCCGACCCGACGTTACGGGGCTCTGGGGGCCACCACTGTCACGCTGCAGTGGGGACCCAACTGCCGCTAAGGGAAGGCTAGGGGTGAACCCGGTAGCCGAGCCGTCACTCTTCGGGCTCCACTTCCACCACGCCGGCTCGCCGCTTCAAACCAGACAGCAGACAAGACGTCCACTATGGCACACGGCTGCCGGACTCCAGCGAAGACTAATCGACGACCCCGCAAGAGAGAAGATGATGCTTCCGCTCGCCGACCCGCCACCGTAAGCCTCTCGACCGGACCGTCATCGCCCGCTGACGTGAGCGATACCCACAGCGGTTTCTCGATCGAGCCTTACGCCCATCAGACCCGACGAAGCAGCCATCGACACACTACTGTGAGGGAAGAAGAGAATGTCTCCGCTGGATGACGACACGCCGTGTCGCCCAGCTTCTCGACCGCCACGACGCCTGCTAGTTAACACTCCACCTGAATGGTTTGGATATTGGGTTGATTATTATTCTGAAATTGAACAGATTGCAACGTACGCACATTAAGTATGATACAAATATATTAAAATCATATTAACTATAATAATTTTTATGATAAAGAACTTTCATGAAAATTAATAAGAACAAAACGAAAGTGTTGTGCAGCAGCAAGAGTGATTTAGAAGAGATAGAAAATGTTAAAGTAGGCAACGGAAACATTCTAGAAGTTGGGGAATTCTGCTATCTAGGGAGTAAAATAACAAAGGATGGTAGAAGCACAAGTGATATCAAAAGTAGAATTGCTCAAGTTAGAAAAGCCTTTGAAATAAAAAACAGCTTACTGCCTACAAACATTGATTTACAGATTAGGATAAAATTTCTTAAAATATTATGTTTGCAGTGCAGCATTATACGGAAGTGAAACGTGGGTGGTAGGGGCTGTAGAAAAGAAGTGGATAGAAGCTTTTAAAATGTGATGTTATAGGAAAATGTTAAAGATTAGGTGGGTGGACAAAATAAGTAATTTAAAGGTTCTTAGGCAAGTGAATGAAAAAAGAAGTATATGGAAGCATCTTACCAGAAAAAGGGATAGGCTAGTGGGACATATCCTAAGACATCCAGGTATTGGGCTATCAATAATGGAGGGTAACACTGAGGGAGTAAATTGTAGAGGGAGGCAAAGATTAGAATATTAGAATATATAAAGTAAATCACTAAACCACGGGCCGGCCCGTGGTGTAGTGGTAGTGGTCAGCGCAACTGGCTACTATGCCGGGGTCCCGGGTTCGATTCCCGGTCAGGTCTGGCATTTTTTTCATCTGTTAATCACCACATATTATTAACTACGCTCAAGCCCAAGGCTTATGTAGGCATCATCACTCAATAAAAAAAAAAAAAAAAAAAAATCACAAAAGATGTAGGGTGTTACAGGTATGTAGATATGAAACGACTTGTGCAAGATAGAAAGATTGGAGAACTGCATCAAATCAGTCGAGAGACTGATGACAAAAAAAGATAAAGAACTGAAATAGACTCACGTAGTAGGCCTACGGAAGTTGTACTCGTATATTACTGGGTCAGAAGCAGGCATAAAGATAAGGTCGTTGATAAAGCATGATTTGCCACTTACACTTCCACTAAAGACCGTTCCAGTAAAGACCTTCCACTAAAGACCGTTAGTCTGTTTCAATCGTACACTCATATGACTTATTTACATCAGTTTCAAAATTCAGAGGAATAAGGCAGAGCTAATAATATTGTGACAATATCGAAGAAGGCATGGTTCGCGAAGTTTCTAGTAAAATGGTAAAGAGTAGATAATAGAGTGAAAAAGTAACAATGGGACAATGTTGTTGTTTAGGTCAACAGCCGAAAGGCTGGTTTGAACCTGTAGAGGTTTTACTAAGTAAAACGAGGAGTGAGGTGGTTTACCATTGCCTTCCTCACTGAGTGGAAAAGTACGCTTAACAGCATGCCGAGCCCTCTGAAAAGCACATATTTTCCACTCTGCAAATGACACCTTCACTTCATTCACCACAGGGTCTGGCTGTATAGTGAAATTCATTACTTTCAGAGAAGATAACTCTGACTAGTGTCTTTTACACCTCTACCTCTTCTGTTCTTAAATGATTCAGTCATTTAATTGGCTGACCATGTGATAAGAAACAGAACTATTTATTTTAGCCCTGCAACAAACAGATTGAGTGTAAATAATTTGACACTCCACCTGTCTGTTATGGGCAGAATGGGACAATAGTAACAATAAAAGTTTACCTGTTTATAATAGGTTATTGTTGTACAACTATTTATGAAAAAGTCAGCCTGTAACAACTTTTATTCTATTTACAATAAGATCTATTGTTGACTTGTTTACAATAGATTTTTCTAGCACTCATTTATAAAGGGTTTTTTTGTACTTTATTATTTGTATCGAGTTTCGGTGTCGTTCAGGAAGATTATTTTTTGATTCATTATGTAAAGAGACCCCCGAGCGCGGTCAGGGAGTTAGAATTCGTTTGATCTTTGACGAGTGACTTTCGGGCGTTATATCAGGTTAACGGTTTCGAGGTATTGTTATACTGTCTTTGTGTGTGTATGTGTGTGTGTGTGTGTGTGTGTGTGTGTGTGTGTGTGTGTGTGTGTGTGTGCGCGCGTGTGTGTGTGTGTGTGTGCGTGTGTGTGTGTATGTGTGTGTGTGTGTGTGTGTGTGTGTGTGTGTGTGTGTGTGTGTGTGTGTGTGTGTGTAGCGTATAAAGTTATTGTATATCTGTATTAAATTCAGTTTAGTGTATTCAGTTTTTATTTTGTATGTGTATTCTATAAAATTGATTGTAAGTAGTGCTAAGTAAATTATTAAGTTATTGATTGTTTATTATTTATTTTAAGTAAATTATTTTAAGTCTTTTTTTGTATTACTTCATGATAATTAGTTTAATTATTTATTTTGTAAATCTTTTAGTGTAATAAATATTTGTAATAGTTGTAAACTTTAGTGTATCAATTATTTAATTACCTAGATCCCGAAACGGACCTTAGTGATAAGTAGTGTTACAATATATCTAACAAATTTCAACTACTAACAAACAGCCGAACAATGAATTCCCAAAGAGGTACTTAAATAAATACACGTTCACGTTTCTTATTACTTATAATATTATTATAAAGTAAGAAAACGTATCTACTGCTTTAAATACATTACAAGTTGGAGAGTTAAGTGGGTGGGAGGGGAAGACGGAGAAAAGTTTAAATAGTCCCTTATGACCGTTCAATATTCTCACCATGTTTTTCATTAAAATATTTTATAATCTGTACCAGTTATCTCCATCAACTGTAGACTAATTTATTTCTTGAATTTTATTTTAATTCGGCCTTCAATAGGCTACCCCAGTTTAACGCTGTTTCTATTAACGTTGATATTACGAAGTTTATCACAGGTTTACTGGTCAATCACAGTTAAATCACACTGATTTATCGCAGGTTTATCGCATTTTACTGTTTTCAAAATGTAATTAAATTTGAAATTAATTATAATAGTATTACGATCATTACAATCAAAATTACTGGTCAATCACAGTTAAATTATACTGATTCATTACAGGTTTATCGCATTTTACTGTTTACAAAATGTAATTAAGCTTAAAACTAATCTTAAAAGTATTACGATTATTTACAATCAAAATTACTGGTCAATCACAGTTAAATTACAGTGATTCATGACAGGTTTATCGCATTTTACTGTTTACAAAATGTAACTAAACTTAAAACTAATCATAAAATTATTATGATCATTTACAATTAAAATTACTGGTGAATCACAATCAAGTTACACTGATTTATCACAGGTTTATCGCATTTTACTGTTTACAAAATGTAATTAAGCTTAAAACTAATCATAAAAGTATTACGATCATTTACAATCAAAATTACTGGTCAATCACAGTTAAATTACACTGATTTATCACAAGTTTATCGTATTTTACTGTTTACAAAATGTAATTAACCCTCAACTGGTATCATGCGGTCTGTGAGACCGCTGTCATTTTTTACCCCTCCAACACTTCCCTCTCAATGGCCCGACATCACGTATATTTTGTATACCTTTCAACTGTTGTTTGAACTATGCGTGATCAAGATCGTTTTCGGTACGAGCTAACAAGTTGCGAGTTATTTGTATTTTGTTTTCTACTGGCGGTCCCCTGGACCTATGATACCAGTTGTGTAACTTTTTGACGACTTTAAAACCAAGTAGTACATGGATTGTTTAAAGTTTTAATGAATATACAATAATTTTTCATACATCATTTCTTTGTTTAGTACGATTATAAAATATTTTCATATGTAATTTATAAAATTTTCATTATGGATG